>JAJJWW010004946.1:0-365349 GCA_023531295.1 Papaver armeniacum
AATGCCCGCGTTTGGTTTGCAAACGCGAGTAATGCATCTTTCGGTCACGCTACCGCTTCTCCAACGCCCTATGCTTTACCATAGTGGAAAACCCAAGCCATCCACGTGGCTCAACAAATATTTGAGTTTGGCCGTTGCCATAGGAATTGCCCTAACCATTAAATAGAGAGATTTAAAAATTGAGTGTAGACAGATTTTGTAATAATTACTCTTACTTCATTGTGTTCAACTAATCATGGAAACGGCTTGAATTTTTGATTGGGTCTTTTTTATTGGTTTCTTTATTCATCAACGATGACCAGAGGTATGTAATCCATGTTTGCCGCATAAAGTTGTTAGCCTTTTCGTCAAAAAAAAATAAATAAAATAAAAATAAAAATCTACCGAGAGATTAACATTCCTCCTTAATCAATCTTTTATCCCCTTAAAATATATAGGCACAAGTACGGATCAAAAAAATAATATATATATATATACATAGGCACAAGTACTTTTGTTTTGATAGGCACAACCGCACAAGTACTTCAAATAGTATACCTAGAGGTGTAAATTGGGCTGTGCCAGCACGAGCATAGCCCAAAGACAAAGACGCTAAAATTTGAGCACAACACGGCCTCAAAGACGTGACTTAGCTTAAAGACACGACAAAGACGTTAGTTAAATGGGACGTGTTGGGTTTGACTAATTGGCACAGTGAGCACAAGACATCACGCGCAACGGATAAGCACGGCTCAGCCCAAAGACAACACGTTAAGAGAGCACGTCATAACATGTACAAATACACCATATAATAAGGCTAATACATCACATTTTTTGTATATTTCACAAAAGAGTCACTATTCTAGCTAGTTTTTAACATTTTATGTTGGCTTTTTATAACAACACATATAATACCTAAATATTTGGAAAATATATTTCAATATCGTTGTTATAATGTCGTCACCTATATTTAACTAGAACATTAATTTACATGACAATAATCCAATTTTATATTTGATGGGCTATTTATTTTTATTGAATAAACTTGTTAATTTTACTTGAAATAATTTCAAATGATATGTTGTCTAATTAAATTCTTGTGATAATGTCCGACTTAATGTATACATTAAGTGATTTCAAATTGTTTATAAGACGTGTGCCAAAGACCAGACAACACGCAAGACGTTTATTCGGTGTCTTGTGCGTGGTATCTTTGTGCTTAGCTTTTGACTAGTAAAGCACAAAGACGGCACATCACGTTTAAATCGTTGGCACAAAGACAAAGCAGGCACATGGCACATGAAGCACGCGACTTCGTGTGCCGGGCTGTGCCGGGCCGGCACGTTTTACACCTCTAAGTATACCCTTTTCACATAAATGTTCCCCTTAAGTTTTCTTTACAGAATAGTGGCAGGCCCCAGTCCTAGTGGGGATGCAACCAATTTCCTTCTGTAAAAAAATTCATGGGGGTATGTGCTTAAAATAAATCACTACTAGTAGAAGATCCATTTTCTTCTGTCAAAATAATTCCTTTATCAACGATCTTGCTTTTATCACCGTGCATAAGATTAGCAGGAAAAGCTATTTCAGCAAGTTGAAGTGGAATACTATGTCTGAAGTGTTGATTGAGAAGAGGGAAGAACATACTTCCAATGATAAGGAAGAAGTTTCTGATTCTATCCCGCAAGAAAATACTTCCATCCGAATGGAAGAAACTTATTATTCTATCGCGCAAGAAAGTACATCCACTGAAATAGAAGAGATATTCAATTCCAGCGACCAAGAAAACCCATTTGAGGAAATCGAAGCAGAAACATGTTACTCCAGCGCTCAAGAAAATCCTTTTAATGAAGTAGGAGAAGTCTCTAATATCTCGGAGGAATTCACTTCCGTTGAAATGGAAGGAATTACTGATTCCATGATCAAGAAAATGCTTGAAAATAATGCACTGCATTCCAGTATTTCAGAAAGATGTTCTATTTATAAGATTCCTGAAGTGTTTCACAAAACGAGAGAGCCTAGTAAATACAGGCCTCGGGCGATCTCTATTGGTCCTTTCCACTGTAGAGACCAAAGCTTAAAGACAAATGAAGGCTTCAAACTACATTACGCACACGATTTACTTGCTCGAACAGCCAGAATAAGAGTTCCACAAGGAGAAGAAGAGTTAACCGGATCTATTCAGTTGCACTCATCAGAGGCGCTAATTACCATATTTAAGGAATGTGTTACGTCTGTTAAGAAGATAGAAACTGAAGTTCGCAGATGTTATTCTGAACCCATAGACCTCAACACCGGGGAATTCGTCAAAATGATGGTAATCGACGGCTTATTCATTATTGAGTTGTTTATACAGTTTGGTTTAGGGGAAGACCCTTTTGAATTTAATTTGTTGCTAGGGGGTATGGTGAAAGAGGATTTGTTTCTTCTAGAAAACCAACTTCCATTGTTTGTCCTTAAATGTTTATTCGATCAAATTGAACTTCCGGCAGAGATAGGGTGGTTGTCTTTTATGGTTCTTATTGTTCATCCGGTTATCTGTTGTTACCACATGTATTTAGTCCCAGAAGGATTAGATCATTTCTACAGACATCGAGAAGAATGTGAAGACGCCAAGCATTTACTAGATTTACTTGGTATGATGCTTCAACTTGTCAGCGAAGAAGAAACATCGGCTGACCCTCAATTAGTAAATAGAATTCCAAGTGCAGCAGAGCTGAATCGTGCTGGAGTAAGGTTCAAGAGGGGTCTTAAAAATCAGAGATTTGTGGAAATTAAATTTACCGGTGAAGGCATTTTCGAAATCCCTCCTACATATTTTTACTGTGGAACGGAAGCAATTCTTAGAAATCTTATTGCTTGCGAGCAATTATACAGCGTACGTTACAATCTGACTTCCTACTCTCATTTAATGGATTCTCTCATAAATTCTGCGGAAGATGTTGCAGTTCTTCGTGAAGCAGGAATCTTTGAAATTTTTTTAGGCTGCGATGAAGATGTCTCTAATATCTTTAACAATCTTGGTTCAGAGGTAATTCTAAAAAGAAAATCATACTCTAACCTGGAAAAGAGAGTGCACAAGTATTACAAAAAGAGGCGTCATATTTGGAAAGCAACGTTGAAGCGCGAGTATTTCAACAATCCATGGGCGATTATATCATTCTTTGCCGCACTTCTACTTATTCTGCTTACAATCATATCCACTGTTTTTGGAATCCTTCAAGTTGTTTTGCCCAAGTAATGATGTGTGTGCGCGTCTATCTTTTCTTACGGATTGTATTTGTGAGAATGGTACGTATTTCATTACGGGGTGGTTCACGCCTTGGTGTTTTACCTTCTATATATATATCATGCATCTGTTTGCTGAGAATTGTGTTTGTTGTGTGAAAGTGTCGAGTCTTGGACTTTGTGTGATGCTTGGCGAATCAAAAAAGGAAAACTTCATTCAGCTATCCCTCCCAAATCAAGGATAAAATGGAACCGAATCTCAAACTTACTAGAATTTCCTTAGAATTAATTAGTAGCAATGGAAAGATTTTGACAAGGAAGAGACAGTAAAAACAAGCCTACTCCTACTGAGACAAGTCCATGGTACCGTACCTCAAAACCTTCTCTATCATGAGTCTCCATGCATCTTATTTAATTGGTGAATTCCCTGGTGATGATGGCTGAAACAAACACCAATGTCACTCACGGTGTGATCAAAGGCATCTTACCTATTTCGGCTACTAGGTGCTACGTTACTTAGTGCAGGCAATTGGCCGTTAGCTGTTACAATGGTAACGGTCAGACCGGTACATATACAGCTATAAAGCAATCTTCATTGGGGGAATTATATAAATGCCCTCCTTTTTCACGGGCTTCAAAACTACCCTTATGAAGCAATAAAAATACCCCTCCCTATCCAAAGCCCATCAGGGGCCCATTTAAAATTCGGTGGGATTACTGAATTGCCCTTTTATATAATTAATGATCATAAACCAAACTTGATTCCTTTGCTCATTCATCATCTTCTTAAAAAGAGAGTCTGTTTTTCTGTCGGAGAAAATTTTCGAAAAATCTAGGTTTCAATAATTTCCTTGACTCATTCATCATCTTCTTATTCTTCTAAATCTATATTTGGTGATTTAATTGTTCGATTAGTTAAATTTGAGATCTCGAAATTAGTTTCTTCATCAACAACAGATTCAACCGAAAATTCTCGATCCGCAACAATATATAATCTTTGATTAGTTATTGAAGATGAGTAGAAAATTATATGATATTTGCATTTTCAATTTGTAGTTTGTAAATCTTCAATTTCTAAGTTGTTTTTTTGGGTTTTTTATGTTGCAAGAGAACGAGTTTTCGGCGGCTTTATTCTGTGTTATTTGATTCTACTTGATTGATTTGTTCATTTATTTGAATTGAAGTCGTTATTCATCTCTCAAACAGTATTATTCAATCTTCAATCTCCGGTTTTTGATTTTTTGAATTTTGTTGTTTTACTTTGCATAGTATGGATGAATTATTAGTAATATATTCAAGTAACATATTATGATGTTTTGTAGTTTGTTCTTCTTGTTGTTGACATAGATTTTTCATAGTTGATAACTTTGAAATTTTGTACAATTTCAGTTATTTGTATCAACATTGGTTGTTGATGCGGTTTGTTTCTTCAAATTTCATTGTTGATGCAGATTACTGGATAATTTTCTGATTATGTTTGTTGATTGGTTTTTTATTGTGTCAACATTGGTTGTTGATGAGTTAGTAGGAGAATTATTTGGATAATACTCATTGTTTGAAGCTTAAACTTATTGTTTATATTCTCAGTTTACATATCTAACGTTCGACATTGAATATATCTTTCACTCAGGCGCGGCCATGAGTGATGTGCGACTTAATCAATTTGTATCTTATGTTTGGTTTAGGCTTTTTCTTATGATTTTTCGTGAATTTTTTATCAAGGAGCATGTATGTTAATGTAGTTTTTCATGTTCTTTGGTTCACATTTGCACCCGGATAATCGATGCGACGCGTAGTAACATATATGATGATGTTTTATCTTCATTTTTTTGTATTCTGATCCTTGTTCTTTGACATAGAATTTTCATTGTTGATACTAAAAATTTGTACCATATTGATTATTTGTATCAACATTGGTTGTTGATACAAAGTTGTTGTATCAACTTTCATTGTTGATGCAAAAACCCGCATAAATTTGTGATTATGGTTGTTATGTTTGTTTTGTTGTATCAACATTGGTTGTTGATTCAGGTTTTGTTGGATCAACTTTCGTTATTGATGCAATAACTTGGACAATTTGCTGATTATGTGTGTTGATAGCTATTGTTTTATTGTATCAACATTGGTTTGTTGACAGATTAGGGTGTCAACATTGTTTTTATTAGATTTGTTGATCCATTTTGATTATTTTATTGTTGTAGGTCAAAGATGGTTGTTGCAGAGTTCACTTTATCCAACTTGACCTTATCGCATGCTGTTTCGGAGTTAACTACTGTCAGCGAGTTGATTAGTGTGGTCAAAAATTCTGTCCTTATATCCCTGAAGACCTCGTAATTTTTGGTTACACCGTTGATGGAATTTCACATGTGATTAATCACGATCTTAAGTTGAGGTTTTTCATTCACTATTGTATCTCCAAAGGTGATGCGGTGAAGTTTAACATCTGTTTAATATTGTTGTTGATCTTGTTCTAGTTCTTCTTCCGTTGGTCCTTCTTCGTCATCATCAAGTTGTGTTTCAAATAATGATCTTCTTTGTTGTAGATGATTTGACTGATGATTGACTATGGTCGAAGGGTCCCCGAAGTCGAGATGCTTGGGCAAACATCTTAACTAGAGTAGGGCAGGTTTTTGATAATAAAATCCATTGTCGTGATAGTGTTAAGAAGTATGAATATCATAGTGGTTACAAACTTGACGTACGTAAGAGTGACAAGACACGTTACATCGTCAGGTGTTTTAACCATGAAACTCAATCTTGTAAGTGGAGGTTTCATGCGTCTCTCGTTGCCAATTCTAATGGTGTGTTTTGGTGAAAGACGTTTAACGGGGAGCATGCATGTGATTTAGCTTCTTGATCCAAAGAAAGGTCGGGGATGACGAAGTCTTTTCTAAAGGATATCTTAATTGATGAATTTCGAGCATCAAAGAAGAAAAAGACTGCGGTGATGTTAAAGATTTGCTCCATCGGGAGTATGGTATTGATCTCTCGTATAGTCGGGCATACCATGGGTTACAGTTCACTAAATATTCTCTTTGGGGTGATGATATCAAGTCATATTAGGACTTTGTTTGGTATAAAGACTCAATTGAACATTATAATCCTGGAAGCGTCGTAAAGTTTGAGTATGATGGTGATACGAAGCAGTTCCAGAGGTTTTTTGTTGCTTTTGAAGCTTCAATTACTGGATTCAATAAGTACTGTCGTCCGATGTTATTTATTGATTGCACTTTCCTCACTGGGAAGTTTAAGGGAGGTCTTATGGTTGCTTGCGGGAAAACTGGTAACCAAGGTATGTTTTTTAATCTTTTTCTCTTCTTTTAAGTATTAAGTGTTTCAATTTTAGTTTCTGAATCACATGATATCCCTGGATTTCAATTCTATGAATCACATAACTTTGTTCATCCCATAATCATTTGTTGTTTGATCACATAATAATTATTGTTGATGCATTATATCCTGGATTTCAAATGTTGTTTGTTTATCCCATTATTGCAGCTTGTTGACCCCTTTTTCTGTATCAACTCTTGTTGTTGTTCCATAATTTGCGCTTGTTGATGACATAACTTCTTTTTTGCGATTGTTGATGACATAATTCCATAATTCCCACTAAATGCGATTGTTGATACCATAATTGTTGTTGTTGATCCCATAATTGCGGTTGTTGACCTCTTTTGTAGTTGTTGATACCATATTTTGCAGTTGTTGATACCATAATTTCTGTTATGAATCCCATATTTTGCAGTTATGGATACGGTAATTTGCAGTTGTTGACCTCTTTTGTAGTTGTTGATACCATAATCGCAGTTATTGATACCATAATAGTAGTTGTTGATCACATAACTGCTGTTGTTGATCCCATAATTTTTGTTTGTTGACCCATTAACTTGTTCATGGATATCAGTTTTTTTGTGTTACTCTTTGAATCTTTTTTTTTTTTATAGAGATCTTTCCAGTTGCTTTTGGTATTGTACCTTGCGAAAATTGTGACAGTTGGGAATGGTTCCTAACCAACCTGAAGGGTATTATTAGTGAAGACCGTCCACTGACCATCATATCAGACCGTGGAGCTGGCCTTTTGAAGCATGTCCCTCTAGTCTTTCCAAAAGCTTAATTTCCATTCTTTTTGTTTGTACCACATGAAAGGTAATGTTCCTGTTCCAAAGGGTAAGAGCAGCAAAGCTTCTTTGTGAAGTTATTTGAAGAGAGCTACACTTTGCCTTAACAAAGGAGAAATTTTTTGCCGCCGCCAAGAGTTTGAGCAATCTCAAGCTTGATTCAGTGATTGATTGGATGGTGAAGATTCCATTTGAGAACTGGGCAGCTCATGCTTTTCAAGGAGAAAGGTGGGGTGAGAACACCTCGAATATTGCGGAGAGTTTTAATAGTGTTATCAAGCATGAGAAGCGGCTCCAAGCACTAGAGCTTGTGGATTGTATTCGTGCTTATGTGATGGAGAAGAACTACGAAAGGTTGGTGTTGTCTAGTAAGTGGAATTCCAGACTTACACCACGGATGAAAGCTAGACTCAACAAGAGGATTACCGACCTGTCGTTTCTACAAGTTTAGAAGAGCAAGTGATAAAGTATTTCAAATAATTTATCCCTTTGGTAAGAATATGGTGTATTTGGATGCTAGGACATGTACCGCAATTGGTGGCGAAGCATAGTTTCCCTTGCACCCATTCCATGAAAGCTATGTTGCAGATTGGGAAGACGAACCTTACAAGCACATCGATCAGTATTATACCACCGAGTACTACAAAGGTTTGTATGCTCGTCCTATCTATCCTATTCCCGACCATGAGAGGCCGCCTAAAATTAATGAAGAAGGTTATGTCCTACCTCCCAATGGTGGTCGAGCGTCAGCTGGAAGGCCAACTGCTTCAAGGTACAGGGGTTCTCGAGAGAAAGTTCGCAAGAAGAGGAAGTGTGGTCAGTGTGGAAGACTTGCCTTCCACAACCATCGTAGATATCGCAGACCCCCTTTGGCTCCTCGTGCACCAGTGTTTCGCAGGGAGTCTAACTCCAGAATGATTAACTTCTTGAGGAGAATATTGTTCTGAAGTTTTACTGGATGATTTACTATTTCTCTGAATTCTCTTTTTTTACCTTTTATGCTAGTTGTTGAATGATCAACATGGATGTTAGTTATCTTTATGCTTTCTCTATATTTTGTTGTTGGATTTCTTGTGTTTTTAATGACATACATTCTCTATTATTTTGTTTAGCAATGTCATTCTTGTCAGTTTATGTCAGTTTGCGGGTTTCATGTTTTTTTTTTTACTGAGAAAAAATACTATATAAATTGTATCAACATATCAATGTTGATGCAAGTCGAGGTGTCAACTTTCAATGTTGAGGCTTGCTGAAATGAAAAAATTTGCATGGTTACAAGTTAACTAGTTTATCTGTGTATTCCTGCAAGCTTTTACTATGTAAATAGTATCAGCATGTTAATGTTGATCCAAGTCATGGTATCAACATTCAATGTTGATACCTCTTAGTGCATCAACTTCCATTGTTGATGCCTACTGAAAAGAAAAAAATTTCATGGTTTTATCTGTATATATTCAAGTTGATACCATGAGCTGAGCATACCTGTAATTCTTACTACCAAGACCCATTCACTTTACTTTATGTGAAACCAATCAGTTATTCATCAATTAATTTTTTGACCCATTATTTTTTGGTATCAACTTCCATTGTTGATACCAAAAATGTATCAACTTCCATTATTGATGCTCAATAAAAATATAAAAAAATCATGGTTTTATCTGTATTTACAAGTTAACTCCATTAGTGATCATACCGCAACTCCGTACAAGCAACATTCATTTACTTTCATAACCAAACCATTCATTCACTTGATAATCACTTTAGTAACTAATAGTAATATTAATTGATAACAAACTAGTACTAAACACATCCTCCAAATAAAAGATGTGTTTTCAAACTAACAGTTTAAATAAATTAGAAAACCTACACAGAAAGCAACTAAATTAGTTACCAACAAATGTTAAACTACACCTAAGTGTGTTTGCTCTAATCTAATGGTTCAAAGAATCTTGTAGGTTGATAACCTCTTCGACCGAGTCTGTAATTTCTTGTACTTGCTTACCATCTAATGCTTCAACGGAATCTTGAATGTTGAGTACCTCTTCAACCGAGTCTTTAAGTTGCAAAGTTGGTTGCCATGCATTCAATTCGGATAACATTCGCAGTAATCTTTGCTCTCTTAGGTTTATGTTCTCATGGTATTGGACCTTGTTACCATCTAAATCCCAGCAATGTCCACGCTTCACCAAGCACTTCAGAACAAGCGACGCGTGCATTGCGCGGTCCAAACCCTGTTTACTGTAGGGTAATGGTCTAACTTTGTAATTACCTGTCCATCTGTCTCAACATCTTTTATACCCATTTCGTTCTGGACTGGAGTCGAGTTTGTACCATGACATTGTCTTGCTCGTTGTATCGTCTGTAGTGATGAATGGTGTTGAAGATCAACCATCTTCCACGTATCAACGCAAGAAGTACCCAGTGTAAGGGTTTCCCCAGTCTATCTTGTAGACACATCGGTATCATCGGTATTGCTTCACTGTCATCCACTTTGGGTATCTTTTCCTCAAGTTTGCTGGAATCTTAGTTGATTCCACTTTACGTATATCCCCGCTAGCTACTGCACCCTCATTATTTGCCGCATCATTTTCTTGGCGTTAGTTTGTTTTTTACCGATAACAACAATAATTCATTCATTTGTTCATCATAATTTTATGTAACTAGTTATTCAAAAGACATATTAAGAGTTGTTACTTACATAAGCATTTGAATTGAGAATTAAGTGCTTCTTCCCATAGTATCTTTGGCTTAGATGGATTTTCCATCTTGGAATTCAAAGACGGTCTTTGTAGTAATCAACTATCTCACTTTGTTAATGTTGATGTTGTTCATTAGAAATTGGAGATGCCTTCCAGGTTACCCACTCTTCATGTTTATTGTCGAAATAAAAGGTACACGCTTTGGTACTGCATTTGCAAAGTTTATGTTAGCTCCCTGACATTACATAACATATTAATGTTGAAGTATTATTATCTTGACATTACATATCAGTCAAATTCTAACTGCAACTTGGTTATTATCATGGCATCAACTTTCATTGTTTATGTCTATGAATAAACAGGCAATTTGTTTCAGAGTTACATACCATTCTGTTGCTTGCTCAAAGAATGGACCAATGACCCTTTTTTCGTCCTCGGTGCAGGATTCCCAGAGTTTGAGGTCTTCTGGCTTATTCAGCGGTATTGGCTCAGGTGGCGTCTCATCAACGTAATCATCAAGGAGGTGAATAATCGCATCCTCTTTTTTCTTCAACACCTCCCGCTTTCTTCTTTCCTTTTTCTCGCTCAGTTACCGCTGCTCTGGTCCTCTTCTTCACATTAACTGGAGGTGTGTATTTATCTGGCGCATTCCTTGATGACCTTGTGTTATACCTCCTTCCTCTTCCAACAGCTTCATACTGATTCCTTTGTCTCTGCGTCGCTTCAGAATCATCCTCTTGGGTGGTGTCTTCATCTTCAGTTGGGCCATCAATTTCATCCAATTTGAATAGAACTTTAAGGCCTTCAAAGACATTATCGTCACCTGTTTTCGGTGTAGGAGTATATTCTGTTTGTTGTGATGGATCATCTTCCATCTCTTTTGCATCAGTAGGAGTATAATTTCAGCAGTGATCGCATCAAAGCTTGGACCACCGAAGTTTGGGGTAGTACCTGCAAGGAAATAATCCGCTTAGATTAACATGTAAGAGTCCTATTTAAACAGTATCAACATATCAGTGTTGACTCATTTTTTGGAATCAACAATTGTTGTTGATTCTTCTATTGTTATTAAGAAGGAATCAACAATTGTTGTTGATGCTATCTCATGGCATCAACTCCTGTTGTTGATATAAGTTTTTATGTTTATCAACTGCTGTTGTTGATCTATATAACATTGTGACATTAGCATTATAACCAAAAATAAAACTAGCATTTTATCTCTAGCATTATAAATGAATTTTATATGTTCATTTGTCATAATGAAAGAACCCAAACTGAAACTTGTATAATCAAAATTATCAACATACTTTTGCATAATCATAGTTGCATACATTTTTAAATTGTGCCAAGTCAATTATCGAATAGTACTGTAGGGACATTACGATTTCTCCGGAAGTATAGCCTTAATTGGAGGAGTTGAATAAACAAGTACATCTCCCACCATCTCCACTTCTTCCATGTTTGTTCTCTTTTCTTCATTATCATCTTATGTCGGTTGAGCTGTTTTACCAATATCCGCAATCACATTAGCAATCTGAGATTCAATTCCTCATTTGAGTCTGCAACCACATTAGCAATCTGTGGATTCACTCTCTCATCCGAGTTACCGATGATCCGGAACCACATTAGCAATCAAGATTTGCTTCCTCTTGTCTTCTTTTTCTTCTTTTCCTAAAGCACGTCCCATCCTCCAAAGATGCCAATAAATTTGGGTCTATTTGTACATTGACATTCAATCCACTCGATAACCCTTTTTAAAGCTTTTTAAATCAGTTTCACCTCCATCCGAAAGTGACAAGTGCCATTTGACTTGATTCTTCTTCTTCTTCTTCATTCAAGTCATCTTCATCCTGCTTTTTGAGAAGGTTTCAACTTTCGATTTCAACTCGGCTTGATCGATTTCTAGATGGTTCTTCATTTGTATTCTCCAGTGTAGTTAAAGCAGTCTCAATCATAGCATTGATTTCCTGCTTTAACGTTTCTCTTGCTTTTTTGAGATTTTTTTCCTTTTCTTCCCATTGCTTCACTTCTATAGCAATTTCATCAAGTCTCGCTTTATCCTCAGGCTTCAAATGCATCATGTCCTTGTTGTTGTCAATAAGTTTCTTCATGAATATTATGTTGCTCATTGATTTAGTCACTTGACCCCTCCTTTCATATGTTATCTCCTGGTTGTCAAGTAGAAGATTAATGTTTTCCTCTATCAGATTCTCATTCCTTTGCCTCTCTACTTCCAACTGGCGTGTTGGTGCTAACATGTCTATCAAATACATCTCTTCTTCTGTCACCGGATCAACAACATCTTCATGAACCTGCAAATCGACATAAAAATACAGTTAGCATAATATTTTTTCCAACTTTATAACCATAATATATCTTTTTCATGAGGGGCGTAGCCCTGAGTGATTTGCTAAACTAAGACCGAACTACATGTTATATATGATGTCAACTACCATTGTTGACACAAAATAGAATGTGTGATTTAAATTTCGTGTAAACATTTGTTGTTGACTCCAAGAAATTGTACCAACTTCTATTGTTGGTACACAAAATATATATTTTTGATTACATTCATTTTTGGGTCAACTTCCATTGTTGACATATATTCAATAAATGTGCAAGTATAATCTGTATACATACAAATACTCCCTAAACTGGTATCAACTTCCATTGTTGACACAAGTATAATTATTATAATCAAGTACACATTTGTGTATCAACTTCATTTTGTTGATACACTAACTTTGTTTGTTGACTCCTAAACCGGTATCAACTTCCTTTTGTTGACATGATAAAAAGTGAAATCTATTTGAAATATAAATTGAGTAAACAAATATGTTACCTTACGAGTGAACCAAGTCATGTCCATGGTATCTCCACATTTCCCTTGAAATTGTTTTACCAGTTCTTTCTTGCAGTTGCGTGTTGGCTCCATCTCATGAATCTTGGTGTTGCGGTTTCAAAATTTGTCCTCTTTGCGATTTAATTTTTTTGTATGTTCTGAGAACCAATACTACATACAGAGAATCAATGAGGTTAGTTTGACGATCTTTGTATGCATTTTACTATTTTCAAAAATAAACATTATATTAAATGAACTTTTTCTTTTTTTTTTACCTAGCAGTAGAATTGTGCAGCAGAACACTTCCATTCTTTCCTTTCGCTTTCCAATGTATTTAAGCAGATAGGTTACTATGTGATCTGGCCATGACACTTTCTCCATGTTCAAAATATAAAGAAGCCAATTCTTTGCAAGTCTTGTTGCACCAGAATCTGGGAAGAAGATAACTGCGCACAACCACATAGCAAATAGTCTCACAAAATGATGTGGGTCAGACTGATCCTCAGCGGCAGCTTTTAGTTTGCGCTCAATTTCAGACTTCTTTATTTTATCACTCTTATGTTCTTCTTCCCCTGCTCTGAACTTGTTCTTAAACCATGTAGTGACTACTGCATCATTTTTTTCTTCAAAGAACCTCTTCAACTCCTCACTCTCGATGACCCTTTTTATCTTGAAGATTAATGAAAAGTCTGTTGGCTCTATTTTGCACTGATAAGAAGTTTTCTTTTTTCCAAACCTGAATATCTTCTTTTCTTTATCGAATGCTCCAATAAGTAGTGTATTGCCGGTGACGATTTTGACTAACCACTTATCATTTGTTGCATCGATCTCTTTTCCTGTGTAGAATGGTCTTATAAATTCCCAGCACACACATTCCTTTAGTGCTTTTCCATTCTTGTTATCTCCTCCTACTTCAAACAGCTTGTATAGAAAGTTGCACATTTCAATCAATGGTATCAGACATGATTTGAACTTCGTTTCGCTCTTCCTACTTCGACCTGCATACACGCAACTCATTCATTTATTTTTATATTTAGTATAGAAATGAACTTAACTATATTGCAGCATAGAACTCAAATAAAAAATAATGTATAAAGTTTTACATGTTTGTTCTTCCTCTGTTTCGCCTTCTGCGGCTTCTTGTTGTTGTTCTGATTCTGAATATGATTCTTCATCCTCTGAATCATCTTCAACCTCCAGTTTTTTCTTTCCTTTACGTGCTTCTGCTTGTTGTTCATTGTTCTTCTTCTTCTTTCCAGTTGCTTCCTCTTCGTGGTCATTCTTCTTATTGGTCTCCCTCTTTCTTTTTGTTGCTTTAGCTCTTTGACTTTCTTGTTCCGATTCGTCTTCTTCCGAATCTACTCAGTTCTTCATTTCTGTTTGCTCTTTCTTCTTTTAACAACGTCTTGCTCTTTATCAACCAACAACCGCTTGTTCACTCTCTTCCTTTTGTAGCTACATCTTTATTACTCGTTGTGAATTATCTTCTTGTACTCTTCTTGATTTACCCTTGGTGATCTTCTCACTCCTTTCATCTATTTTTAAAACAAAGCATTAATTTTGTCGGCATTCAATAATCACAAACATTTTAAAAACAAGATTAATTTTGTCAGCATCTGTTGTTGATACCATCAAGTGGTATCAACTCCTGTTGTTGACAACAATTTACTTGTATAATTCCTGTTGTTGATACCATTTGATGGTATCAACTTCTATTGTTGATTCCAGCATATGTGGTTGATCTCATTGTACTGGTAACTACTGTTGTTGACACCAACATATGGCATGGAAATACTGAAGAATACACACACAGAACAATAGATTGGGTGAAAATCAAAATCGACAGAAGAAATCATTTCTTACCTTTTTCTTCTGAAACTGCAACCGCGGAAAATAAAAATGAACTCCAACCTTTGAAAACAGGTCAAACTAACCTAAAATCAAAATTAATCAATTAGATACCAAACTAACAACATACCAAATCGAATCATACATACTAGCATCAGGAATTGATGATAAATCATACATGCAACAAAAAAATCCGAAAATTAAAACCGATTTGAAAACCGATATCTCAAAATCGTAAATCAGAAAGCAAATCAAAATTAATAGCAAATTCATCACGAGAATACAATAGATTTACTAGGGATTTTAGGTATTTACCTGTTTAAGCTCTCTTTTGTTCTTCAAACTCAGAAATACCTAATATTCTATCATTCTTTTCACTTTTTTTTGAATTTCTTAAAGTAAAGATGATTGAAATTAGTCGGTTGATGATATATATAGATTGACGGTTTTGTTTAAGATCTTATTCGACGGTTTTTTTCAGTTTTGAATTTTAAAATCTCAGTAGTTTCAGTAACTGCACGAAGGAGAAGAAGGGGAGATATGAAAGACGTGAAATGATTTGAAACGGCTACTGCACTAAATGAGTCTCCAACGTTAAAACCCTCAAATATATTGAGGGGCAAAACCGTAATCTGACAATCCGGATATTTTAGGGGAGTGTATATTTATTTAGGGGAAGGGTATTTTTGTTGGGCCTCTATTATAGGGGTATTTAATTAATGTACCCATCTTCATTCACCTTCTGTCTGTGACAAGTCTTTATAACATGAAAATGCTTAATTTCAAATACTGCAAACCATTGGAAGCTTTACCTGATGATTTTGAAGCATTTCCCTGAAGAAAATGACTGAGAAATGTAAGATAATTTCTTATATGATAATTATCTTTCATTGGGCCCATGTGAGAATCTGGTTATATTTAGGATATTGTTAAATATCTAATCCATGGTTTATATAAGGAGTTAGTATCATGCTCTTCCTTGATGGACGGTCGAGATCTAAAGTCCAATACTAAAATCGAAGGAACTTGGTCCTCTCTCTACCTATAAAAGATAAACAATATCCATCACTATTGTGTCTAAGAAATTACCACTCATTATGCCTAAGGTCAAGAGAGAGAAACTATGATCTTCATAAGGTATTATCGGTGCTCCAAATGATCGTTATACGATGGATTAGCGCTGCCAGGTATTTTCATTATCATGAAGTTCAACGATCCAAAATCAAGTACCTATAAATTTAAATCTTATAGTTGGCATCTAGAGCTTGTGTTTAGAACTCATGATCTTCCGTTAATCGTATGCAACTTACAATGATACATCGTATTCACGTCAATGAAAATGATTCTTAATATGTATCATGTAAACACATCTGCTTTATCATATAAGCATAAAACCAAATTGATATGGTGATAAACTTAGATTTCTGCTGCCACAAAATTTTTTGTTTCTTCTGTTAGTTTGGAATTGGAAGTAAATGACATAATGGAGTTAATTTGGAATGTTAACCGATTGATGGAAAGTTTTAATTAAATAGGAAAAGAAAGTTATGGAGTATAATATTGAATTGAATATGTTTGGAAATCAAAACGGCAAAACATTAAAATGGGTATAACTGGGTCTTAAAGTGGGCCACTAATGTAAAGTAGGTCAAATGAGCCTAACAGAAAATCATTCCTACCGAGAGCGAACCGGAACCAACTCACTCTGAACCCGTTCTAGTCTTTTGCAAACCGGTCCAATCCGTAAATTTTTCACGCAGTGTCCGTTCCGGTTTTATATATGAGTGTAAAGATTTAAAGTCCATGTCTCAACTTTGAAGTAAGCTTTTCTCATTTCAACTAATGGGTCATCCATTTTCCATAAGTTGACTTCTGGAATATAGTTTAGACCAATCCTTTTCCCACGCAACTTAAAATGAGGGTGTTTGTTGTTTCTTAAGTCATGTTTGGCTTGTATTCATCATCATGCTAATTATTGTGCGTTTTTTTTTTTTGTGGAGTAACTTTCATGAAACTCATCGGTGAAGTAAACTTTTGACTCTTGCTGTTTACCGTTATTTTTGAGTTTGATATAAACTTAGTATGTTTAGATATGATCATTATAGAATCAAAAAAAAAAAAAAATTATAAATTGATCAGTCTATAATAAAAACTAATTTCTATAATGTTGTTAAGAACTTATAAAGTGGTTTTTATCTGAAGAAATGCGATCCAACTAATATGCTTCCGCTTTATCGAAAATTAACGCACAATCTGGAACAATTTCTTGCTGCAAATTCGTTACGAAATTTTATGATTGAACCATTTTACGTTAATAAATTTTTTATGTGCGTTATGATATGGTGCTCTTTAAGATTGTGCATTTAAAGTATAATTTCTCTCTCAATGTTGATCTTTTAATTATGTAAGATTATTGTGCTTAAGATTATCATGTCAGGACTCTTTAGCTATCACCACAGTGATACTAGAGTATTGTTTTTATCTTAGCAATAATCATAATGTTATTGTAAGCAGGAATTCGTCAAACCGTAAAGGCGAGGTTTAGCGACCTATCGAATTATGATGATAATGGCATTATTGTTAAGATTGTTTGGCGATCTCCACAGTGACTTCAAACGATTTCTTCGGCCATAATCATTATATTGTCAAGTGCTTACTATATTGTTTTACTTAAATGTATTAGAACAACAATTACCCACAGGTGATTTGTGTTCACATGTTTAAGAAAATTATTGAAGGATATGATCTTTATTTGATCATACATTATGAATCTGAATCACTTTATGTTTTAATGAGTGTCTAATGTCATTTCTCTTCATTTTCTAACTTGAATGTCAATTTTGACCTAGACATAAAAATAGAGATCACAGTTAAGTAAATGCACAAATTTTTTATATATTTTCTAATGAGATGCATAAAAGAAAATCTACTTAAATTATCTCATTATCGAGTTGAGTAACCCATTATGGATTTTTCGTATTTCATGAAACTTGTTATATATTATATCGTTTTATATATCCAAAATTTATTGCACCCTCTAAAGAAATTGAGGATTTATTTTTATTTTTTGGTACATTTCTCCATATTTGTGAAAATATATGAAGTTCATTGCCTATTCTAGCACCCTTCACTTTAATCCACACTATACCCCTTATTCATTACGATTTTTCAAAGTTGCATCAAATTAAACTAGTGATGCATCAAAGAATTTTTCTTCAATGAAATTTTATTATTGAAACATACTTATAGATTTGCTTAATGCTTGTTTGGGTTAATAAAGGTTCGCGATGTTTGGATATTTTTCAATTAAGGGGCGTTGATGTTTTCATGATTTATATGTATGACACGCTTTTGAATAAATGTTTGTGATTAGTGTTTTGGGGTTACTCATAAATGCTTATAATTGACTAAATCTATGATCAGATCAAGTATGTCCATATCATAGAGTGGGACTGTGCGATATCACAAGAAAAGTTAGTGTGATATTTTTGCAATTGTACATGTTTGCTGGATAGTTTAGTTATCACCACAGTGATGCTAAACTCTTATCTTGTAGGTGTGGTATGTTTTGAGTCCTCTTAGTTTGATTTAACGATTAGAACAATGCTGCTCACAAGTAGTTTTGGTTCACATGTTTAAGGTTATCTAAATGTTTCATATACATGTGAAATAATAGCCACCCACAAGTGACTACAATTCACATTATATTAGGTTGAACATATTTAGAATTATTCGAGTTTGTTAATGCATTTTAGGACATGAGTTGCCCACATGCAATTCTAGTTGTAGTATTTAACACACGTAATCTTTGAATTATGAGAATGTAAAATATCCACAGATGTTTTTCATGTCTCACATTGTTCCTTGATAAGGTTTTACCTACAGGAGAATCTTATTGAAGGTACGAAACTATTGTAAGCTTAATTGTCATTTATCTCTATTGTAAATTTCAGCTTTTGTTCTTATTAATTGTTGATTATGATTATTTTGTAGATTTTTTAATGGTCCATTTTTTGGAAGATAAAATTGTTTATCACCTGATGATTTTTCGCATTACTGTGTACATCTATCAATTGCATTATGAATCTCAATCCGTGGATATTTTCTCGAACATTCATTATTGAAATTGAGAGGCAATTATAGAGAAAGTGAAAATCATAAAGTCTGATAAAGGTGGTGAATATTGTGAAAGGTATGACAAAACAGGATAATATCATAAATCTTTTACGTAGTATCTCCAAAAGTTTGGATTTGTTGCTCAATACCCAAGGACAACTTATCCTTGGCATAATGGTGTATAACTGTTGATGGGTGAAAACTACTCCTGCTGAATTTGGTAATTTGGGGTGTGGATGAGGAATGAATTTAAACCTACAACAAATGCATCTTGCGGTGAGTGCTTGTAGATTCGAGAGATCAATACGTGCAAGTCCGGCCTAAACCAAGAAATGGCCGTTCCGGACTTGTTTCGGTCACAAAGTGAAGGAGATGGGGTTGATCTTAGGGAGGAAGTGAAGAAGGTGTTGAGATTGTGAAGATGTTGGCTTGCTTATGACTTGCGTAAAATATGAGCAAGCTTACGGTTGATGCAAGCAAGCTCGGGGTGTTTGAATACGATGTTGTATTAACACTTGGTTTCATCGATCGAACTTGTGTTGTTCTCGTTGTCTTGTCTTGTTTTTTGAAAATAGGGCGGAGAACCTATTTATACAAGTCATTGAGCCTTATTCACGTTTCTCGTGGGAAGTGGAGGAAGTGGAGTGATGGAGTAGTGGAGTTGTGTGTCGGTTGCCACACGACCGGTCTTGCCCACTTCTCCGGTTCATCTCTAACCGTCCATGACTTCCCCGACACGTTCTTGTGATGGCGCGTTGCACGCCGCACGCCGTAAACCGCGACCAATACCCCGTAAGTATCCCCGTTTGTGACATGATTGATGTATGGAATGTGGATCGTGGATCCACGAAAGATAGCATGTAATCTTTGAATTGAATAACCTGCGTTATTCGGAAAGTCGATACTTGTGAAGTATCGTGTGTATTTTATGAGTATCGCATTGCGGTGTGGTAAAGTGATGGGTAATGACTCCTCACTAACCAAATAACTCCCGACCGAGGGTTGTATAACCAAGTTTGGTGAAGTCGGACGGATGAGATGATGTTTGAGACACTCATCTCGCGACCGTTGATGAAATTAGGGTTTTTAAAGAGGTGCGTAAGCATCACTCTTTAGCTTGGTCGAAACTAAGCATGGGAAAGGTTTTTAAGAGGACCGACAGGGCATGTGTGTAGACAACACGCCGGTGTGCACGTCCATACTTCACTTTCCCAAGAAGGCGCGATCTAAGCCACCCATTCGTCCTAGGTGAAGTTGAGTGGTCGAGATCGATTTGCAATTTGGGAAGTGTAACCACGCATGTTTGAGCGGGCGTTTTGGATTGGCCAGGCATGATATGCCTTGGCCGACCGCAAGAGGAGGTAGATGGGTCCACGGTGGTCATGCTTTGGTATAATAGGACCTGCTTAATCTAATCTGTGACCCTCCATTCGTTTTAGGGAGAAGATGGACGCGCGCGTGATGGCTTGAACCCTAATTTTGGCTTTCAAAGCCGCGCGACCATGCTCTTTTGGGCGGACGGTTTTGTTGTAACCAACCACGGTTGGCTTTGACCGATTGGCCAAGTGTGTAGGCGGTCACATGGTGATTGTGTCGACATGCTCCGGGCCCTTTGAGTCTACATCTACACCCTCCATCTATACCTGCGAAGATGGATGGTTGAGACCGTTTTGCGGCATATGTAATATGCCGCAAACCCTAATTTAGGGTTTTCCGTCCATAATGCTTGGTATGGACGGTTTCTTGGCAAGCAAAGGCCAATGGTCGACCATGCGGGTCGGCCGTGTGTATTCCATACCTGCTTGGGGGTGATGGAATTGATCTGTGGTCATCCAATCATGCTTGTGGAGTTGGATGACTGCGATCAGATCATATTTGGCAAGCTAAGGCCGTGTGTATTCCATACCTGCTTGGGGGTGATGGAATTGATCTGTGGTCATCCAATCATGCTTGTGGAGTTGGATGACTGCGATCCGATCATATTTGGCAAGCTAAGGCCGTGTGTATTCCATACCTGCTTGGGGGTGATGGAATTGATCGTGGTCATCCAATCATGCTTGTGGAGTTGGATGATGCGATCGAATCATATCCGGAGATCTGGATACGGTCAAGTTCGGATGCTCAATCGGGCTAGTATAACACACCGAGAGGGGCTCAATCGGGCTAGTATAACACACCGAGAGGGCTCGGGCTAGTATAACACACCGAGAATCGGCCCGTACGGGTATTTCGTACATGGATTCATTATAGTGCTTGGAGGTTCGTGTTACTCTCAGAAGAGTAACACTCGGTCGTCATGCCACACCGATAATGGGTACAGAAATACAAGGTTGAATTAAGTGAGGGAGTATCAACACTTATAAATGGCTTTATCTTTTACAAGATGTCAGCGCATGATTTTTCTCGGTTTTTTACAAACTCAACCTTGAACGAAAATCCACCATCAACATTAAGTCCCTCGCCTAGCACACAATGGTTACACTATTGTGTGGTAGGCATGAGATGGTGACAGATTAAAGATAAAACTTATGAGACAATGTTAGATGTTACCGAGAGAGACGGGTCGTCCTGTCCTTCGAGCATGTCACGTTCAAGAGACGTCCGTAAAAGTGTTCCCTAGCATGATGTCGGTCTTGCTGCTGCCCGATCGACCTTGCTATGACTCGGTCTGGCCGAGGGCTATTGCGCCGCTTCGTTCAATCGTGGGGATGTGCCTAATCGACCGATCATTGCGCTCGCTTCGTTCGTGGGGTTCTGCGCTCGCTTGATCGAACGTGGGCTTGTTGTGTGTCCTTCGGTTGAAAGTGAGTCTCACCCACATACGCCTGATGGACTTGAAACTTGTACCGAGTCTTGAAACTTGTACCGGTCTTGAAATCAACACAGGACTAAAATTTGTACTTAGGACTAAAATTTGTACCGGACTTGAATGGTGTTTGGACCGGCCATTGTGTGCTCCGATGTGAGTTGTGTCTTGCCGTGTGACTACATCTCTCCCGTATTTTCATACAAGTTTTAACTCCTTTCTTTTATTTCATTGTGGAAGAAAAGAATCCTGTTGAGATGTCTTACGGAGATAATCTTGGTGCCAAGTCGGGAGGTGTTGAAAGCTTCAAAGATATGCCGAACATTGATGATGAGTTGTTCACCGCGCCTTTTCGACTATAGGAAAATATCATTCCACAAGATAACTCTTCTCCTATCGACTTTTAGGTTTTTCATGCTCCGCTGGGCCCTTATGAAGGATGGATGAGGCGTATGTTGAGCAATGAGTACATCAAAGATAACTTGGCCGGAGCGCAGATTATTGATGCGGCTTGAGTGTTGAAACGTCTCGAGAGGATGTTAAAGTGGTTTCGATGCGACCGCTGAGGTGAGTCCTGGAGAGAGTGTTGAAGAAGGATTCCAAGCGAACATGGGTCTCGAGAGAGCGTTGCGGCGGCTCTTGAATAGACCATTGAAGCGGCTTTTCTGCTGGAGGGAGCGTTGGAGTGGCTTCCTCTTGATTCGATTACCCTTGCGAATCCATGATTCTTGACTCGACCATCTTTCTCATGTTGAAGAAGTCCTTGATCGACGGTGAAGGAACTTCATGCTGAGCCTCGATCCCCAAGCGTGGTTTACATGGTTTGTCCGTAGTGGTTGTTGTCGAGCCGGGTATGGAATACCTTGGACGTTGTTTCATCATTGTGGGATTCGCGCACGTGGTACCGGGAGTTGGAGTTGATGGACGCGCATGATGTTGTATCTTGGTGGTTTTCCTCTTGTCGCTTCAAGGAACTCGCTTACGAGAAGGCCGAATGTTGTATCGCTCGTTGGTGAGATATATGCCCCTACAAACATTATGAGGCTCTTCTTAGCAGCTCCGGGTTCTTTCTATCGGGGGCATATGTTGTTGTAGATGAGCGTTCAATGCTCCAGAGGATGACCAAAAGCGCGGATTCTCCAATATAGCGTGATAGACATGTACCATTGTCGATAAAGTGACTCACCCGGGATCTTGTTCGACCACTGTCTCGATAGAGTAACTCGCCTCGGATCTCTCTCGATATGACGGTTGGACATCGTTATCTTCTTGAGGTCGCTCCCTTGAGGTATCGGCTCCGGTGGAAGATTACCGTCATAGAGCGGTTATACGTTGAACCGGCACTCTTTAAACCAAATGGCAGCATGGTATAATAAAAATTTCCGAGAGGAGTTCGAAAAGATATCTTACTTGCATCATGCTCGTACATCCTTATCTGTTTGTAGCCGCTACATCCATCCATGAAGGAGAACATGCCGTGTCCGCTGGTTGTATCTATTAACATGTCGATGTTAGGCGAGAGGAGGATCGTTTTTGGAGCAGCACACATTCAAGTCTCTCGAAGTCTATGCAGCATTTCGATCTATCCATTTTCCTCATGTATGAACTACAACTGTTTAACCGACTTGGATACGGGTATGACATGTATATGATGGGTGACCAATTTTCATCGGCATTTCTTCATATCTCCAAGCAAATATGTCCGGGTACTCTTTGAGAAGTTGCACGAGCTTCGTGCGTTTATCCGTACACAAGGTTGAGCCGATGGAGATAGGCCTAGGAGATTCCTCAACGATTTCAATTTCATCGGTTGTAGAGTTGGTGCCATCTTGCACTGTTGTGGAGCATCTAGCACTTGCTCTTGTGGTTCGTTCTTTGTTGTAGCATTCCATTAGGTGGAGAGACTGGTACAGATCTCCTCTGCTGATAATGGCGATGCCGGTATACCGTTTTCCTTTCCGGTCACGACTCGCCATAAAAGTTCGTTCCCCTCCTCGTGTGAACGTGGGTTGTGGCTTCCAAAGTATGGAGAAGAATGCTTCACAAAGCAATGCTGCATCGTGGGTACTAGCCCTCAATGATGCAAGTCGGTCTTCTTCGAATTGACGCCCACATGGGGAGTGGGATGCAACGAACTTGTCCGATTCTTTCCACGGAGCTTCTCCCGTATGTGCTTTGGTTTGGTTTCCCTCGAAGTCCGTCATTGTGGTAGGCTTCCGTACGACCTTGCACGGGAGAGCCTTGGATGTCCCGAGAATCTTGAGAGTAATGAAAACGATCCTGTGTAGATAAGGGTCGTCTTGAACTCGAATCCTTGATGCGTGCGGTGACATGCAGGTCACGGTCGTGACCTTCCTCCGGTTGATAGCAAAGAAACGTCGTCTCGCGCCGATTCTTCGAGAGATGTGAAAGTTTGCATAAACTTTCCACTAGAGAAACCGCTTCCCGATCCACCGGCCTCACGGTTCATAGTGAAATTATTGACTTGAGGAAGATCGTTGTGAGGATCGGTCCCAAAGATAGAGCCTCCATGACAGGGACCGCCGAACCGGAGTGAAACTATTGACTCGAGGAAGATCGTTATGAGGATCACCCCCAGTGTAGAGCCTCCATGACAGGACCGCTCATATCCGATGTCGCTTCTTTGATCGGGTCCATGTAGGTCCGTGCCATTGAAGTACCTTCTCCGGTGCGTTGAATTCATTCCTTGTTGGCTCCAGTGGGCTGTTGCGGGTCATGTGGAAATCGATCGGTTAATGTCTTAAGAAAAGTGAGTACCTCTTTCCGAGTTGCGGCCATATCCGTTTGAGTCTTGACAAGAACTTCACCTTTTCCATCAAGTCTGCATAATGGGAGATGGTCCTCCTCTCGCCCCTCCGGTTCCTCGTCCCGATGAAGGAGTGGAAGTTGTTGCTGGGTGACTACCGGAGGTGTTACACTTGATGAGATGCCGGGACTTGCAGTGCTCGGCTCGGGGATGGGAGGTGTTGTAATATCATCTTTGAGCGATCAAATTGAACGTTCCCATCCTCTCGTACTCACGTGTTACTTGATTGATCTCTCCTTCCTCAAGCGTTTCTTCACGGCTTCGACAAGGGTCTTGAGATGTAAATCTTCCAACAGGGATCCGTAAGCTGCAGTGCTCCATTTGTTTATCCGGTAGACGTTGTAGTACTCAGGACAAGTCCCCTCCTCTCGTGGAGTTGCCTCGGTTCTTCATTGTTGACTGGACCATGTTGTTCATCTTTCCCGAGTCTCCCGGGCTCTTTTTCCTCTCCACCGGTAAAGGTGTGACTCTGGCTAAGGATTCGCCGTTTCTTGCACCGCCCGAGTAGATGCATGCCGACCCTTCTTGTAATTGTGATGTTATATCATTCAAAAAGGCGGAATGTTTCTGCTCACCTTTTACGTGATACCGGCTTGATTTGCCAAGACATCCTCCAACATTCCAGACTATGCTTCCCATGATATCCGAACCTTTGTGGTCTCCGAGTGAGGATACATCGCGGGATGAAAACCGAAGGATTGAGAATCCAATTTTTTGCAACCGGGATAGATCAACCTCCCACCGTGGTCGCCAATTGTTGATGGGTGAAAACTACTCCCTGCTGAATTTGGTAATTTGGGGTGTGGATGAGGAATGAATTTAAACCTACAACAAATGCACTGCGCGGTGAGTGCTTGTAGATTCGAGAGATCAACTGTGCAAGTCCGGCCTAAACCAAGAAATGGCCGTTCCAGATTTGTTTAGGTCACAAAGTGAAGGAGATGGGGTTGATCTTAGGGAGGGAAGCGAAGAAGGTGTTGAGATTGTGAAGATGTTGGCTTGCTTATGACTTGTAACAGAAATATGAGCAAGCTTACGGTTGATGCAAGCAGGCTCTGGGTGTTTGAATACGATGTTGTATTAACACTTGGTTTTTCATTGATCGAACTTGTGTTGTTTCGTTGTCTTGTCTTGTTTTTTGAAAATAGGGCGGAGAACCTATTTATACAAGTCATTGAGCCTTATTCACGTTTCGTGGGAAGTGGAGGAAGTGGAGTGATGGAGTAGTGGGAGTTGTGTGCCGGTTTGCCACACGACTGGGTCTTGCCCACTTCTCCGGTTCATCTCTAACCGTCCATGACTTCCCGACACGTTCTTGTGATGGCGCGTTGCACGCCGCACGCCGTAAACCTTGAGACCAATACCCCAATAAGTATCCCCGTTTGTGACATGATTGATAACTGGAATGTGGATCGTGGATCCACGAAAGATAGCATGTAATCTTTGAATTGAATAATCTGCGTTATTCGTAAAGTCGATACTTTGAAGTATCGTGTGTATTTTATGCAGAGTATTGCATTGCGGTGTGGTAAAGTGATGGGTAATGACTCCTCACTAACCAAATAACTCGACCAGGGTTGTATAACCAAGTCTGGTGAAGTCGGACGGATGAGATGATGTTTGAGACACTCATCCGGCCAGATTGATGAAATTAGGTTTTTAAAGAGGTGCAAGCATCACTCTTTAGCAGTCGAAACTAAGCATGGGAAAGGTTTTGAAGAGGACCGACCGGGCATGTGTGTAGACAACACGGTGTGCACGTCCATACTTCACTTTCCCAAGAAGGCGCGATCTAAGCCACCCGGTCGTCCGGTGAAGTTGAGTGGTCGAGATCGATTTGCAATTTGGGAAGTGTAACCACGCATGTTTGAGCGGGGCGTTTTGGATTGGCCAGGCATGATATGCCTTGGCCGACCGCAGAAGAGGAGGTAGATGGGTCCACGGTGGTCATGCTGGTATAACCGACTCGCTTAATCTAATCTGTGACCCTCCATTCGTACTTAGGGAGAAGATGGACGCGCGTGATGGCTTGAACCCTAATTTTGGCTTTCAAAGCCGCGCGACCATGCTCTTTTGGGCGGACGGTTTTGTTGTAACCAACCACGGTTGGCTTTTGACCGATTGGCCAAGTGTGTAGGCGGTCACATGGTGATTGTGTCGACATGCTCAGGGCCCTTTGAGTCTACATCTACACCCTCCATCTATACCGCGAAGATGGAGGGTTGAGACCGTTTTGCGGCATATGTAATTTGCCGCAAACCCTAATTTAGGGTTTTCCGTCCATAATGCTTGGTATGGACGGTTTCTTGGTAAGCAAAGGCCAATGGTCGACCATGCGGGTCGGCCGTGTGTATTCCATACCGCTGGGGGTGATGGAATTGATCCGTGGTCATCCAATCATGCTTGTGGAGTTGGATGATTGCGATCGAATCATATTTGGCAAGCTAAGGCCGTGTGTATTCCATACCGCTGGGGGTGATGGAATTGATCCGTGGTCATCCAATCATGCTTGTGGAGTTGGATGACCGCGATCGAATCATATTTGGCAAGCTAAGGCCGTGTGTATTCCATACCGCTTGGGGGTGATGGAATTGATACGTGGTCATCCAATCATGCTTGTGGAGTTGGATGATCGCGATCGTATCATATCCAGGAGACCGATACTGTCAAGTTCGGATGCTCAATCCAAGCTAGTATAACACACCGAGAGGGGCTCAATCGGCTAGTATAACACACCGAGAGGCTCGGGCTAGTATAACACACCGAGAATCGCACTGCACGGGTATTTCGTACATGGATTCATTATAGTGCTTGAGGTTCTTGTTACTGTAAGAGTAACACTTTCGATCGTCATGCCACACTTCGATAATGGGTACAGGAAATACAAGAAATTTGAATTAAGTGAGGAGTATCCAACACTTATAAATGGCTTTATCTTTTACAAGATGTCAGCGCATGATTTTTCTGGTTTTTTACAAACTCAACCTTGAACGAAAATCCACCATCAACAATAACAAAAGGCAAAATCATAATTTTATGAAAATGGTTAGAAGCATGATGAGTTATGCATAATGACCACATATCAGTGAATGTATGTTCTTTCAACAACTATTTAATTTAAATAGATTTCCGAGTAAAAAGCAGATTTCAAAGACACACTTTGGACTAGAATGTATTCGGAAACCTAGTTTAAATCACCTTTAAGTTATGGTTGTTCAGTTGGAGGTGAGGGCTTACATTCCCAAGAATGAAAATTGGATTTGAAAACTATTTACTGTTTCATTGGTTTTCCTAAATAATCCAAATGGTGTTCATTAATGTTCTAACCGTAGTATGAGATTTATTGAAATAGAAAATATAAATTCATTAATGATGGCATAATTAGTGGGAGTACGTGGATATATCTGTTCAAGAAGTCATGATAATGATCCCTTTATTTAAGATTTCTACAGATATGTGAATCTTCTCATTGTCGGAATGTTAGATAATGAAAGACCACAAATTACTGATCCAATACTCCATAATATAATTACTGCCAATAAAGAAATTTTTTGATAACAACATGAACCAGGATCTCAAAAGAGATTGAAAGAAAGTTATTCATGTTATTTCAGTGATTTGCTTACAAGAATTTATTTCATTTTGATATAGAATGGCAAAGACTCGATTTCCGGTTCACAAATATTATGTGTAATAATTTTGATTAATGGATTGATGCTATGTGATCGAAAATCAATGGTTGAAAGTCAAGTTTCGCATATTGTTTAATTGCTCGAAAGACACAAGTCAGTTGTATGAAAGTGGGTCTTTCTTACCTAGCACAACTGTAATAGCAATGTTAAACAGTATAAAGAAAACCTTATTGCCAAAGATTTTACTCTGAAATGATGCACTGATTATAAATAAGTTTTTCTCTCGTGTCAAAGAAAGACTTATTCAGAATTATCATAGTATTATTAGTAGCTCAGTATGAATTAAGATTTGCATTACTCAAATGTGAAAATAGCCTATACTAATGATAAATTTTAAGAAACTTTACGTGTGATAATAAGAAGGCTTTGCCTTATAAAGACAGGAACACGTAGTCTACAAGCTTAAGAAATCAAAATATGAAATTAAGCAAGCCTCCTGGTCTTGGCTTACATTCCCAAGAATGAAAATTGGATTTGAAAACTATTTCTTGTTTCATTGGTTTTCCTAAATAATTACTATAGATCCATGCATATGCTTCAAGATCGGTGGGGAGAAGTTCATACTCTTGGTACTTTATGTTAAGACTTACTACATACGAGTAGTGATCTTGACTTTATGCATATCTCTTATGATTCGAAATAAAGAATTTCAATGAAGCTTACCATGTGATACTCACATATCATATGGATTACTAAAACCCTCATGTAAAGCGTATATCGTATATTCGAAGAATTTTGAGATAATAACATATTTAACAAATTTTGTTTCATATTGAATCGAAGATATAAATTTAATCTTCATTACGTCTTAATTCTAATATGGAACATATAACAAGTTGTTGGTATGTTATCTAAATGCCTAATGATTTTAAAAGAACAAAATACGGGAAAGTTATCAAGAATCTTGAGATGCTAATCTCGAATTATGTCTTACAATTATTTAGCCTATCCAATTAGAGTTGATTGGATTTTCAAACTTCAATTTTGGTGGATGTACGGATTATATAAAGGAAGAATCCATTAATACTAGTTCTACAATTGAGTGTGAATATTTTTGACTGCGAAACTCAGAGATTTAAGGTTTGTCTCCGCATTGCTGAAATTTATCGTCTTAGCTTCGCAGCATTAAAGCACGATATGATACAATAGGAACAAAACACATGAACCTTGAGTATCCATACGTGAATTATGAAACTCAGAAACAATATTGTTCATTTAACGCTTAAGAACAATTATGTCCGTATTTGCACTTGATGAAAAATTACCTTTTTAAGACCTCTTAAGAAAAGATTAA
The DNA here is from genome assembly GCA_023531295.1 of Papaver armeniacum. Lineage (NCBI taxonomy): Eukaryota > Viridiplantae > Streptophyta > Magnoliopsida > Ranunculales > Papaveraceae > Papaver > Papaver armeniacum. The sequence continues at coordinate 29,450 of JAJJWW010004946.1, forward strand.
AATCTTAGGTATGTGGGAGTAATTGATTACTGAATCAGCTAATTTATGTGCTTGTTTTTTGAACACTTATTGAGCTCTTAATAACGTACTTCTGAATTTATTTTTGTATCCATATTTAGTATACACTTATGTGAATGATTTAATATTAACAGAAATCGTCTTTCTTAAAAACATCATTGGACCATTATGATACTTCTATTTAAGGCCTAGTTGAGTAAGTTATTTTTGTTGTGGTACATGGAAAGGAACATGTTGATAACAAGACAATGTGCAACCGCTATGACTCGCATGAATACCTTATTTGATCAAGGTATTACGTTAACCACTAAAGTTGTTATTTAGTAATTACGCGCGCCTTATGTTTCCTGTAATTAACCATTAATAGATTATCACATGGACCAGTGGAAGAATGTAAGATAATTTCTTATATGATAATTATCTTTCATTGGGCCCATGTGAGAATCTGGTTATATTTAGGGTATTGTTAAATATCTAATCCATGGTTTATTTAAGGAGTTAGTATTATGCTCTTCTTGATGGACGGTCGAGATCTAAAGTCCAATACTAAAATCCTATGAACTTGGTCCTCTCTCTAAGAAATTAACACTCATTATGCCTAAGGTCAAAGAGAGAAACTATGATCTCCATAAGGTATTATCGGTGCTCCAAATGATCGCTATACGATGGATTAGCGCTACCAGGTATTTTCCATAAACCTTAATTCGTATTCCGTAGACACTAATCTTTGCATATTTGATTATGTGATTATCATGAAGTTCAACGATCCAAAATCAAGTACCTATAAATTTAAATCTTATAAGATATACTGGAATATTGGAAAATTTGGTAAACACCAATGGCACTCACGGCGATCTAAGCATCTTAAAATACCTGAAATACCTGCTTTGTCAGGTGGTGAGGTAAATTAAAATATTGTACATTGTTAGAAGCTTCAACTGAAGATTTTGGAGTATTGACCCCGTTAAGATACCTCAACTTGGCAGCCCCGAGTCTTAGGTCTCTTTCCCTTGCAGGAACGAATATCAAGAGCTTGGATATCAATTTTCCGTGGTTAATGCAACTTACTCTTTTTTGTGAGGACTTTCTAGATGAAGTATGTTCTTCATATCCTAGTCTTCAGTTACTTAATCACGATCTACTCTCGTTTGATCAAGATTCCCCTATGTCCTTGTCTGAAATAACGCTGGGAACATGGAATTCTTCCCATAGGCATGCTCCAGAACAAACCTAATCTTAAGAGTATATATATTATAAAGTGCTACCAGTTTCAAGGATTTCGAGTAAATAATGGTGGTATTGAGAATGAAGTTGCTATATTTGGCGCTAAAATCCAACATGATTCTATTCATGACTTCACTGTGAATTTTTTCCCAGTTCTAGTTCTTCCAGAATTACGAGGATGGAACTCTATTCAGAGTTTAACCATCTTCCAGTGCCCCCAAGTGAAGGAGTCTTTAACCTATGATCTGAAATCGCTCTCAAGTCTTCACCATTTGCGCGTTGATTTCATTCAAAGAGACGAGCACCGAGGAGATCCATCTACTTTCTGAGACTTGATCAATTTGCTGGAGTAGCAGGTATTCTCTCTTTATAATGTCATTTTTGGTTTCCAATGTCCTGTTGCATACTCAATAGTAACGGCTACTGCCAGGCTGCCCTTAGTCACATGTGGAGTGCCTTTATACGATCGAACACTGTCCATTAGATGTTGGTCACGTGTCAGTCATCCATTGTACCTCTCTAGGGATTTGTGTATTAGTTTAAAGCTGTAAGAGAAACTTATTACTCATGCAGACAACGAAAAACAAATGAAATAGATATTTGTGGCTGCACTAATCTTCAGCTAGATTTGTCCTGAATCATTGATTTAGGAGGTGTTTTTACACCAATTTCTTCTAATTCTCTGCTAATTTGTTGTAGCAATACAACATGTCCCTTCCTTTATTTTCTTCGTTAATTTTTTGTTACCAATTCTCTCTATTTCAGTACGTTGGACACGACTTAAGCTTAATACAGAGTCGCATAACTGAGTTTTAGAAACATTTTGACGGATTTTCTGTGCAACTCTTTTTTTTTTCTTTTTTTTTCTTTGTAAGTGTGCCTGTGCCAAGGTGGAAATGCAAATTCACCATCTCACCGAAGAAACGCTCGAGGACCAAACCTGGATGCGACATAGACATTCAATCTTCAACTCTAGCTTGACAGAATCTGCTAGTTCGTAGCATGTAATATTGCAGCCAGTAACATAGTTTCTTTTTTCTCTTTTTTTTAACAACGGTTTTGGACAGAAAGTTTAGAAAACCAAACCAAAACCATTTTTTGAGTGGGAGGGGTGGGACCCGCCCACTGGAAACTTGCAGGGGCTATTAAAGGGTGGTTTGGGTCCACGTCATGTCTCTCACTCATTAAGTTAGCTCCACAGCAAACAAACATTGTTGCTAATTTAGCTAGGATATCCGGCTCTTCTACTTTACTCCAAAACTTTAACCGAAAAGGCCTAAATCTTCATTTACTTTTGACAGCTTTACGGTCCATTCCAAATCTTGATACTCAGGATAACTGTAATTACTTTAATCTTTTGTTAAGGGTCGGGTCATCTTGGAGCTAGACATAGCCCAGATGATCTCACTGTTGTACCTCTGGAGTAGGTTGCTCTTTTGAGCTACTTGTCTCTTTTCTTATTAAAAAAAAAAAAACTGTTTAGTTTTTTTGTTTTTTTAATACTTTTGTAGTTTTCAGTTCACTTGAGTAACTTAATAAGTTGTTGTTTCTCTAGTTTGTGTATGTGATACCACTCTGGGTTCCATTGTATCCGGTTCTTACTATTCCTTTTCTTTTCAGACACATCCTTTATCTTTGGGAACTGGGTTTCATTTTAATAGATCTCAGAAACTCTCTTTCACTCTATTCACTTCGCATCAAAAATTCCCAATTCTGTGAACCCTAAAAATCTCACAGTTCCCTCTATAAATCCCTCTTGGTTAGTTAATGGGGAATTTCAGTCAGCTCCCATCAGATATCCTACTAGACATTATTACTCGTTTACCAACAGAATCAATCTTAGACTGCAAATTGGTTTGCAAGCCCTGGAAAAATTTGGTTTCTCACCATCCTTCCTTCATTCAATTGTATTCCTTCTGCCTTCTCAATCATTCTTATGATTCTGCTGGTGAGTTAAGCTATCTTGTGTTAATTGGTACTGATGATGAACTTTACTATTTGGAATATGATGAGAAACATGATGGGACACCTGTTGGTGGTATGAGAAGGATCAATTTAACCGTTCCATTTCCAACTGATAATTGGAATGAATATAAGATTGTTGGTTCTTTTAATGGTTTAGTATGTCTTTATGGATGGAGAGAAGATGCTTATTGTATCTGTAACCCTGTCACCAAAGAGTATTTTATGCTTCCGAAAATTAAGTGTGATTCTGATGATGATCATCAGTATGTTACTTGTTCAAGCGGATTTGGTTACCTTCCTTTAAATAATGAGTATAAAGTCGTTAAATTTATGTTAAGGAGAAAAATTAAACGTTTTGGCTTCATTTCATGGAGAGAACGTAGATTTATAGAAGTTTTTGTATACACTCTTGGCAGTGATAACGGGTGGAGAAATGTTGGGAGGGTAGATTCTGAATTTTGCGACATTTCTGCTGAATGTGGTGTTTATGTTGAACTTGGTGTCTTTGTGAATGGAGTGCTGCATTGGGCACATATAAAAGGAGGAAGGTTGTTGACCTTGGATTTGGCAGAGGAGAAGTTTGAATATCTTTCACCGCCTGATTTGCCACCAGACCGTAAGTGGTTTGGTTATACTGTAGGGTTTTTCAACGGAGTTTTATATTATGGTGTCGAATATTACAGCCAAAGCCTCAAACACATGTTATGACATATGGCTACTGGAAAAGAATGATAGACTGTTTCTAGATTCCCAATATATCAACATCACTATTTTCTATTTACTTTTACATCTACTGAGATTCAAGCTCGATCGATTTATTCACAAGGACTCTATTGATGGTGGTTAAAAGTAGTTCTGTTTTTTATAAATCTGTTAGTTATTCGAGAAGGAAGAACAATTAAGCTCTATATTGATTTGGAAATCTGTATCAGCGGACCAGTAATAGAGATTTTGTATCAGGTAAAGGTGATAATTAATGGTAGTGTATGTTTTTACATTAAAAGCGATATTCTTACTGGTAATGTGTTAAGTCTGTGCGGTTAAGGATCTGTAGACCTAAGGAATTAACATGGTGGGTTAGGCATTCATAACTTGAAAGTATTAATTAACGACCAAGTGGATATGGTGATATTCAAAAGAAAGAAGGCTTTTTGGGGTAAAGTTATGGCAGAGAAGACGAAGACAGACTCAAGATATCAGTTACAATATATATAAACTCGGTTTCTCTCTGGTCAATTGCTATCTATTTTGAAAACATGGATAAACAATGGGAGGAGCATTCAAATTTTGGAGACATTGGTGGGTATCGAACAAATCCTCAAAGGAAAAATATCCAAAATTGTTTAGATTAAGTTCGAATAAGGACGTTGTGGTTGGTGATTTTTACAATTCTAATAGTTGGAATAACAATTTAGACTGGCAGATCCAGCGGAAATTAATGATTTGCTTGAGCTGAGACATTACACATGAAGCATTTAGTTTAAACTTCGTGTTGAAGGGTAATACCTTTAGTTCAGGTGGAATGTAAACAAAGGCATGTGCGTCTATAACTGGATAATGATTTTAGAAAACTTCCTCCTAAAGTTTCTTTCATTATATGGTCAATCCAACATAACTCTCTCCCATACAGAAGTTCGCTGCGAAGAGACTTCTCTTTCGAATCAAGTCACGGTTTTTTAGCTTGGAAGAAATTTATTATTGATTTTAGTTCTTAGTGAAAAAGTTTTATATGTTTAGCAATTATGAAGTATCAAAATATATAGTTGATTTAATGGAGGTAGATCGAAACTCAATAGAGAAGAGTTAATAGTACTGGTGGTTAAACATAATCACGGCTTACCTGAATGTGGGCTCAACTTTTGACCCTAGACCAATTTAAACCGACAATCCACGTCCGGGGTCTAACACAACACCGAGGTTGCAGACCCGGATAATTTATAAGATCGACTCACGGCTTACCTAAATGTAGGCTCAGTGTTAGACCCTACACCAATTTGAACCGGCCATCCACGGCCCCGACTAATTTGATATGACCAACACAACACCTAGGAAATGACCATGTTATTCATTACTCCAAAACAATTTAATGGGCCATGGATGATTCTGGGCGCTTCTCAGGCTTGATGTCTTCCAGCGGGTCTCCATGCATTGGCTTTTCCAGGAGCTCAAGCAGATTGTCCTTCCAGGATGATCTGGATGATTGCGAGTTCTCATGTCCATTTGCTGTTGATGATGTTGATACGTCTGATACTCAGACCAGGTAATTGTGTTTTACCTCTATCTTTGCAATTTGTTTGTTTGTGTTACCTTGTCTTGGCTAGAACATTTTACCTTCATTGTTCCATGTTGCACAAGTTACATGTAGTGTGTTGTTTTGTGTTGGTGAGTGCTTTTAATTGGTGAAAACCTCTTTAAAGTTTAAAGTCCCGTATATTTTTGAAATCTGAACTAGTACTCAGCTGTCAGATTAAAGTTGAAATACATACGTCAGGTTCTAGTTTTGGGGGGAGGATTTGCAAGTGAGAATTTCGTAGCTTCGTTTCTTTGGTGAGCCAGAACTCAGAACTGCGGTTCTGAATTGTACTGGATAGTGGATACACATGCTTTTGTTTTATGACTTACAGTATCTCCCATTCTTCCAACGCCTAGTTAGCAATTCGGGATACGGGTAGTAGTTCGGGACGACGATACGTATGGGAATTATAATGGATTCGGATAGGTCGAATTAGGTCAAAAATCCGGTCAACGGTTCGTTGTTTGGACAAATAGTTGAACGGCATACGTGACGTGCATATTCGTTTTATAAATGTGAGTTCGGCACTTAAAATTGGCTTACATATATGATAAATTGATAAGTATTATGACCTTATTACGAGACTAATTTTATTTATATATGATTTATAAGATGGAAAAAACATTTTAGCGTGATTATTTACCTTGAAGTAAACAATTTAATCGCATAAATGTGTTATAAAACGAGTTTATAGACTTTTAAACAAAAATTGACGATAAAACACTTGGTTAAACAACTACCAATAGAAAATTTTAATTGAATAATTGTATTTAAATATAAAGTATATACAAAATCAAACAAAAAATCAATCAACGAGAACTCAACTCAGTTGGAGAATTACCTATGGGAGAAGCGAGGTTGGCGCGAACCAGGTTCAAGTTCTAGTTCGGAAATATCATTCGGATTCGGTTAGTTCGGATACGTTCGCGAATCATTCGTGAGGTCCATATAATCAGGAACCAGGTTCGGAGTTCAAATAGTTCGGAAATATCATTCGGATTCGGTCAGTTCAAATACGTTCGGGAATCATTCGGGAATGATCCGGAGAATTATAACTAAGTTCCAACGTGGTAACTCCGCTGTTACATTTTGCTTTCCAAAAAATATATATCTGGGTCAGATCTATCTGCGACGAGGTCCTTGTGCCGGTCTTTTGGATTTTAATCTTATTTTATTTTATGACGAGTAGTAAACATCAAGGCATTTGTACGAATTGTCCCTTTCAATCTTTTCACTCTTTTTGCTGTAACTAATTTTTTCCATGAGGTGGAAGATAAAACTGTATCTTTTAAATACCTAGCCTCCACGTAGGTGTTGCTGTCAACTAGCTGTTAGCGGTTCATGTAGCAGAATTGCTTGGCAGTCGAATTTATTTGGAACAAAGTAAAGTCAGGCGGAAATTGTTAGAAATTCTTATAATTTTAACGTGGAATGAGATTGTCGGAGATATACAAGCATAGTGGTGTTGCTCGTATAGAGCTCCTAGAACTCTAGTAGTGAAGGTGGAAGCAAGGACTTTGTAACTTGAACTTTGTATTGATTGATTCTTTCTTGCTTGATTACAAATGATACATGACTTGCCTATTTATAGGCTTACATAAACGTTATTGGATACTCTAGTTTAATCCAGAGTTTTCTTATCTAGAATGTTCTTTACAACATATCCCTAAGTACACTTTCTTGTACAACCGTATGTTCTCTAGTTCTCTAGATTTTTCTTATCTAGAACATTCATTTGACCTTACTTTTCCTAACGAATTCTAGCCAAGTCTTAACCGACTTTGGCAACTCTAACTCTAGTATATTCTAGAGTACTTTTCTTCTACATTTTTCTACACTTGTTTGGAACATTCTAGACTATTACAAATTATATGTTCCAACACCCCTCTTAATTTGTAATGGTCTTTGATAATGATCTCACCCAATCTCTGCTCGCCCTCGCCTGCTTATGCCAGTAATACGTCGACATCGTCTCGTCTTAATTTCTCCATGTACTCGTCTCCATAGCTTTTGTATGTCTTCTTTAGCTTTAGCTTTTGTATGTCGTAGGTTCAAAAGCTCCACATGTGTTGGATTTCTCCTTCTCCTTCACGGTATAGACCGAACTTGACCGTCTTAAATTTGAGGCTTTGCCTTCGTTGATATTCCTCGCCTTTACGAAACTTAACCATTGTAGGTTCGGAGGTTCCGCCCACTCAACTTTGTGAGTAGAATATTTTCTGAGGTTGACTTTCTTTTTGCCATCTCTGTTATTTGAGGAGGCATTCTTTGATGCTCTCTTCCCTCAAATATTTCTTTATAAATGCACTCTTGTGTGCATCTCTTTGCGAGGATGGGAAATTCTATTTTTTATTTTTATATATTTTAACGGAGGAAGGAGATTTCACTTGAACAACAATTTTACAGAAATTTTGGTGTAGCTCTTGGCTATCACTCTTATAAGGCAGTCACTTGACTTGCTCTTATGCTCACTTGGTTTTCTTACATTTCTTCTTATAATCTATGGAGACATTTTCATTTTGACGTTGTTGTTTTTTTTTTTTTTTTTTCTTCTTCTTCTTTTCATAATTTTCTAAACTTAGAATTGGGTGATAACTAGATTCTATTAGGGGTTGTAAAACAAGTAGGAAACTTGGATAGTTGAGACGTACCTTGCGTCTTCTCATCGTCTTTGAACTTCATTTGTGCGGAATTATCACCTTCAGCTTGTAGCGGAAACTTTAACGCCCATTTGGATCGAACCTGCTCTGATACCATGTTAGAAATTCTTATAATTTTAACGTGGAATGAGATTGTCGGAGATATACAAGCATAGTGGTGTTGCTCGTATAGAGCTCCTAGAACTCTAGTAGTGAAGGTGGAAGCATGGACTTTGTAACTTGAACTTTGTATTGATTGATTCTTTCTTGCTTGGTTACAAATGATACATGACTTGCCTATTTATAGGCTTACATAACCGTTATTGGATACTCTAGTTTAATCCGGAGTTTTCTTATCTAGAATGTTCTTTACAACATATCCCTAAGTACACTTTCTTGTACAACCGTATGTTCTCTAGTTCTCTAGATTTTCTTATCTAGAACATTCATTTGACCTTACTTTTCCTAACGAATTCTAGCCAAGTCTTAACCGACTTTGGCAACTCTAACTCTAGTATATTCTAGAGTACTTTTCTTCTACATTTTTCTACACTTGTTTGGAACATTCTAGACTATTACAAATTATATGTTCCAACAGAAATAGTAGTCAGATAATATATGGTTCCTGCGCATTTTCAACTCGCACCATCTGATTAATTAACCCATAAAATGCTAATCAAGAGTCTAAAACCGCCCAACAGGTTTTCACATTTACTGGTGGATGCAGCCTGCTGAACCACCATGAGAGACGATTGAAGAGTCAAAACTTTCAACATCGCCATCATATATCCATGAAATTAAGGAAGAGAATACAAAAAAAACAGTTGGGAGTGGGGACCAACCATGCCTAAGGTTACGTGTGTTCTAGGGCATAGCCATGGTAATTGAATGTAGTTTGTCTATTCCTTCCAACTCTAGCAATACTGATAACAACAACTTATGTCGTAGCTAGAAACATCCATGCTCTGGAAACATTTTAACTTGAGCTTGAAACGTAACATTAATCCTCCTGTCTTGTAACGCTTGCATAAGTGAGACCAGATACAAACTTTTAACATATTCTTTACCTTTTTTAAGCCTGGCTTGATTTAGCACACCTAGGATTAATTAGGGTATACCTAATGAGACAAAAGCTAGGTCATTTTGAAGTAAAAGAAGCCACCGCTTAACCATGTATTTTCTAAATGGCTAATATACCCTTGTTTAATTAACACTAAAAAATTTGATTAGCTTAATTAGTTGAGTTTAGATGGATTAATTGAGTAGATTAAAACTTTTATCCCATGAGTTCAATCAACACCAGTTCTGAATTTTGTGAAAAGTCCGCCGGCAATGTCCACGGATGAAGAACATGCCGACTATATCTGGACGGCAAGGTCTACGGATGAATACCATGTCGACTATATCCGGCCGGCAAGGTCGGTAAATGAAGAAGATGCCGACTTTATTATTTTTGACAAACAGGAGACTGTTGTAAATGTTTCACTAGTCGGCATCTTATTGATTTTTTACCTCGTCGGCTACCTTATAGTCGGCAAGGTCGACAAAAAATACGTTACGAGCTATAAGATTTTTAACATACCGAGAAAGGTGTTACAAATGCATGATTAGTCGGCAAGGTATTAATTTCATAACTGCTAACTAAACTATACTCGGCAAGGTATAAGGATAAATACGTCTTGAGCCTTGTAAATGCTTGATTTCGAGAGATGAAAAGTCGGCACAATATTCAACCTAGGAAGATGCCGACTAATACAAGTAGGCAAGGTCGGCAAAAAGAAACCATGCCGACTGTTGATAAAAATTTGGATCATGCAGGATTTGAGATTGGGCACAAAATCATACCCAATCTCAAAAACCGTATGATCTATTTTTTTTTCCTGATTTGGTTTCATAGTTAGAGTTTTGGAAAAAGATTTTGAAATTTTTTCGGATGAATTTTTGGTCAGGCATGGTTTTTTTTGGGGGCAATTTGGTCTTTTAACACCTTTTAAACACCCCTTAGAGCAACTGCAGTGGGGAGACTATAACCAAAGACTAAAAACCAAAAAAATTTGAAAAAAATGGGTTTACTCCGTGGTGCGACACTACGGTGGGAAAACCAAATTTGGTAAGTTGCGCCCCATCTTTTTTTATTTTTTATTTTTTTCTTTTTTCTTTAATTCGGGCGTAACTTTGAGTTACGCCCGATCATCAGGCGCAACTTTAAAGTTGCGCCCCAATTTTTTTTTTTAATTTTTAAATTCGGGCGTAACTTTAATCTTCGCCCCACCAGGCGCAACCTTTAAACTTCGCCCGACCAAAGACCAAACCAAAGACCAAATATAGTTTGGTTTTTAGTTTTAGTCTGGTATTTGCTCTTTACTCCTCTCCGTAGTGTCTGAGTTTTCGACCAAATTTTTGGTTTTAGTCGACCACTGTGGTTGCTCTTAGCACACTAGTTTGGATGGGAATAAAATGGGTATACCCAATCTCGCCAGGTTTTTAAGGTCCATTTTCTCTACCAAATTCCCAGTTCTAGTGAAGTTCAAAATAGCTTATGCCTGTTTCTCATGTGAGGGGAATCAAAGATGTAAGACCAAAGTGGAGGCATATGAATTTTAAGTGGCTCTACCCAAATTCTAACCCCCAAGCTGCCTACCAAATCAACACATACGAATTAACAAAGTTAGTAAAGGCTAAACCAGCAATCAAAAATAAAATGGATCAATCAGAGAGATATAGCAAGTACTTTTTCATATCCTCTAATCAACACTAACATTGCATCCTCTAATAACCTTACGTGAAGAAAAATAACAGACTTAACTAAACAAACAAACAAATTCATCTGCATAATTTACAAATTCATCTTGTAATTAGACTGACCCATTACTCTGCTCTTCTGTTGTGGGTAATACCGGTACCTCCGTGCGGTTAGTGTTGCCAAATCCAGATTCTAGATCATCATTTTCATCGCCACCCTGGTTGCTGTCTAGGGGCGGCTGGGTGGTACTCATACAAGTAGTTCGGCAAGTCGGACAGGAAGTATGAGAAGATAACAACCATGATTCGATGCACTTCACGTGGAATCCATGATTGCATTTTGATAACACTCTAATTTCTTCCCCATTAACAAACTCTGATAGACAAATAGCACAAAGTGGTTCGTTGCTAGCTAGTTCAATCTCTTGTGAATATTCAAGGGTGGGTCCAGAAGATTTAGCCATTTCTTGAAGTTTTAATCTCTGGGTCTGTTGGTAATCAGGAGGAGGAGGAGGACCTTTGTTGAGAAATTTATTGATGCAGAAATTTAGTGTAAAACCACTAAGAATAAAACAAACAAGGAATACCAGTAGCAGAGCTATGTCTAAGTTGAAATCTGATCTGCTTTCAAACGGAGACAATTCGTTCTTTGGGATGATAACATCATCGGTATTAGATGTTGCCGATATAGATATGGAGAGGGGTCGATCATTTTGATATGCGACTTTTCCAACTGCTGCAGATGCTGTTTCTGGTGACGCCATTACTAGCAAAGGAGGTCTGGAGAACAAGAGTGAATTAATCGGTGAAAATCAGTGTGATATGAGTTTTGATGATAGTAGTTTTGCTTTTGAATGGATATAATATATATATATATATATATGTTAGGGTGATGAAGAAAAAGATAAAGAGTTTTAAGAAAGTGAGGTTTGACGTTTGTCATCACTTCTAAAAGTAACTGATATGATTATGATGAGAAAAAACAAACAACACTGCTAGCAGTTGTTTTCTAACAATATTTCTTTTTTTTTTTTTTGATGGGAAACAATAATTCTTAACTGGCCGCGAAAATAGACTTCCTAAGAACCTTGTCCGATGTGGCACCTCCGTGGCACTGACATTTCTTTCTCCAGCTGTAAAGCTTGTCCCCATTGTTTTCACCGTCCATTTATCAAGTGAACTTATAATTGCTCCTGAGTTTTGAGTCTTGACCATCGATTCAGATCTAGGGATTAAAAAGCTACGTTTTCACTTCTCTTCCACAAACAGATGATAAGCTTCCTTCATCATGTTTAACATCGGAAATCATCTGCAGAATTAATCAACATGATCATTACACTTTTTTTAGAGAATTAGGGATATAAAAGAAGCTCAGATAACAATCGTTCCGAAACACTTCAGATTAGTTTATATGTATGACAATAAGTCCGTCTAGGAAGTCCATCACCATCTTAAATCTTCTGACAATTTTTGAAACTAGTTGAGCTTTATTAGGAAGTAACAGTGTCAAGTATCTTGGAGTTTTTGAATTTGGTCGGAACCCAAGCTTATGTTTGAAGTGCAGGATCTCCGGTGGTTAAGATCAACCAATCTCATATCTTGCATCTTGATCATGCATATCGGTAACCGAAAAACATAAAAAAATTTTGATTAGATCAATTAGATGATTCGGATTCTAAATAAGTTGCACTTACAGAGAAACGGGTGAAGAAGATGAGGGAATACGGGTCGGATCCGGATCGACTCAAACTCGAACCATATTCATAAATCCAGACGAGTTAGTTACTTTTTCTTCAGTATTCACTGATTGATCCTTGATTAATCACGATCCTCCGATAACCATAAATACACAAATTAACTGGTTGTTGTCGACCAAACAAAACTTAATTATTATAATATCATTGCACTTCACTGAAAATTAATCCCAGCATCTTCCATCAAAACTTAAAATTCTTACATAACCTTCATCTCTTCCTTGCACAACAGTTGCTGCCGATGTTCTCTATTTCTCTTCAATGACCGAACCAGAACACAACAGGTGACAAACCCATATTCCCTTGAGCACTAATTTTAAACACCAAATCTCAAATATCCCAAAGCCCCACACTTGCAATTTTTGCCCAAATCTCAAATATCCCAAACTTATAAACACCATGACCAAAAAAAAATTACAAAATGAACAAAAATGCTGAAGAAACTTGATTACAACCTGCACCCTATAAAGTACAGAAAAAATGAAAATCGGAGAACATATGACTGGATTCACACATTAACTAATAAAACCCACAATGATAATAAGAGAAACACAAGAAGATGAAGATTCTTTCACTAGGGGTAAATAAAAAAATACAGAATAAGTGAATTAAGGTGTAACTACAAAACACAATTCCGGAAGCTTCTCCAAAACCCAAAGCCCAGCCCGGTATCAACAGAATGTTAAGTTTTTTTACTCCTGAATATACTAAAGTGTTGATGAATGAAGTGCAAAACAGGGGAATGCAAGTAAACTTGTTGGTTCACATGGAGAACGGCAAACCAGAGGTGACAGTAAGTACTTCGCCGGCACCAGCTAAGGAACAGGAGGCTCTGCGGCCTATCAGAACCTACAAAAGAAGGAGTACTAGAACACCGTCAAAGCTTCCCCAACATTTGATGTTACCTAACACGCCGGATTTTGGGCCGCAACCACCACCTGCCAAAGCACGTAAATATGCCTCCATTGCTGAGATGGACCTCCAACAAATCACCAAACCAAGAGGCCCAACTTTCGAAATACCAACGATGAGACATCGGTAACCAAGGACTGCAAGGAACATATTTCACCGGGAAGGGGCCGCCAATATTGGGAGTCGTCAACATTGCGGGGAGGAAAACCAAATATGAAATGGAGCAGGGAACCGACAACGACAACTATTCTACATCCACATCCTGCAAACCGGCATGGAGATTATCCGTTGATGCGAGGACTATCGCCGAAAGTTGAAGACAAAATTGCGCGTCTTTGTTGGCTTGAACCAACACACGCACAAACCATGAGTTACTTGGCCTGGAACCGTCGAGGCATTCACAATGCCTTGACAGTTTCTAAATTACGTGAAACACACGTAAATTTAGACCCTCTTTATTGTTTTTATCGAAACTTTGTGACTTAGTGCACATGACTTTTTTGGGTACTTCTTTAGGTTTTTTTGGTTCCTTTACTGTTACATGTGAGGGGCATAGGGGTGGTCTCTGCTTGATGTGGACATCAAGCCTTAATGTCTCGGTCCTAGTTGCTAATCAAAATGTAATCCATGCCTACATCACTCCAACCCAATCTCAGCTCACACAACCATGGATGTTTACTGGCGTTTATGGACCTCCACAACCAACTCCGAGATCGGCACTTTGGACAAATTTCGACAACATGATCGCTACACCAACTGTCCCATGGCTACTTATGGGAGACTTCAACGAAATTATTGATCAAAACGAAAAGAAGGGCGGAACACCGGTTACCAATAGCCAGGTCAGAATTTTCAATAATTTCGTAAACTCTCATGGATTGATTGATGTGGGATTTCAGGGAGACTCTTTTACCTGGACCAATAATCAAACGGATGATCACTTCATTATGGAGAGACTTGACAGAGGCCTTGCAACACAACTGTGGTTGGATACCCACCCACAAACGTTGCTGAGACATTTACCAAGAATTGGGTCGGACCATGCACCACTTCTACTCAATGAAACGGCTATGGCAAGACGAAGCATAAAAAATTTCAGAATAGAGCACCTATGGTTTCTACACCCACAAATGAAGGAAGTGGTGACCACAACTTGGCAACAACAATTCCATCAGGAGGAGGAGGCTTCGGCGGGCAAAAGGTTACAAACAAGATTGACAGAAACAGCAACAACTCTACAACAATGGCATAAAATGACGTTTGGTAACATCCTAACCTTGAAAGAGGCAGAATTTCAAATACAACTGGCTCAATCAAAATGTGCAACCACATCAGGAAACGAATTGCTGTTTTGGCTGCAACAAGAAAAGGAAACTAGGAATTCACACCTGATGCTTATGCATTGTCATGATGAATACTGGAAACAACGATCTAGAATAGATTGGTTGAATAATGGAGACCTCAATACCAAATTCTTTCATACGAAAGCAACAATCAACAACAGATGCAACCACATTCACCAACTTCAAGATGAGAGCCAAAGATGGGTGTACAACCAAAAGCACATTGCGGAAATGATGATTAAGCACTATGAACAGCAATACGTGGCGGCACCAACAATCCTGGATATGGAGCTTTTCGCTAATGTCAATCCACGATTATCTCAATATCACTGCGACCAGCTAATGGAATCTCCCACAGTGGAAGAAATACATAAAGCACTCCAAAGTATTGGATCGGAAAAAGCGCCGGGTCCGGACGGGTACACAAGTAAGTTTTTCAAGACCTTTTGGGACACCACCAAACCACAAATTATAGCGCTAGTGAGCAATTTTTTTGAAAAGGTGGAATTGGAAAACCCCTTCAACCACACGAATATCACTCTCATACCAAAACTTGATAACCCGACTTCGGTAAATGATTATAGACCCATTGGCCTGTGTAATGTGGTCTATAAAATTATTTCCAAACTGCTGGTAGACAGGTTGAGACCGATGCTTCAACTCATGATCAGTCCATACCAGAGTGCATTTGTACCAAATAGAGCAATTCATGATAACATTGCTCTAGCCACTGAGATCTTCCATCATATCCGCTCCACAACACCAACAACAAACCCTAAAATTGCAATGAAGCTTGACATCAAGAAAGCCTATGACAGCCTGGACTGGGGATTTGTGCGCCAATCTTTGTGCTCCTTGGGTATTCCGATGAAATTTGTGGAGTACATTATGCTATGCATAACTTCGATGACGTATGCTATCAACATCAACGGAACTCCGCAAGGTCACATTAAACCAACCAGGGCCTCCGACAGGAGACCCCCTTTCACCATACATTTGCATCATGTGTCTTTGAAATCCTGTCCACCAATTTGGCAATCCTGGAAGACAGGGGCAAACTGAAAGGTTTACGTATCTCAAAGAACACCCGGCCAATTCTCCACCTGATGTATGCGGATGACTTGCTTATTACGTGTAAGGCGACGACAGAGACATGCAACAGCCTGAACACATTGCTACGCTCATACTCGAGTTCGGCAGGACAGGCTATTAATTTACAAAAATCTGTCATCATCCACCATCCTAACACACCACAGAGTGTTACGGATTGGCTGACATGCATGTTCAATATGCCAGTCACGGCATACCCTCCGAAATACTTGGGTATCAATTTCAAGATTGGGAGAAACTCAGCACCGATTTTTGCTCAACTTCTTCAGAGACTGGAAAGAAAAGCAAAAGGATGGATGGCAAAATGTCTCAATCAAGCGGGACGATGGCTTCTAATAAACTCAAGTCTGATCCCAACAGCAAATCACGTTATGCAATCATTTGCTACCAACTCATGTGCATCACAAAATAGACAATTGCAAGGAATTTTTTTGGGGGCATGATAGGGCAACTAGGAAACTGCATATGGTGGGCAAAGACAAACTACACCTTCCGATCAAACAAGGAGGACGGGGATCGAAAAAGGATTGCACAACCGTGCCCTGCTAGGCAAGTTGGGTGTGGCAAATTCACGAAAAGCCTGGATACAATTTGCAACAACATGTTCAGGACAAAGTACTTGGGAAATGAATCAATATTGAGAAGAATTCCGACACCTCAACCGGCCAGCGGCCGGGTTGGAAAAATATAACAAAAATTTCTCACATCGTACAGGACAACTATGCCATCAGGATTGGAGATGGAAACTCAACTGCAATTAAGGATAATTGGATTAGATGAACACTCAACCGCCGAATCGGGAGGAACTGGCGACAATAACTGGTAAGTTTCGATGTTGCGCATTCCTTCAATTGGAACACCGAATTGCTTGTTCAATCTTTCCCCACAAACATCGGTGATGCAATTAGAGCCATTCACATACCAAATCCATCATCTCCCGATAAACCAATTTGGCCTCATGCAAAAAGGGGAACTACACGGTTGCTAGATGTTGCTCGAGGTGCTTATGCAAACTCAAACCGCCACGACTAACCAAAACAGCCAAGATGAGTGCCGCCAACATGGAAAAAATGTATCGACCGTGTGGAAAGCTCATTGCCCTCAAAAATCAGACTTTTCATTTGGAAAGTCAGCCACCATGGACTACCGACCTTTGATGCCTTGAACTACGAGACACATAATCGGCACCAGTTTGTGCCCCTGTTTGCAACCAAGAACCGGAATCAGTCAAAGATTGTCTTTTTAGTTGTCGAGAAAGCAAAGGAGACGTGGGAGCTTTTACGTAAGTATACCAACACTAATGCATCACAATATAATACTTATAAAGGAATTGTACTTGCCACCTCATCCGTTACCAACAATCGTTGCCCAACACCAACATACACACAACGAAACAACTAACAAAAAGACAAACCAAGCGGACGGACACCATCAACCACTATGTTAAAGCGTAGGTGGATTTCAGAACCTTTATGGAGATGCATACTCGAAGGGAGGTTTTCACACTAGCCTGTTATACAATATGGAATATCTGGTTGGCAAGAAATGCAAGGGTGTACAACAACGGTCTACAAACCCCAAGTCAAACCTTTCACATGGCGCATTATCGACCCAGAATTCGAGTGGGCAATCAAACATAATATCACCGCACCCGATGCACGTTATAACGGAGCCAAACGAGGACTCCATCAATAGTGTGGGTTACATGGAACATCCCGCAACCACAAGTGGTTAAAAATTAACACGGATGGATCAAGTAAGATGGACACTCGGGGACAGGTGGCGGCGGGAGGAGTGGTGGATCCGTAGAAATGGTTGTGGAACGGTGATTATGGCAATGGCGGCTCCTATTGGGAAAACAACAGCAATTGTGGCGGAGATATGGGCTCTACTTCTAGCGGTAAGGATGGCGGCGACAAAAGAATGGTCAAAAATCCACTTTGAGACGGACTCCTTGGCACTGCTAACGCTCGTCTCCGAGGAAAACTCTGAGGGACCATGGATAATTCAGACTATGATACAAGAAATACGACGACATCTATCGCAACTACAACCATGCAAAATAACTCATATCTATAGGGAAGCAAACCAAAGCGGCGGATGGACTCGCGGAATTTGCGGCAAACAAACAATTACAAAGTGAGGAATGGAGGAGCCGACGGCATTTCGACCAACATATGGGAACACACTCACCCGAACTTTCTTAATGTAATTGTGTTGAATGACTCCATGGGGACTCGCTACCCAAGAGAAGTTTTGGTTTAATAAATAAATTGACTTTTCTTTCAAAAAAAAAAAATGCAGAAGACATCGACACTCGAGAGGAGGAGAAGCAGCAACTGTACAAGGAGAGAAAAATCATAGATCTACTAGGGGTTGTATTGTAATCTTCATATAACAAATGACCAAAACGTCCCTTATAACCACCTGTTACCTATGCATGTAGTTGCAAGGACACGTGGAAGCATAAGTTTCACACATCTTGGACCTTTGGTTGATGCGGACTGAATGTACCAATTCAGCTACTCGGGACCTGTGTAGGCGTGTCGCCCCTTCCTCCTCCTTTTTTAGCCTCTCTCTCGTGTTATACCCGAATTTTTGAAGCCAATTATGCGCTATTTTTTCCCCCTTACATTTATCACGAGAATTGCACCATTGCCATGAGGTACCAAATTGCTCAGGGAGTACCATTGTCGTGCTTGTTTTATTTGGAATCTAGTACATCCCCAAACAATTTGATACCCTATTAGTAATATTGAAAAGATGTTGAATTTGGTACATACCCACATAATTTAGTACCGCTATTAGTAATGTTGAAAAAATGTGTAGTGATCCAATCTTCTTCTAAACGGTAGATAACTTTTTAATAAGCCCTTGTAGTTTTTTCTTGAAACAAAAAATTTGCTTATAGTGCGGTAATGTAGCTTTCTTTAATCCTTTTAATTACATATATATAGATACGTTAGCAGCGAGCAATGATGTGTGCACGATAATTTCTTCGTCGGCCCCACTACTGAAGCAGTCATCTAGTATAATAAGCTTGTGCTGTAGAAATTTTAATCGCTTAGAGCGACTGCAGTGGGCGACTAAACCCATTTATTTGGTCTTTGAACCAGGCGTAGCGGGACGTACCATCGACCAAAACCCAGACTAAATGAACAGTAGGCGATTATATTTGGTCGGGACCAAAGACTAAAACCAAATTATAGTCGAGCGAACGTATAGTGTACGCCCCACACCGGGCGAACGTATAGTGTACGCCCCACACCGGGCGAACGTATAGCCTCCGCACCATTTTTTTTTTTTTTTTTTTTTTTTAAATTTTGTGTGGGGCGAGGTTTATACCTCCGCCCCACTAAACTTTTCAAATTCTTTTGATGGGGCGAGGTTTATACCTCCGCCCCATTGTTTTTTTTTTTTTTTTTTTTTTTTTTTTTTCGAAATCTCCCCACTCCAGCGAACGTATAATCCACGCCCCACCACCAAAGCGAACGTATACTTCACGCCCCCACACCAAAGTAACGTATAATCCACGCTCCACCAAATTTAGTCTTCCACCCGTAGCGTCACACACCGGACTAAACCCAAATTTTGGTCTTTTTTTCCTCTTTGGTCTTTGGTTATACTCGCACCATGCAAATCGCTCTTAGCATGATTATTATGGTGTACACATCAAACTATAAATATCAAAGAGAGTAGCATCATGTCTACATAAACAAAAGATGTGGATGAAAACAAGCAGATTTTGAAGAAACCCAAATTTGTGAAGTAAACAAGAAATTGTGATAATTAAATTAGCTTAATTTCAGATACGTCCTCATATTTGCTCGGAAAAAATGGTGAAAATGAAATAAATCAAAGGATTAGATTAGATTTGACGAAGAACAGTTGTTCTAAGAGAGAGAAAAAAGTAGTTTTTTACTGTATTTTGTCCAGAAATAATGGGACCTGGGTTGCACGGACGCTCCATTTCTTGAGCCGTGTCCGTGTCCGACTCGCGGCGGACACGGGACGCTGACACGACGCGTGTCCGACGCACCAATTTGCGCGTCCTGCGCGCGTCTGGTTTGGACGCACCAATGACGCGTGTCCGACGCATTTTTTTTTATTTTCATATAAATTTTTTCCTTTATTTTTACTATTATTAGCCAAATGAAGAAATACAAACATTTCGATCAATACTTTAGGTCTTTATTCGGATTTTGTAATTGGAAATGACATCACGTATACCCTTAGTTGAACATGTGTTGATCTAAGAATGCATTTTGATTGAGCTATGTGTTTAATAGTGACTGATTATTTGACATTCGGCGTGTATAAAAAAACGATATCTTCTTTTTTTTTGAAATTTATACATATATAACATCATTTTCTAATTTTCAGGGTCGAATTACTTGACTTTGCTGTATAAATACATGATTATATATATAAATAATATATAAATAAAATATGTATATACGTGTTCGCGTCCTAGTTTTTTGAAAATTTTGTAGTGTCTGCGTCAGCGTCGTGTCGTGTCCGCGTCTACGCATCCGCGTCCGTGCAACCCAGAATGGGACAAGTTTTACAGTTGGAGTGAGAAATGTCAGTGCCACGGATGCGCCACATCGGACACGGTTTTTAGGAAGTCTATTTTCTCGGTCCGTTAAGAATTATTGGTTTTCTAATATGTGAATTTTGTTTTCACTGTTTTGTTTAAACATTGTTTTCTAATCCGTGAATTTTTCTTTTTTTCTTGACAAGATTAAACATTGTTGCTGTCGTATGTGTCGATTAATAAAACATTAAGGCCAAGCACTATGGTGCAGGGCATCCTTCCCTATCCTCAAATAAAGGGAAGGGATATCACAAGGAAGACAACCTCACTATGGTCCCCTTTTTTCCCTTCCCTACACGATACAGAAACTCAGCAGCCGTATGAATAGTATTATACGGCTATTGAGTTTCCGTTTTTTTTTTCCAGTCTTTTTTCCAATAGGAATATATTTGTCTAGGTAAAAAAAAATATTTTAGAGTAAAAAAAATATATAATAGGTAAAAAAAGAGTTTTAGTAAAAAAAAATGAAAAAGGAAAGTTTTAAGGTAAAACTCTAAAAACCAGATCTTATCCACTTTCCCGTGTGATTTCCCTTCCCAAAGTGGATCAGATCTTATCCACTTTGCCTTGTAGGGATATGGGAGATCATAGTGGATGGATTTTTTTATCTTTTTCCCTAATATGAGGGATAGGGTACATAGGGAAAAGGGGCACCATAGTGCTTGGCCTAACAGCTCTTTGTACGAGCTAATACGTCAAGAATATGATACAACGATATCTAAGAAACAAAGATCGCTAGATGTCTTCACAATCTTAGGCCTATTCCTATGCACATGTCAAATACTAGAATTTTCCACTTTAGCACCCATTATGTTAGGGTTCTAGACCAAAACAATCGAAACAAGAGATCAAATAACTAGAACCCTAAGATAAAATCCTTTTTTATGGGGATTAGCCACCTCTGCTTTGTAACAATAAAGAGAACTGAAGTTGTATTGATTGAATGATCCTTTACAAGCTCAAGATTTAAGTATTTATAGCTAACTAAACTTGTTTAACAAATAATATCGAATTTAAGAAGCCATCTAAATGAGGAAACTAACTAAGCTAAACAAAGCATATAACTAAATAAGGAAAACCGATCTGCTAAGGTGTTGGCACCGCAACATCCCACCCTCGCTCGAAAAATTGCTTGTCCTCAAGCATCAAAATCTGAAAACTACGTAGAAGTAGCTCATCAGCACTAGAGTTGTGAAGAAACAGATTCCCAGTGTAAACACTTCCAATTCAGTAAGTGCCAAGGTGGCTTCCATAACTTGTCCCTAACCATGTGCCACATCTTCCCGCACTTAAATATCCTTCGAAAATAGTGAGGATGAGAATGATAATACTTCTCACGAACTAATTCATTATGAACAAATTGCACAACTTCTTCACACATTGAAGTTCTTCATAACTCCCATCACTACAAAGAGCACTGGAAGTTTGTAGTTCATAACGTTTAAAGCCACAGATAATGCACAAATCTCTTCTATAGTTCCTTGTCGCCTATCAATAGCCCCAATTATATTCAATTGAAGTGGTCTCCCTGTATTACATAGTTTTATAACATGAAAGTTATCATTGAACCTGCTGACAACATTACCCAAAGCCTGAGACTTTGAAACTGCTATTATATGTAACAAGTATGTCAATAAAAGTGAAAACAATGCCGAACGGAAGGAAAAATCATCGTAAGCTCTATCGTAGATCCTTCTACAAGCTAATATGCAATCTAGTTCAATGAGTATCATAGAAGGTCCTGATTCTTTTCCTAATGACTTTAAAATGAAAGTATTTCGCATGTAACTGCCACTGGAAACAACCATAAGCAAATTATCGCAAAAAATTGAAAGCACACAATCCGTCACAAACCCCAAAGATCGTTTATGATAAAAATGTAACTATCGATTCCGTTTGACGCACCGAAAAATGATTCCGGCATTGGCAAACTTCCCATTCCATAGGCATGCTCGACTATCTCTAACCCACGAAATGCAACATCATCCGTTAGAATTTTCCCTTGCTCCATAGTTGTATTTATAGCAAATTTATCTCGTATCCCTACGAATGAATTTTTGTAGCTTAAACATTATCCTTTGCCGTGAAGTAAGAGGAGTGTTTCTCCATGACGGAAATGTTTTAATCGAAGCTTTGAACTCCTCATGTGTTGTCAATGGAACTTGTGAAACAATTGGGGATTCTGAAGTTGTATGTCTTATCCGCGGAACAATGTTTTCTTTATAAACATACTTCTCCAGAATGTAGGATATTCATGAACCAATTTATAAACTTCTTTCGCTTCTCCTTTTGATGCAAGTAATATGCTTACGGTGTGCTTTATACTTGGCATCGTGTGAAGTGGCAATTTCAAACAGAACAGCAGTTGAATTACCAGATTTTAGTTCAGCCAATGCCTTGTCTTCAGCCATAATTCTTCCAATAGTTTTGCATTTAAAAGACGAAGAACCATTATATTCAATAACCATTTCTTTCACCAGAGTAGCATCAGAACTGCAAGGAATCATATCTTCTGCAAATTCGTCTTTGTCAGATTGTAAGAAGTCATACCCTTGAACCTGACCAACATCATTATGACACGCCATTTTGCAAACGAGAACATTACCAAAAGCAGTAAATAAATCAAACGACCCCTTGTTTTCTATGGATGAGTTTAATTTCTTGACGTATACAATCTCCTGTACACACTTTTTCGTTTATTGGAATCACAATGAGAGAACATAATAGGCTTGCCATTGAAGAGACTATAATTTATTGCCTCCGATGTTGTATTTGCATCTTGCTGGTTGCAATAGTCGAGAGAAATTTCTCTCCTCTGATTTCTACGAACGCTGCTAATAACTCCAGGTTTCCTACCACGATCAAACAATAAACGACTGTAATTAATAGGATGATAAATACACTTCTCACCCGGCAACTTGTGGTTGATAAGTGCCTTGTTACCTAGTTGTGCATAACGTACTTCATCAGTTATAGATCGATGCGTGTGCAAGACCTCCTTCCTATTCGCACTTGATATTGGATATGGTGTTAACGTCCCATGCCAATCAACATTAGGAGCAAAGCGCGATTGCGTCTCAATATTCGTACATGGAAGTTGCTGATATGGAGTATATGTCCTTACCGTGGACAAGTAGACACCCCAATGAGGAAGTTTCAACCCCATTAATTGTGATGCATCCATAATCATTACAGATGACGGATTGTCTCCAAGTAAGATGACATCCTCGTCATTAAGTATGAACTGCATTGTCAATTTGTCGAAATCCCATGCTATTAATCCCAAAGTACGCAGCCATTGAACACCCAAAACTGCATCACATCCACTGATGTCCAAAAGATGAAAATCAACCAGAAAAGTATATTGTTGTAGCTTAATTGGCACATTTAAACAATACCCATGGGTACGTAACTGACCTCCATCACCTCATCGTGACACATAAAGAAGAATTTGATTCAATCTTATAACCACATTGCTTTGCAATTGTTGGATGAAAAAAATTGTGCGTAGCTCAGTAATCCACCAAAAATGTAAGAGCCCGAGCCTTAATAAAACCTTGAATGCGCATGGTGTTTGGAAAACTAGAACCCACCAAAGAATGCAAAGAAATATTCAACTCTTGTTCTTGTGGTAATTTAGTAGTATCAGAAGGTGGAGGCTGAATTTCTTCATCAAAGTTCGGATCATCAGTGTCATAAATACTTTGAGGCATATCTAAAATCAATAATCTTGGTTTGACACATAAGTGACCAGGCTTGTAATAATCATCGCAATTGAAACAAAGACCCTTGTCTCGTCTTTCTTTTTGTTCTTCCCATGTTAATCTTTTAGCCCCAGGTGGCAATGTTGATTTTGTTATTTGTTGGTTGGTAGCCATTGAGGTTCTAAAAGGGTTGGAACGAAAAGGTTTGGAAACTGAAGAGGCTGCAATGATATTATCTTCTTGTTGTATTGCCTTTTTGAAGGCTTCGGCTAAAGTCTTGGGTTCAAATAAACGAACACCAAGTGCCAATATCCACTCGTAAGGCAAAGCAATAAATAAATCAACAAGGTACTGTGTAGGAAGATCATGAACAAAATTTATCAATTTTTCAAACTCGTAGAGATTAGTTGTCGAACGGTTTTCGATTGAGACAATTTTGTCAATGCAATATGTGGATTTATAAACTTGTGATCCCCAAATCATCACGAATTAGAGAACAAAAATCTTCCCAAGATGGTGTAGGATTAGACTTTTAAACCAACGATACCAGGAATTGGCATCATCCGTCGATGAGCAAAGAAGAACTTGAATTTGAAAATCTGCATTGATTGAATATAGGTTGAAATATCTTTCGCCTTGAAAAATCCAGCCGTCAGGATTTGTACCATCAAAAGTTGGAAATTTTATGTTGATGGAACCCGGACGAATAGGTGGATTGGTACCGCCCCCGTTACCATTATTATTGCCATCACCATTGACATTGCCATTATTTCCATTGCGTTGATTGCTCATGCTCGCCTGTACCGAGAGCATCGGTAATGGCGTCTTTCATCGCAGTTGTGAAAGCTTTCATATCTTCTTTGTGGTTTTCTATGGCAACTCCTTCTTTAGTCTCAGCTGTTTTAATGTCATCTTGTCGCTGTTTAGTTAGGGAAGTAATCAACTCTTTGATATCATCTTTTATACTTATAGCTAATTCCTTGATCTCATCTTTTAAACCAGTAACTTCTGCTGTTAACTCCACAATCGTCATGATAAAGAAAAAAAAATTGCTGAAATTCTGAGAATATATATCAAACCTGCTCTGATACCAGATGTTAGGGTTCTAGACCAAAACAACCGAAACAAGAGATCAAATAACTAGAACCCTAAGATAAAATCCTTTTTTATGGGGATTAGCCACCTCTACTTTGTAACAATAAAGAGAACTGAAGTTGTATTGATTGAATGATCCTTTACAAGCTCAAGATTTAAGTATTTATAGCTAACTAAACTTGTTTAACAAATAATATCGAATTTAAGAAGCCATCTAAATGAGGAAACTAACTAAGCTAAACAAAGCATAACTAAATAAGGAAAACCAGTCTGCTAAGGTGTTGGCACCGCAACACATTATGGGTATGTCAAAGTGGAAAACATATGTGCCAATGTGTCAAATGTACCACATAGGCATACACGATGGAGTTTCCAGCCAGTGATAGAATTTCCATTGTTATATGGTCATACCATCGCTCGCTGGTCTGTCCAACGTCATCGCTAGTCAAGCTTTCGCTCATTGACTAGATCATCGCTCAGAAGTTTGTTATCCAACAACTACAATTTCCCCTCTATAAATACCCAAGTTCAAATTCATTTCAACTTGCAGCCCATCTCAACTTCAAACTCATTTCAACATGCCTAGTGCTCACATAAGACTTGTGTTCGCTTCACTCGAGAAGAAGATATTTCTCTAATTCGATGTTGGGTTTCAGTTGCAAGCGGTGGAGATTTCAATCTAACGACTTGTAATTTGTGGGACACTGTGTTTCAAAGGTTTATGACATTAAGTCATGTAAATTCAAGAAGAACAAAAGAGTGTCTTGAAACTCGTTATTGTTTCATCAATAACGAAGTGAGAAACTATGCGCAAATTATGTGGATGATAAAAGGGGATCATCCTTAATTATCAATAGAATAACTAAAAATTTTAATCATACCGAATTTGCTGAAGACAACAAAAGGTGGTTTAATCATGACGAATGCTATGAACTCTACAAGATTCGCGTGCAGGGATTTGATTTTTATTAAATATTATGTAATGCAATTGTAGTTAATTTTTAATTACATGTAAAACTAGTTTCGATTTGGACATTAATTTAAAGATGTTGGTGGGTGAGTGCAGGAGCATTGAGCTGGCCCCCAAGACCGATTATGTTCCAGTTCCTTGGGGTCAAGGAATGTGCATTCGCCTTAGCATTTTCCTTGTTATTAGGATACTTTGAACCAGGTGGCCGAAGACCACAACAATTTTTTTTTTTTTGAAATAAATCGCGTAGTTAGTAACTAATTTGGACATGAATACTAGATAGATAAACAACTAAAAGTTAAAACGAACAAAATCACCGAAAAATGACCATAAATGTATATTAAGGAAGACCGTGCTGAGAAAAAAATAATTACTTTTTTTGCTTTTAAGTAAGAATCAACATTAAGTGGGCTAAAAGTTATCTCATAAGTAGGCTAAAATAGATAGTTTAAAATATACATTAATCAATTGTAACCGGACTTGGAAATCAGAATTATATATAAGTAGGATAAAAATATATTACATTAAGTGGACTGCATTGCTTGATATGAGTGGGCTAAAACTAAAATAACTTAATTTTATATGGTAAAATACTGTTGGGCTAGAAATAGGAACGGGCTGTTAGGCTCGTCCATACTTTGAACGAGGTAAATGTGATTGAAAAACAAAAATGCTCTAAATTTTTATAGACTTTTTTTCTTCTGCGTTGTTCGAATACTTTTGATCTCGCAATAGCACAACTTGGTCTGATGATACTTACAAAAATATATTATCAATAAAATAATTACCCAAATTAACTGAATTGATTAAATATTGTTCGTATTTCTCAATGATTTGTGGTGATGTTGTTAGATAAAAAAATGTTTAAACAACAAGCATTTTTTTGTTGCAATTATCGTTGCATGCAATGCAATTGAGCCTTTATATAATTAAAGGCAATTAGGGTTTAAAAAATGCATGCAATTGAGCCTTTATATTATTAAAGGAAACTAGGGTGTAAAAACTTCGCTAGCTGCAAATAAAGTTTAGCAGAGCTTTTTATAGAAATTAACAAAGTATAATTAATGTTTCTCTCATGGCTTACCAAATATTTGGATGGTAAAAAAGGTGTCGGGGACAATGTTAAGGAATTAACGATGAAGACAAATAGCTAAAAACGCCTGTTGATGGGTAAAAATGATTTACCAGTTAAGGTGTAAAATGGTGGAGTATGCAGATGCTCGATGAATCAAATCGTCTAAAACTTTTAGCAGATGCACTGTACGTGATTGCTTTGGGTTTGAGAGATCAATTTGTAAGACTCTGGCCTTAACCAATAAATGGCCCTTCCAGATTCAATGTGGTCACGAAGGAAGGACAATGATCGATATGTAGGGAGAAAAGCTGAGAATGTGTGAGATCAATGGTAATTGATTGAGGATGATGTATTGAACTGCTCGGTGTTAGACCGAGAGAAATCTTTTGTGTATAATGATATGATTGTTGGATGACTGATGTCTGATGAGATGAATTTGTTTCTTATTGTTAAGTTGTCCATATCATAGGTCGAGGACCTATATGTAGCACAAGTAGTTAACATATTGATCTCCAATAAGTGGTGACGGTTGAAGAAGAGTAAAAGAGTAGGAAAGTTGGAAATCGTGGTTGAACCAATTCTACTTCGTTAGGGAGACTTGGTTGATTTTCAGACCACTACTCCATTTACTACTTCAAATGCCAACATGACTTGCTCACTTTCTTATTGTTGATGTATTGCTACATCATACGTGTTGTAATCCTCCAGATTAAAACCCTAGTGAATATTCCCCCATGTGATATGATTGATGTCGCATGTGAAGTATGCTATGTAGATGAGTATTTATTTGGTCAATCATTGACTTAGCTAGACTCTGAGCCTTAGCATGTAGATAAGTGGTGCATGATTATCAATGATGAATGTGACATGCTCTGTGACTCATTATTATGATGAATGAAGCATGAGGTGTCAGTTGAGACAACAATGATGCTTTCCGGACCATAGACGTTGAGTATGATGGATCATTGATGATTGTGACATATCATTATGCCAGCTGTGGTAACAATGATATTTGAATGATTTTGGATTGATAAGCATAGGTCTTATGAGATTGTTGGATGAACCAATATATATTTTGATGTGTCAACAATTTGATAGGAAATCATATGAGGATGAATAACGCTGAGTAATCATAGAAGGTTCATCCTCGATCCACCATGTCATGAGCAATCAGAATGAAAAAACAAACAGATCATAATATTAAAATAATGGTAGACAGACTAATAGAATATTGGTTGATGAACCAATGAAAATAGTACTTCTCAGAGCAATTGAATTTGATGATTGAATCAACATGAAAAATATTGCTTCACAAGGAAATTGAATATTGATAGTTAAACCATCATAAATGTTTCTTCGCAGAGCAACCAAATATTGGTAGTTGGGCCAATTAATTCATGAATGAAAATATTGTTAGCAAGTCCAAATATTAAATAATTAATTAAAATATTGATAGATAGATCAGTATGAAAATTATTGGTGCTCAGACCTAATTAGGATTATGCTCTGCAGAACATCAAGTATAAAACCTTAATTTGGTAGGTAATGGACCAAGGAGCAATTGAGAGAGAAACGACCAATGGGTATAGGGGACCGCCCATTAGTGGTGATGGGACACGTCGTGCGGGGCCTGGGTGGTTTGCAAAGCATTTGGTGTAAAAAAGACTTATTGGTGTTTAAACCTAATTAAAATTATGCTTCAGTAGGCATTAAGTAATAAAACCTAATAATGGTAGAGAGAGGGACCGCTCAGTGGGTAAGAGGACCAGCCATTAATGATGGTGGTACCGAATAGGCGGTGTATGGATGATAGACCAATTGGTGTAAAGAGGATATACCAAAATGGATCGTGAAGGATTAATTAAATGATCAATTAATATGTGAAGAGGACCGACCACGATGGTCAAGGGGACCGACTAGGACCGGCCATGGTTGTGTACGATCCACCATGTCGACTACGGACTGTTGCTGAGTGTTTTGGTATCTTTGGTGTTCCTCAAGCATTATTTAGGTATTTTTCAGAAGAGTTTGATTTTGACCGAAACACTTAATTTGCTTTAAAGATGAAGCGATATTTTGGTTTAAAGACCAATACTTGAAAAAAATAAAATATTAATATTTAAATATAATATATAGTACAAATATCTAGTGGTAGCGGCACCACTTGCTTTGTAAGTCGTATGGTCCATGGAGCAATATTTAATAAGATATGGAGAATCAAGAAAGTTGATCTAAAGAGAAAGTCCTTCAAAAAGGAAATAATAATTGAATAATAAAATATAGAAAAGTAAATATATATATATATATATATATATATATATATATATATATATAAAATGTGGAACCGACCACAACGGCGGTGGTATGGCCACCAGATGGGCGTCGATCACGCACACATCTTTTTTAGTTTTTTTTTTTTTTATCTTAGTTTCTCTCTCCTCATTTCCCTCTGTGATGAGCATTCCATATCCCCTTTAATCCATGTTTTTTTATGTTCTTTGGAACATTATTGCTAAGTATACCAATGTCATTTTCTCGGTGGTGGCATGTATGCCCGAAAGGTGAATATTCATTATTAATTCATAGGATTTAATGAGAAAAGTTATGAATTGAAGTAATTAAGTATTTTGGGGAAAATAAAATATTTTCTAGGAATTTAGTAGATGAATATAACACTAGAATTTATTTATAATTCGCTCTATACTAGTGTGCAATCTATTTAGAGAACATTATATTCAATATTTATTATGTATAGTCAGGAAACACCTGGAGGGGGGAAATGTTACCAAAACTAGTGACATCCTGAAGACATTATTGCTCTATACGTAGTCAATCCATCTAGGCGTTGTCCAATCATTTTCAATTTTATATAAAAGTTGACTGAGTTGTACAGTATAAATGATGAAATATTCAGAATATTGAAAGCTCAATTGAGAGACTCTAATATTGTCGTTATATATTTATGCTCTGAAGAGGTTACACGACTAGTCATAGATCATCGTAATAAGAGCTTTTATATTTTAATTATAAAATATTAATCTCATATATTCTTCTGAAGCTAGGTCAAAGATATAAAAAACTATGGTTTTACAATTTATTCTTCGTCAAAAATCCACCATCAACATTAAGTCTCCTACTTAGTAAGGTAAAGCCATGTTGCACAATAGGCATTGGATGGTGATTTTACTAATTATAAGCAAAATAAGTAATTGAACTTAATCATTAGAATTTTTTTACCAGGAATCCTGATTCGCGCTCCAATGATGTCAAGTAATCGTCTGAGGAGCAATAGTTGAAACGGTAATCCTGGCAGGATGATAGAGCATCCTCTGGAGAGCATAAGTTAATAAAGCACGCTGATTTAGATGGTAAAAGAACCAATTTTGCATATTTAGGTTTGTCTAGCACTACTGGGCCCGTTGCTCGAAAGAGGAAACCCTTATTCTACCAAAATTTGGAAACCAATTCATCTAAAAGGGAAGGAAACTTTTTTTTTCTTCACCCTCACCGATCGTCAACTGCTCTTGTCTCTTTCCTATTCATCCCGAGCAACAGCAAAAGTCGTCGGAATCTATCGTCGGTCGAATACCGCCGATAACTTTTTGGACAACTTCCGGCCGACACCGACCATGTAAGTTTTTTTTTCTTGGACGTCTGTCGAGCAGTATTCTTTTTTAATAGTGAGTTAATCACGATTTTAGGGTAAAATCAAGTTTTGAATTTTTAAAATCAGAATTTACTCTTCGATCGTCTTCGTATGTACTTAAATCATCGTTCGTGTAGCCACGAGAAGGTCTTTGAAGAATTAACTTTTGTATTATCATCGCCAAGTGCTAGTGAGACTAGAAAACATGTAAAATTTGGGTTTTACTGTTTTCTTTCTTTTATATCATCTTTAAGTGATATATGTATTGTTATGAGTAATAAATTTATCACCCGTATTGTTTCTCTTCAATTATTACGTAATACGGGAGTATCTGTTGATATGATTTTTCTCATACTATCTCCAAAATCTGATATTACTTTGTTTAGGAAACCCATATCATAATGTACCGTTCTATCATTTCCTATTGTGCCTTTGTTCAAGTCGTTACTTCTCCTCATGGATCTGATTAGAATCTTTATAGGTATATTCTTGCTTCATTTCGATGTCATTTGTTCCTCATGGATTCTTTGCGTAATAAACAAAATGTTCCCCTCTTGGATTTGTTTAATAATAATTATAAATTTCCCGATAAATCAATGCAGATATGCTGGTTAACAACTGGGTAATAATTGTGGGCCCCACTGCTCATTAATACGAGTGTGTTCTGACTCAAGAGTGATGCATGAATGTTTGAAGAATTTAAGGTGGCGACAGGACTATTATTGTAATAACCGTGACGAATCCTTGTGATGAAATTTAATTCTTATGATTAATTTTAAATACTCGGAGAACTCAGAAGTGACAAATACGTAATATTCTCTTGGTCAAAGAGAACCTTCTAAGACTTTAAAAGAAATTCAACCGGAGATATATTAAATAGAGAATGTTCTTCATTTCGGAAAAAATATTTTTTGAGGTGAAATTCTATTTTTGGTAAAGAAAAATAACTTTTAATCTTAGTATTTCTTTTAAGTTAAAGAAGGAAAATTTTGTACCTTTTCGTAAATAAAAGCTTTTATGAAGCTTGTGTATCCTTAAGAATCCTAAGATTTGCATTGTTTTTTTTTTTTTTTTTGGAAACTATCTAAAAAACCTGTCGAAAATAAAGGAAAAGTAAAAAACCACAACCTTTTTCAATATGAGATCTAGTCTCCGGTCAAGTAAGACTAATCATTCTAAACCTTTGTCTCTGTTTCTAGCGCCAAAAAGTAACTGTAAGAAAACTTATCGTTGCACCCAGATATGTATGACATTCCAAATTTAAAGCTTGGTTTCAGGGGCGGAGCCAAAAATCATGGGAAAGGGGTGCAAAAATTTGCTATGGGTGCAACCGAAAATTTTAGGGGTGCAAAAATGCAAAAAAAAACTTGCTCGTAAAAAAAAAAAAAAAAAAAAAATCTTGTAGGGCCTAAAATTGGCTTTGGAGCCAGCTGGGCAGGGGTGCAAGTGCACACCCTTGATATGGACTGCTCGCCCGCTTGGTTGGAGAGATTAGTGCAAGGCGGAAGACGAAAGCTAATTTAGAAAAATACACAAGGTTTTTCGTGGTTCGGTGTTAAAACTTACGTCCGCTGTATGATTTCACTAGGTGTGATTGTGGTTACAAGTGTGTGGTGGGCAAATCTTCTTCAAGAAAAAGAGGAGTTAAGTAGCTGGTAGTCTATTGACCTCTCTCCTGTTTTATCCAAATATTTTTTTAACCCTTGTAATAGTGTTCAAATTCTCCTTTTCTAGTTAAAATCAAATTAGTGCATAACAACTCATCTGGATTTCAATGGAGGCAATCTACCAAAAAGCATACACAACAAAGTATTTGAGTATTTTACAGCACTCCTTATACATGAACCGCGTATTGACAACTAGTTGACAGCTGATCTTATGTGGCTGGTACAAGTGTAGATTGACGTGTATCTAGATTTGGCTACATCGTCAAAAAAAAAAAAACACGAGAACTTTTTGGTTTCTCTCTTTTTCTTTTAGTTTACGCCCAAATAAACTACCAAACCCTAACAGCTTAAGTTGTATATTTTCCCGGTGACACTTTCTTAATCATCCCTTTCTAGTTTACTTATTCATGCCTTTCTTAGTCATCCCTTTCTTATCAGAGAAGGAGAAATGGACAAGGTGAAGATTATCACCTCTTTGATATGCATTAATCATCTGTTATTATTTCAGTTGTGATTGGAAGATTAAAGATTAAGAAGGTTTGATGTTGGGGTTGATTTAAAAGATTTGACTCTTTATAGAATTTAGATATTTGATTTCGCGACCAAATGGAAGAATTTCATAATTAAATTTAAAATTTTGTTTTTGAATAGTACAACAAACCAAAACTCATTCACAACCTTATTAATTCGTTTTGCAATATGGTTTATGTTCAATCAACCAAAGATAAATTGAAGACTTAAATCTATAGTTAATCGATGAAGAAAAAGAGCAATACGAAAATGGCAAGTGGTCGGGTAGCGAAAGTCCTGGAAGATGATTTCTAACGTTAGTTGTTTTGTGATTTTTTGGCAGCAGTTAGATCAACTTCTATATATGTTAAGACATATACAATGGAAGAAACCCTTTAGTTATTCTTGTTGTGATTTTAGATGACTTGGATAAACATAAACATAAAATACTCATCACTCTACCACTGTGCTTGACATGTAAGATCCGTTGTCACTCGGATGTTACCATGCGGGTGTATAACAATTTCAAGCACAATACCAGACAAATCTGGTCTCGCCACGTGTATAGTCAATTTGGTTTTCTGCCGAACTGACGAGTTCAAATTTGTTCACACTCCTCTAACGAGTGTATATTTCACATATTCATCTGATTGGTTGATTATTTAACTGATGGCCCCATTACCTTCCATGTTTAGAATCACGACCCTTATTACATAACTCCCTAAATTAAATCAAGGGTAGAGATTGAAATGTTACGTGCACACTCGTTAAGGAGTGTACACAAATTCGGACTCCCGAACTGACCATTCCGACTCACAATAAATGCAAATCTACCCGCTTCAAACTCCATTATTCATCCCATGGTCTCTTTACACGTGATATCATTTTGTTCAAATGGTAGATATCTCGTTTAAAGTAAAAGTGATCATAAGGATTTAGTTGATACTTCATCATCCATCATTTATTTATGTATTTTTGCCCTGAGATATCTCCATGTGGTGTACATGTTTTCTACCACCACAAATATATTTAGTAATTACATTCTTCGTTTGCGATTTTCAAAATGTATACTATTTTAGAGTGAAATGTATGAGTCTACGAATGTGAGTGGTTCTAGACTGACCGTGTGGGTAAACACACAAAAACCAAATCCGAATTGAGAACTTTGTTGTTTAGTCCACTAAACCCGACCCGGTTTAGTCCATCGGAGAAGTTATTTACTCGCTAGTCCAAAAAGGTTTGAAAAGAGTAAAATTACTCTGCTAACCCTAACATATAATACAATGTAAAACCCTCTTTTATGCTCTCCATTAGTTTCACTACAATATGTGTTATGATATGTATTGATACTACATATGTAGTATCAATATGTTATGTATTGATACTACATACCAATATGTATTATGTTATATATTGATACTACATATGTTACTAGTAACGTATGTATTGATACTGTTAAGTATTGATACTATTAAGTATCAATACTAATATGATACTACATATGTTATGTATTGATACTAATTAGATATGAAAGGGTGTTTTAGGCATTTAGAAAACACACTTTATAATCTCCACAAAGTTTTCGGACCAACGAGTAAAAAATCTGGTCCAAAAACATGTTTTTGGACTAGCGAGTAAATTAGTTTCACGGGTGTACTAGCCATTAACCGGGTCATGAAAAACTGGATTAACCAGTAATTCGAATTTTGTCTCACAGATTTTTTTTGATGTGGATCCGGTGGGCCCACGGAAGACAATAGGGTTCCTGCTTTGTGAGAGCTTTTCAGACTGTTTTTTGTGGCGGTTTTATTCGACCTTTTGTCAAGCTTTTACGGTGTTTAGTAAATCTTGCCTTATCTTGATAAACACGAACATTATGACTTTATTATATATACAAAATAGTTAAGTTTAATAAAATACTGGTTGCGGCCTTAATTTTTTTGTTTCTTTGTTGATAAAATAAATTTTATGGTGTGTACATATGTATATATAAGTGTAGCTTCACTCGTCCCTATCATGCAACAATTGATTTTTCATCGTATTGGAAATGGTTTATCAACATCAATAGAAGCCAATTGATTCCACATTCCCCAAACCTAGACCCAGCTCAATGTTACCCTATCCGAAAAGTAGTTGATATCATTGATCCGATCACTCATAACTGGAACCATGAAAAATTAAACACCATACCCAATCTTACAGCTCAAAAAATAATAAACATCCACCTACCCCAAGATAGCCCCCAGGACAAAATAATTTGGTCCCACTCAAAATCTGGAAAATACACTACTTCATTGGGATACAAATGTCTAACCCAAGGTCAAATTACTCAAAAAACCCTCCCACCTACAAAATACTTGTGGACTTTACCGTGTCCATCAAAAATTCAGCTTTTCTTATGGAAAGCAATCACTGAAGGTCTAGTAACCTTCTCTCTCCTACATCACATCCATCTGACCAGCTCCAGCATTTTCCCCAAATGCAACGCTAACCAGGAATCAACATCTCACATGCTAATTCATTGCCCAACCGCGAATTCAGCTTGGAACACCATATTTACTCAGCTATCGACCTTACCAAACTCCAACTATAACCCCACATGTCCTTTAACACCTCAAACAACCATTTCCCAAATTTTATAACAATCAACACCAATATCTGTTATCTCTTCTTTCTCGCTTTCTATTCTGGACCTTATGGTTGGCCAGAATGAACTAGTTTTTTTCCAAAAGAAAACAACATCAGAAGAAATCCTAGCTTGGGCGAAAACAACAACAAGAATATTATGTGGCAATATAATCCTTCTATCATGTGTTACCAGGAGATTCACCGGTACTTAACCACTCAAGAAATGCCAAAAGGATCTCAACAATTTCGGTAGGATGGTCCACACCAAACTTGAATTGGATTAAGATTAACACAGATGGGGCAGCCAGGGGGCATCCAGGTTTCACAGGTGCGGGTTTTATTTGCAGAGATTCTGAAGCACGAACAATTATGGCTTTAGCTCAACTTCTAGGAATTACAACAGCCTTAACTACAGAAACTTGGGCTCTGCTTTTGGCATCAAGAATAGCAATAGAAAGGCAATGGTCAAAAGTTCTCTTCGAGACAGACTCAGAAAACCTTATGCTCTTCGTCACATCCGCTACTGAACCCCCTTGGCACATCTCAGGGATGATTGAAGAAATAAAGTATAGAATACGACAGATTCCACAGGCCGCTATCCAACATAACTACAGAGAAGAAAATCAAGCAGCGGACATGCGGCATACAGAAGTCAAATGGGAAACTTTTCAACCAAAATTTGGGACCATGCAATCCCGGTTGTATTAGTCAAGTTATATCCCATGACTCTATGAGTACCACATACCCACGTCAAATTGTAACCTAATCTTATACTAATAAAATGCATGCTTCAACAAAAGAAAAAATGTAGATTAACTCTTTTCATTCCATTGTCACACCCAATGCCCGCACACGCGATAGGCTTAAAGGATGCAATTTCATAGTTGACGAAAAATGTAATTCAAGAAATCATTGATGATTGATTCCTGAGTCAATTTGGTAACCAATCTATGTGAATCATTCAACCTCACTAAAATTTGTCATAGGCGTCATTTGCGAATTTGGCGCTTAGGGGATTTCTTATGGCAATCAACAAATATTTTTTTTGTTGAGCCACGTGGATGAACAAACACGTTTTTGCACTATGGTAAATCAGAGCAAAATAAACAGATTTGGTTTTCTAGGGTTCCACTACTATTTCTTTTTAATATAAAATATTTATTAGGATATTGTTAAAAAATAAAATACTAGAACACCGCTATCACGGTGGGGAGGGTCGACCGAAGAAAAACGAAACACCGCTGATTACAAAATGCGGTATACATATTTTTTTTGTTGGGATGTTATTTTTGAGGCATATATATCGTTTTAGTGGTTGAATAATCAAGATAGTGGATGCGTGAACCAAATACTACTGTATAATCTGTTTATGCATCTTTTGTGGTGGCTCCATAATTCATTATGCATCCTTTTTTTTTTTTGGAATGCTAATTTTAGGCAAATACTACCTCGTTTAAGAAAAATTGATACTTTCATAGTTTCATTTTTGCC
The DNA here is from genome assembly GCA_023531295.1 of Papaver armeniacum. Taxonomy (NCBI): domain Eukaryota; kingdom Viridiplantae; phylum Streptophyta; class Magnoliopsida; order Ranunculales; family Papaveraceae; genus Papaver; species Papaver armeniacum. Next base: position 66,833 of record JAJJWW010004946.1, read on the forward strand.
TAAAATACGCAAATTCAAAAAGTAAAAGTATCACTTTTCCTGAAACGAAACGAAAGTATCACTTTTTCTGACACGGGGGCGAAAGTATCACTTTTCTGAAACGGGGTGAAAGTATCACTTTTTCTGAAATAAAACGAAACTATAACTTTCTCTGACACGGAGTGAAAGTATCACTTTTTTTGAAACAAAACGAACGCATCACTTTTTTTGAAACAAAACGAAAGTATCACTTTTTCTGACACGTGGTGAAAATATCACTTTTCCTGACATGGGACGAAAGTATCACTTTTCCTGACACCGGGTGAAAGTATCATTTTCATGATGAAAGTATCAATTTTTCTGACACGGGGTGAAATTATCACTTTTCCTGACATGGAGAAAAAGCATCACTTTTCCTGATTGCATAATAATTATGTATTCAATTTTAAGAAATTATGGCGTTTTAGAAGAAAAGATAGAGATATATTATCGTCAAGTAAGGAAAAATAGGAATTTTTGGAAATCAGGAATTGTACTGGGCGTGGGAGGAAGAGTCGCGGGCGTGTGAGGAAGAGTCGCGGGCGTGTGATGATGGTCCGTGCGTTTGTAGTTCAACCACCCAGTTGACCATCAAGCGCGCATATGTTTTACCGTCTTACTCAACAAACCAACAACTTTGTTGGTTGGCCCATCTGTTTTTCATGTTTGTTGAGTCCATAACGAGAACAAAATAAACAAATGGAATTTCTCATGCCATTATATTTTTCCTCGTCCGTCAATAACAAACTCACACAACTTACAATATCGTATTTGTTTGGGAGAATGGGAAGATAAATAATCAAATTACATGGTAATATGATTTTAATAATTGGATTAAAAGGAATCCATTCCCTGACTTGAAATTTTGTCTGTTTAGCTTTGTTACTTGTATATCCCAATGAACAGGTAATTGAAGTGCGGTAAAAAAAAAAGCACATCTCTTATCTGGGAGTCATGGCAAACTGTTTTCTTGTGCCGAACAAATTGAGGCGTTCTTAGGATGAGAACAAGTTTTGTCCATACCATAGCTCACCTCACTTGTTTTGTTGGTACTAGGCAAATTGATCATTGACTACAAGGTCGTTTTTGTTCTTCTCTTTAGACTTTCAGTTTAAGGTGGGACTAAGAAGTTATGACCTGGTGAACTAAGATTATGTGTACTGGAGTCAGGTTGACTGTACACGAGTCTCAGTAGTTTCGGATTAATCATTTTTATTTTTATTTTTTTTATTTTTTTTGGGGGGGTTGGGGGTCAAGTCCGGATTAATGATTTCTCTCGTATGATTTAAAGGGGATATCCTCTAATCAACACTAATATTGCATCCTCTAATAACCTTACGTGAAGAAAAATAACATACTTAACTAAACAAACAAGCAAACAAACAAACAAACAAACAAATTCATCTGCATAATTTACAAATTTATCTTGTAATTAGACTGACCCATTACTCTGCTCTTCTGCTGTGGGTAATACCGGTACCTCCGTGCGGTTAGTGTTGCCAAATCCAGATTCTAGATCATTATTTTCATCGCCACCATGGTTGCTGTCTAGGGGCGGCTGGGAGGTACTCATACAAGTAGTTCGGCAAGTCGGACACGAAGTATGAGAAGATAACAACCATGATTCGATGCACTTCACGTGGAATCCATGATTGCATTTTGATAACACTCTAATTTCTTCCCCATTAACAAACTCTGATAGACAAATAGCACAAAGTGGTTCGTTGCTAGCTAGTTCAATCTCTTGTGAATATTCAAGGGTGGGTCCAGAAGATTTAGCCATTTCTTGAAGTTTTAATCTCTGGGTCTGTTGGTAATCAGGAGGAGGAGAACCTTTGTTGAGAAATTTATTGATGCAGAAGTTTAGTGTAAAACCACTAAGAAGAAAACAAACAAGGAATACCAGTAGCAGAGCTATGTCTAAGTTGAAATCTGATCTGCTTTCGAACGGAGACCATTCGTTCTTTGGGATGATAACATCATCGGTATTAGATGTTGCCGATATAGATAGGGAGAGGGGCCGATCATTTTGATATGCGACTTTCCCAACTGCTGCAGATGTTGTTTCTGGTGACGCCATTACTAGCAAGGGAGGTCTAGAGAACAAGAGTGAATTAATCTGTGAAAATCAGTGTGATATGAGTTTTGATGATAGTGGTTTTGCTTTGGAATGGATATATATATATATATATATATATATATATATAAATGTTAGGGTGATGAAGAAAAAGATAAAGAGTTTTAAGAAAGTGGGGTTTGACGTTTGTCATCACTACTAAAAGTAACTGATATGATTCTGATGAGAAAAAACAAACAACTTGGAAAGTGAAACTGAAACTAAAACCACTGCTAGCAGTTGTTTTCTAATGTGTGAATTTTGTTTTCACTGTTTTGTTTAAACATTGTTGGGTTTAGGAATACCACATTGGGAAAGGAAATAATACTTTATTGTTGTGATAAACATTAAAATTTCCTTATCGTCCTTAAAATAGAAAACGTCAGCATTTAAGATTTCTCTTCCTTATTTCTCTCTCCACTTTTTATCTTCCTGCTATTCATTACTCCAAATTGAAAAAAATTGAGACAATAAAAATCTTTATGTTAGGGTGCCCAACATATCTTCTACTGGTTTGGTTTGTGATTTTTTAAAATCTTTTTCCTAATTCCTAATTAGGCTAAATTATTTTGATAAATAAGATGTTTGCAAACCCTATATTCTACTTCTCTTAAGTTTCCAATCTTGATAAAATTTTACATATCCATTAAATCATAAGTCTCTCGATCAACAAAACTTAAAATCTGGTTACCCTTTGTCTGGGTGTAACAGAAGTTTTTTTTTGTTGATTAAACAGATCAACTTAAAATGGAAACAAATCTAATTGTTACGAAAAAGAGAAAGTTTTTTTTCTTTCAATATCCAAATAGTTTTTTTTCTTTCAATATCCAAATAGTCTCTTAATGAAATTGTAATTACAATGGAGTTTTATTGAAACAATACAGATCTAATTGTTACGGTAAAGAAAAGGATTTTCTCTTTCAATCAAAATACTATGGATATGAAAATTCTTAGTACAATAGAGTTTTGTTGAAACAAAACCCAAATAAGATGCGTAAACAGAGATTGGTTTCACAGCAATAAAAACGGAGAAGAAGAAGATTTTAGTTTTCTTAATCAAAATGCAAGGGTATCAGTGGAAAATAAATCACATTAAAAGAGAAAATTAAGGTATCATTATCATAATAACTGATTTACATTTTCAATGCAGTTTAATGTATATAATGCCCCTGTTAACTTGTATATGGGTATACAAGTTAACATTGTTTTCTAATCGTGGAAATATTTGTGGAACCCAAGTTTGAACCCTCTCTCTTCCACAAACCCATCAATAAGATGATATATATATCTAGCCCAAAATCTTAGATGTACGGTTAAGATTAATAGTTTTAGATTAAATTTGGATTTTAAACTTTCAATAAAAAAAAACTATTAACAAAAGAAAAAAAAATAATAATAATAATTAATTTCCGGTGAAAGTAATTATAGGCATAATTGTTGGAGTTATTTGCGGACTTTACTTATATTTGCTTTAAAGTTACAGTTGTCACTGATAAGGAGGATAATTAAGATATCCCATAGGAACGTATGCATCAACAATTACATTAATGACATTTACCATTACGGGTGATATGCGTGGCCTGTTTTCATGCCTGTATACTTTTCTTTTGACACGATGCCTATGTATACTTGGTTGTTGTAACTTGCAAGAAAAAAATAAATGAACTGAAAATTCAACAAGTCGTAAATTACTCTAACACCTCTTTCCTCGTCAACTTGTTGAGAACTGAGTATCAGTTTTCTTGTTCTTTTGTTTCTTTTTCAATCTCAGAGGAAAGCATAATAATAACCCTTCTTGTTTTTTCATTAGACTTTTTTTTTTAAATTACTGTAATTACAGATGAAAATAGTGATAATTATGACTTTCCCTCGACCCGACTAGGTACTATAGATGAAAAATACGATTTTCACACTGATTGTTAAACGTGATAATTGTGATTATCAATAAGTGAAAACTAGAATTTTAGTTCAAAATTATAATTTTCACCAATCCCACTATATTAATAAGGTTTAAATTTAAATTTTCATTGAAAACTGGAATTTTCACCGAATATAATTACGTGTGAAAACACAATGTTTCACCAAACTGCGCCTTGTGAAAACTGGAAATTTCCTAAAGCTCTATCGTGATAATTGAGTTTGTTTGGTCGATTGTAATAAAAAAATATGGAGAGAAAAAAAAAACGGGACAAAATGAGGTATTTAGGCATGTTTGTAGGAGAGATGATAGTTTAGGGAGAGATATATCAGGAGGGGATTATGGTAAAAAAAAAGTCAAAAGAATTAATCATGGAGCTTTTTTAGGGATTACAATTTGTTACAACTGTTTTTATATTAAGAATAAAAAAAATTAATTTACTAATTGAAAGGATATTTGTGTAATCAACTCCTATTTATAAAAAAACATGGGTTATTCATATATGGAATTTTAATGATGGGTTTCGTATATATTAAAAAAAAAAAAAAGAGAAATGGGCTACAGAAAAAGTTCCCCTTTTCTGATCCGTGAATTTTTCTTTTTTTCTTGACAAGATTAAACATTGTTGCTGTCGTATGTGCCGATTAATAAAACATTAAGGCCAAGCACTATGGTGCAGGGCATCCCTTCCCTATCCTCAAATAAAGGGAAGGGATATCACAAGGAAGACAACCTCACTGTGGTGCCCTTTTTTCCATTCCCTACACGATACGGAAACTCAGCAGCCTATGAATAGTGTTATACGGCTACTGAGTTTCCGTTTTCTTTTTCCAGTTTTTTTCCAATAGGAATATATTTGTCTAGGTAAAAAAAAATATTTTAGAGTAAAAAAAATATATATAATAGGTAAAAAGGAGATATAATGGGTAAAAAAAGAGTTTTAGTAAAAAAAGGTGAAAAAGGAAAGTTTTAAGGTAAAACTTTAAAAACCAGAAACGAAAACTCAGTAGCCGTGTAAAATGCTACGGAAACTCAAAGAGTCGTATCAATCGCCATACGCTCACTGAGTTTTCGTAAAGCGTAAATTTATACGGTTACTGAGTTTCCGTGTGATTTCCCTTCCCTACAAGGTGGATCAGATCTGATCCACTCTGCTTTGTAGGGAAGGCCTACTCATGTAGGGATATGGGAGATCATAGTGGATGGATTTTTATCTTTTTCCCTAATATGAGGGATAAGGTACATAGGGAAAAGGGGCACCATAGTGCTTGGCCTAACAACTCTTTGTAAACAAAGATCGCTAGATGTCTTCAGAATCTTAGGCCTATTCCTATGCACATGTCAAATACTAGAATTTGCCACTTTAGCACCCATTATGGGTATGTCAAAGTGGCAAACATATGTGCCAATGTGTCAAATGTACCACATAGGCATACACGGTGGAGTTTCCAGCCAACGATAGAATTTACATTGTTATATGGTCATACCATCGCTTGCTGGTCTGTCCAGCGTCATCGCTAGTCAAGATGTCGCTCATTGACTAGATCATCGCTCAGAAGTTTGTTATCCAACAACTACAATTTCCCCCTCTATAAATACCCAAGTTCAAATTCATTTCAACTTGCAGCCCACCTCAACTTCAAACTCATTTCAACATGCCTAGTGCTCACATAAGACTTGTGTTCGCTTCACTCGAGAAGAAGATGTTTCTCTAATTCGATGTTGGCTTTCAGTTGCAAGCCATGGAGATTTCAATCTAATGACTTTTAATTTATGGTACATTGTGTTTCAAAGGTTTTTGACATTAAGTCATGTAAATTCAAGAAGAACAAAAGAGTGTCTTGAAACTCGTTATTGTTTCATCAATAACGAAGTGAGAAACTATACGCAAATTATGTGGATGATAAAAGGGGATCATCCTTAATTATCAATAGAAAAACTAAAATTTTTAATCATACCGAATTTGCTGAAGACAACAGAAGGTGGTTTAATCATGACGAATGCTATGAACTCTACAAGATTCACGTGCAGGGATTTGATTTTTATTAAATATTATGTAATGCAATTGCGGTTAATTTTTAATTAAATGTAAAACTAGTTTCGATTTGGACATTAATCTAAAGATGTTGGTGGGTGAGTGCAGGAGCATTGAGCTGGCCCCCAGGACCGATTATGTTCCAGCTCCTTGGGTCAAGGAATGTGCATTCGCCTTAGCATTTTCCTTGTTATTAGGATACTTTGAACCAGGTGGCCGAAGACCACAACAATTTTTTTTTTTTTTTTTTGAAATAAACCGCGTAGTTAGTAACTAATTTGGACATGAATACTAGATAGATAAACAACTAAAAGTTAAAACGAACAAAATCAATACCGAAAAATGACCATAGAGGTATATTAACGAAGACCGTCTTTGAGAAAAAAATAATTACTTTTTTTGCTTTTAAGTAAGAATCAACATTAAGTGGGATAAAATTTATCTCATAAGTAGGATAAAAATAGATAGTTTAAAATATACATTAATCAATTGTAACCGAACTTGGAAATCAGAATTATATATTAGTAGGATAAAAATATATTACATTAAGTGGACTGCATTGCTTGATATGAGTGGGATAAAACTAAAATATCACAATTTTTTATGGTAAAATACCGTTGGGCTAGAAACAGGGATGGGCTGTTAGGCTCGTCCATACTTTGAACGAGGTAAATGTGATTGAAAAACAAAAATGCTCTAAATTTTTATAGACTTTTTTCTTCTCGCGTTGTTCGAATACTTTTGATCTCGCAATAGCACAAATTGGTTCTCGATGATATACTTACAAAAATATATTATCAATAAAATAATTACCTAAATTAATCGAATTGATAATATATTGTTCGTATTTCTCAATGATTGGTGGTGATGTTGTTAGATAAAAAAATGTTTAAACAACAAGCATCTTTTTTTTGTTGCAATTATCATTGCATGCAATGCAATTGAGCCTTTATATTATTAAAGGCAACTAGGGTGTAAAAAATGCATGCAATTGAGCCTTTATATTATTAAAGGAAACTAGGGTGTAAAAATGTCGCTAGCTGCAACTAAAGTTTAGTAGAGCTTTTTATAGAAATTAACAAAGTATAATTAATGTTGCTCTCATGGCTTACCAAATATTTGGATGGTAAAAAAGGTGTCGGGGACAATGTTAAGGAATTAACGATGAAGACAAATAGCTAAAAACGCATGTTGATGGGTAAAAATTATTTACTAGTTAACGTGTAAAATGGTGGAGTATGCAGATGCTCGATGAAGCAAATCGTCTAAAACTTTTAGTAGATGCAGTGGACGTGATTGCTTTGGGTTTGAGAGATCAATTTGTAAGACTCTGTCCTTAACCAAGAAATGGCCCTTCCAGATTTAATGCGGTCACGAAGGAAGGACAATGGTCGATCCGTAGGGAGAGAAGCCGAGAATGTGTGAGATCAATGGTAATTGATTGAGGATGATGTATTGAATCGCTTTGAAGATGATTTCTCGGTGTTAGACCGAGAGAAATCTTTGTGTCTAATGATATGATTGTTGGATGACTGATGTCTGATGAGATGAATTTGTTTCTTGTTGTTAAGTTGTCCATATCATAGGTCGAGGACCTATATGTAGCACAAGTAGTTAACATATTGATCTCCAATAAGTGGTAAACGTTGAAGAGGAGTAAAAGAGTAGGAAGTTGGAAATCGTGGTTGAACCAGTTCTACTTCGTTAGGGATACTTGGTTGATTGTCAGACCACTACCCCATTTACTACTTCAACTGAGAACATGACTTGCTCACTTTCTTATTGTTGATGTATTGCTACATTATACGTGTTGTAATCCTCCAAATCAAAACCTTAGTGAATATTCCTCCATGTGATATGATTGATGTCGCATGTGAAGTATTCTATGCAGACGAGTATTTATTTGGTCAATCATTGACTTAGCTAGACTGTGAGCCTTAGCATGTAGATAAGTGGTGCATGATTATCAATGATGAATGTGACATGCTCTGTGACTCATTATTATGATGAATGAAGCATGAGGTGTCTGTTGAGACAACAATGATGCTTTCTGGACCATAGACGTTGAGTCTGATGGATCATTGATGATTGTGACATATCATTATGCCAGCTGAGGCAACAATGATATTTGAATGATTTTGGATTAATAAGCATAGGTCTTATGAGATTGTTGGATGAACCAATATATATTTTGATGTGTCAAAAATTTGATAGGAAATCATATGAGGATGAATAGCGCTGAGTAATCATAGAAGGTTCATCCTCGATCCACCATGTCATGAGCAATCAGAATGAAAAAACAAACATATCATAATATTAAAATAATGGTAGACAGACTAATAAAATATTAGTTGATGAACCAATGAAAATATTACTTCTCGTGAGCAATTTGGTTTGATGATTGAATCAACATGAAAAATATTGCTTCACAAGGAAATTGAATATTGATAGTTAAACCATCATAAATGTTCTTCGCAGAACAACCAAATATTGGTAGCTGGGCCAATTAATTCATGAATGAAAATATTGTTAGCAAGTCCAAATATTAAATAATTGATTAAAATATTGATAGATGGATCAATCTGGAAATTATTGGTGCTCAGACCTAATTAGGATTATGCTCTGCAGAGCATCAAGTATAAAACCCTAATTTGGTAGGTAATGGACCAAGGAGCAATTGAGAGAGAAACGACCAATGGGTATAGGGGACTGCCCATTAGTGGTGATGGGACACGCCGTGCGGGGCCTGGGTGGTTTGCAAAGGATTTGGTGTAAAAATGACTTATTGGTGTTTAAACTTAATTAAAATTATGCTTCGCAGGGCATTAGGTAATAAAACCTGTAGTTGCAGGAAATCCTACACTACACCCCTCACTAGATTTAACTGACTAATCCATTTAATGATGAATGTTATGAATTTTATTGATTATTTCCTTGAAATGTTTACAAAAGAAGATAGAACAGAGCTAAAGAAATTACAACCATCAAACTTTCTCTCTCCTAATGACTTGCTTAACAATTCAAAAGCATTTTTTTACAAGAGACTTACTCACCCCTTTATATAGGGTAGTACATAGTGGATGATGACTAAGTTTGTCCTTTATTTTCGGGAATGACTCGCGAAGTGTCGCAAGTGTATAAGTATTCATTCTCGCGACACTCCTAGATCTCGCTATGTCTTCACACCTTTCTCATGTTCTGGCTGTTGTCATCCATTGCGTCATTTATGTTACTTCACTGCGATGCCTTCGCAATGTTGTCGTTTATTGATCTCGCGGAATATTAATGTTGCGATATTCTGATCCTATATCTTGCCTCTTCTCATGTCTTCTCTGCGAAGGAGAGAATGTCATGAGAACCAATATTTTGTAATGCCGCAATCATTTATTTTCTACCAATCTTCTGCCGACAAGATTCCGTGAACTTAGGGATGACTGTCTACACGTATCTAAAATTCCCCTTTTTACCGGCACATTTAATGTTATCCGGTCACTATTTTCTCATCTATTTAAAGGAGGATTCCTTATGAAAGCATTTCTTTTCTTTTACTTCATCTTCTTCATCGTCTGCAACTATTTTCTGCATTTTTTCTTCGTCATCTTCTTCATCGTTTTCCTGCTACTATTTTTCCGCTATCGTTTCTATGGCATCAAGGTCTGTTAATTTTGATCATTTTGTATTAATCTCTCTTACTAAAGTTATTTTGTTCGATCATCGTTTCTTCTCTTAATGCTTCTCTGCCATTTTTTTTTCAAGCAAGGACAAATCTAGCACCAAATTCATTGTTACAAACCCTAATGTTTCCAAGGGCTCATAATCGAAATCCTTTGCTTCTAAAAAGAAAGCTGCGAATAATAAGGTATTTAAGAAACATTTACTCTTTTAATAACAATATTGTTGCCTCTGTTTCTTATTTAACTTGTAATTCGCAGGATGACAAAAATGTTTGATATGTCCCCCAAGAAACCTCGCCATTTTAAACTGTCACCCATTGTCTCTTTTCCGGGTTCAAACTTTCTTCTTCTCCTGCAATACCTTCACAGGGCAATTCATCTTCTCTAGCGACATCATCGCAAGATAAACCAATTTCTTCTTCTCAGGATAACCCACTTTCCTATGCGATAGCCTCGCATGATAAATCATCCCTTGAATTTTCCGTTAATGAAATTCTTCAAGATGTACCTCTCTCCACTTTTACTCTTAATACCTCTATCTCACCCTTACCTGTTGATCAAATTCCTCCAACTGGCACTCTTATGACTAGGGATAACTCAACTTTTCCCTCTTCCTCTATCATTTCTTCTTCCTCTGGATCTATTTCTCTTACCAAAGAAAACTTGGAAGGAATAGATGTAGCTTTCAAAATTTTATCGGATACCATGAATGATGTTAAGAAAATCTCCACTGATCCTATCAGATCTAGTGTTTATGAATCTTTCAGTAAGCATTTTGGTTCTGATACAATGTCGCGAGCATCCTTGGAACAAGAAATTAAGACCTTGAAGAATAGCCTTCATAATACTTCATTTGGATCGTGACAATCTTCGCAAGAAGAATGAAGAACTAAGAGGTATCACTTCTTTCCTCCCCCCTTTTTTTTTTTTGAAGACTTTGTTCGCCTTTCAAGTTTTGAATCAGAAACGTAAAATGGAGATATATAACTCGAACGGAAAGGGATGCTTGGATGGAACAATATAGCCGTTTAGATAACTTCCATACGTATTACATTGACCAGGATAAATAATCTTACCCAAGAAAACGCCTACTTAGTCCGAAGCAAGAATTATTAAGTAACTAATTGTCGCATCTCTCATATTCTTTGACTAAATCTAATTTGGAGTTGGAAACCTTATCAGATGAAAATGGAACTTTGTCTCAAGAGAAGCGAGCTTTGTTGGACAAGGTGGCGATATCCTCGCAACAACTTGATGTTTGTAAAAAAGCACTGAACGAGCAAGAACAATCTATCTGCTCATTGAGAAATAAACTCAAAGAAACCACTACCGAGAGAGATAAGCTTATTCAGGGGTAGAATAACTCTAAGTGTAAAAACAAACCATCTCAAGGATGAATATACCAAGTTAAAAGAATCCCATTCCTCTCTTGCGAAGCAAAATAATTTACTGATTTCTAATGAAAAAAGCTTGCGTTCGCGGTTAAAAGGTTTTGTCGGTGATAGTTTTGATAATGCCATGGATCATTTGGAGAATAATTGCTTGGCCCTGACCCAACATCTTATCTCACAAAAGGAAGGTAGTCATAAGATTTGACTGCCTCATCCGTCGTTTTCCTCTTCTAACTTCATATATTACTTTTTATTTATAACTCTGCTGTTTTTCTTTATTTTCACAGAATCTGAGAAAGATCTTCGCTCCTCTCTGTCTACTTTGGAATCTTCCCATGCCAAGATTCGCAAGGAAAATGCAACACTGATTGCTACTCTTGCCCAATCTCGTGATCGAGCCACAAGAAAGCTTAATTATCTTAGCCATCTTAAAGATATCCAGAGTAGGAATCAACAGAAGGCACTTCTTCGTCAATTTCATCCCAAAGCTGAAGTTTTTGTGAATGAGATCTTACTTTCTAAATCCCTTGACCCTGTCTCCATTGAGCCTTTGGAAGTTGAAGATGATGAAGTTCCTAATTCTCCTGATCAGTGATTACTATTATGAAAGCTGCGAGGATCTCGCTAACAATGAAGCTGCCAATAAGGATCCAAATGAAAAAATTTCTAATGAAAACCCTCCAACTGGCAAAAGTGAAGCTGACAAGATTGTTGAAGAACATTTATCATCTCCTGTTGTCGAGAATGTTGATGTAGAGAATTAAGCTACTTTTGTAATTTGAAGTATTCTTCTTGATTGGAAAGACTAAATCCCTTGTTGAATAATTCCCTTATTTTCTCTTTCTATTTCATTTAAGATTTGCAATTTTAATCTCGCAAGCATGTTCGCTTACCTTTTTTGTGTGGTCTTATTCTGCCTTCCTAGTTAAAGGTCTTATTTTGCCACCCCTCGTTGCGACAAAATCGCAGGACGTCTTTACATTTTCATGCAATGACCCATTGACCTTGTCTTATCATTTCGCAAGTATTTTTGCCTCTGCAGGATATTTTACTTGCGACAATATGACAGGCTTAAATATTCTTGCGAATATAAAACCCCATTACATTGTCGTCTTTGCGACGAATTCGCATGACGTTTTTACATTTTCATATAAAAACCCATTGATCTCGCCTTACCCTCATGTTAGTATTTTTGCCTCTTCAGGATCATTGCACAAATATGACAAGTCTAAATTTCCTTGCGAAAATAAAGCCTCATGACATTTGCGCCTTTTGACACTTATCATCTCCCTAATGGAAGGTGTCGCCCTTATCTTCTCCCTGGTTGCCCCTTCAAGGAGGCGTACATCGGCCATACAAGACTAGCTCTTCCCATCCGGTCTTAACAACAACCAGTTGTTTTCGCAGCCTCTTATCCCTTATACCTATAGGGTTTATGGTTACGAGGCTGCACCCTAAGTGAAGTTTTCTTGGCCGAGTGCAAAGATATGCCAAGACTTGCCAAGAATGGCCGAGACACTTCAAATGCCCAGGCACTCTTGGCTCAACCGGGTACCTCGGTGCCTTGAGCATACACTGACTCCTTGGAAGAGACCCTCGGACGTCCAACCAGGGTATAACCTTATATATATAGTTGTAAATCCAAGGTATCTCTCCCGGATAGGCTTTCATGGGCCCCAAATCTTCATGACCCAGTTCCGGGAGCGGTGTAACCTTTTCCCGAGCCATGTCAAGAGATACCCCCTTATATGACGCACTTTAGGTCTTACATTTGCCTCTTGCGAAATATCATTCGCGAACTAGGGTGTACGCCATAAAGGTTCGTCCCATTCACTCACTCATTCATTTTTGTTAATTCAATCAATCATTCAATTTTGATAATCCCTTGCTATTTTGTTTGCGAAGCTATCACACAATTTTACTTTGTTTGTAAGAATCTCATTTTAATTCCTCAATCAGATTTTCATACATTCTTGATAGCGAGATTCTCGCACATTTCTTCTTCACTTATTATTTCTGTCTCCTACTCTTGATATGCCTCTGTCACTAATTTTGATAACAATGACTATTCACTTCTTACACCTTTTGATCCTGCTTTTTTCTATTTCTGCACCATTCAAATCTCTTAACGATTCTTTTCCATCATAATTTTCAACTGCCTTCATGCATTCACCTCGCAATGTGTCTTCTCTTCTTATAACTATGGTATCCACCATCAACCTTTCTCTTCTTTGTTCATCTTTTATATTCTTCTTCCAGCCCTTACTCTTTGCAGCTCTCTCCTCGCAACTCTCCACATCAACCTCATAACATTTTTGTCCTTCCATCCAGTCTCCCTTTATAATTCCAACACCACTAGGATGAGGAAACTTTATACACTGATGATATGTCGACGCTACACCCAGAATTTCATGCAACCATGGCCGTCCAATCAATGCATTATAAGGGGACTCCACGTCGACCACACAGAATAAAATTTCAGTTGATAATCCTTGCAAGGGTATTCTCATATGAACTTCCCCTTTAGGCTTATTCGCTGTGCCGTTGAAACCATATATTTTGTATGTTGAAGGTATCAAATCTTCATCCTTTCCTCCCATAGTCTTGTAAGTATGGTAAAAAGAATGTTTACTGAGATCCCAGTATCAATTAATATTCTATTGATCGCCCAGCAATTTTCTGCTTCATCATCTTCGCCATCAACAGGTTTTGGATTAATTTCCATCTTTACAACCAATGGGCTATCATGTATCTCTCTACCTTTGGGTATTTCTTATGCAGAGAAAGAAATAATTTGCAATTGCCACTCTTTTAACTGCGATGTCTTCGCAATGTTCAATATATACTTCTTTATCATCAACATCTCTCGCAAAAACCCTGCGAAGTACATTATCATGAAAATCTTCAATTGTGCGGTACGAGTGTACAATGGAGTTGCAAAACAAATTTTTAGATTTCGTTCCAACTTCTATTACGAATGTTTCTTTCCCCTTTACTGAATTTGTCCTGTGCATCTCTGGTGGTGGTGGTAACGGTTGAACCTTCTCCTCACTCTTTAAAAAGTGATTCAGCTTTCCTTGGACAATCATTCTGAGGATGATTCTTTTTATGTTTCTGCAATCATTTGTTAGATGTCCATGAAAGCGGTGGTAAGAGCAGAATTCGTGACTTCTATCACCTGGTGGCGGTTCATTCCCCATGTTCCATGGTGCGGGTATGTTTTCCATCAAGAGTATAGCTTCCCATATTTTTTCCACACTAGTATTTAGTGGTGGCATTTTGATTTCTTCCCATACTACTCTGTGACGTCGCTGCCCTCCATGATAATTTTGTCTTTGACTTCCATAAGTTTCTTGCGGGTGATCAAGTCTCTGAATTTTACTATTGCCGCCACGATTGTAGTAGTTCCTTTCTCTTTCAAACTCTTCCTGATCTCGGCTTCCCATGGCTACTAATTTTGGCTGTCCATCATCTATCACCCTTTCTTGTTGCCCTTGCGAAGTACTCGCCACCGTGTGTATTAATTTGGGTAATAAACTTGCATTCGAAACATTCGAGCTTGTATTCGCAATTGGATATGATTCCATCTCATTTTGTCTTTCCTCCAAAGCAATGTATTCTTCCTGAAGTTCTCTCAACTCAGTCATTGTGATTGTATTCTTGACTCTAAAAATTTGAATCTATAACAAGTTGGTTACGAACATAGCATTTATGAACGATAGAATGAGATATCTTTCATCCACCCTTCCAGCCATTTCGCTGCACATTGTCTTCCATCTCATAGTTAAATGCTTCAAACTTTCGCCAACTCTTTGTTTTAGCCCAAACACATCTTTGATACCGGGTCGCGAGGAATTGTTACTTATGTATGCCCCTAAGAATATATCTTGTAAGTGGTTAAATGACGTAATTGTGTTCCTTAGTAAACCCTCGAACCATTTCAGTGCTTCTCCTGTTAAACTTGATGCAAAGTATTTGCACAGTATAGCATCATGGTATTCCCATTGTAGCATACATCTCACATAAGCCTTGATGTGTTGTATTGCACAAGTTGTTCCATCAAAAATCTTTGGTTAACGCTGGAAGATTACACTTTGGGGTATTCCTCCTAGCTGCACCTCTAATGTAAAAGGATTTTTCGCGACCTCAAGCAATGGCTTCATCTAGCTGTCTTCTTCCTCCTTCTCTTCTGTTGTTCAATATTCCTCTCATCTCTGCCAATTCTCTCAAAATTTGTTCATTTGCCTCAGAATTCGAATTTATTGGTCTTTTTAATTCCGCCTCTCTCCTTCTGCGTTCGTGTCTACTTATATTTTCTGGTTCATCACTCTCTTCTCTTCTTTCTATGCGATTTTCTTCCTCACCTCTTTCACGAATTCTCACACCATTATATCTGTCATTTTCTCTTCTTGGTTGTCTATCAGTTCTCCTTTGTATTCTTTCATATTCTTCATTGATGTTTCCATTGTTGCGATTTTGCTCGCGCCTTCTTTCTCTATTTTCATGGTTGTTCTGTCGTATCGCTTCTTCCAACTCCCGTTCTTCCATTTCTGCTCTTAATCTTTCCTTTTCGCGAGCTAGACGCACTTGTTCAATATAATGTTTTTCAATGTCATCTTCAATTTCCTTTTGTTTCCTTCGTGTTTCTCTCCCATGCAGTATTCTTCTTCCTTCTTCCTGATTTTCTTCATTAACTGGATTATTTGCCTTTGACGCTGCCTATTTTCTTGATTTCCGTCATTTTGACCATTCTGTAGAATTTCAGGATGTGGAATATGACGTCTTCTACCACTTCTCTTCTTTCGCAACCTCCTTCACCAAAGTCTAGCTCTCTTTCCAAATTTTCTTCATTAACATTTTCTACAGGTAATGTTCTTCTCACATCTTCTCTGACTGATCCTGATCTTGATCTGGTATTACTTCTTGACCTTCTATTCTGCAACCTCATATTTTCCATTCTTAACTCATGGTTCTGCCTTGTTAAATTTGCTCGTTCTTCCACTTCTAACCGTCTTTCTTCATGTATTGTTTGCCTCAACGCTTCTAATGCTGCGATTCTTTCATTTCCACGAGTTGTTTCTCCCATCTCTTCTCGACTTCTCTCCTTTTGTCTATTATTTATCAATTGTTGCACTTCTTCCCTTTCTTCCATAGAATTTGATCTCCATGTATGCACACTCAACCTATCATAATCTATTACTCTATTTGTTCTTTGGTTGAATTGGTGGTTGAATTTGGCCTTCTTCTCTATCTCTTGTGTTTACTCTTGAGGGTTCACCTACTTCATTTCTCCTTTCTCCAGCTAATCTCCTGCTTCTTCTAACAGTTGTTGGTTGTTCTGATGTATTCCTTCTTCTAGCCATTTCTTAATTTCTGCAACTTGTTGTAAATTGTATGAAATTCTTTTCTTATTACTCCCAATTTGTCCAAATCACAATGGTGATCTTTAATCTCCATGTTTCTAGCGCATATGTAGTTGCAGGAAATCCTACACTACACCCCTCACTAGATTTAACACAGCTAATCCATTTAATGATGAATGTTATGAATTTTATTGATTATTTCCTTGAAATATTTACAAAAGAAGATAGAACAGAGCTAAAGAAATTACAACCATCAAACTTTCTCTCTCCTAATGACTTGCTTAACAATTCAAAAAGCATTTTTTTTACAACAACTTACTCACCCCTTTATATAGGGTAGTACATAGTGGATGACAGCTAAGCTGTCATTTATTTTCGGGAATGACTCGTGAAGTGTCGCAAGTGTATAAGTATTCATTCTCGCGACACTCCTAGATCTCGCTATGTCTTCACACCTTTCTCATGTTCTGGCTGTTGTCATCCATTGCGTCATTTATGTTACTTCACTGCGACGCCTTCGCAATGCTGTCGTTTATTGATCTCGCGGAATATTAATGTTGCGATATTCTGATCCTACAAACCCTAATAATGGTAGAGAGAGGGACCGCTCAATGGGTAAGAGGACCAGCCATTGATGATGGTGGTACCAGATAGGCGGTGTATGGATGATAGACCAATTGGTGTAAAGAGGATATACTAAAATGGATCGCGAAGGATTAATTAAATGATAAATTAATGTGTGAAGAGGACCGACCACGGTGGTCAAGGGGACCGACTAGGACCGGCCATGGTTGTGTACGAGCCACCATGTAGACTGCGGACTGTTGCTGAGTGTTTTTGGTATCTTTGGTGGTCCTCAAGCATTATTTAGGTGTTTTTCAGAAGAGTTTGATTTTGACCGAAACACTTAATTTGCTTTAAAGAGGAAGCGAGATTTTGGTTTAAAGACCAATACTTGAAAAAAATAAAATATTAATATTTAAATATAATATATAGTACAAATATCTAGTGGTAGCGGGACCACTTGCTTTGTAAGTCGTATGGTCCATGGAGCAATATTTAATAAGATATGGAGAATCAAGAAAGTTGATTAGGTGCTGGAGAATAAAACCAATCACACTTGTAACCACAATCACACCTACCGTTGCCGGAGAGAATAAGTTAATGGAGCAATATTTACAAGTGTGTGGTGGGCAAATCTTCTTCAAGAAGAAGAGGAGTTAAGTCACTGGTAGTCTATTGACCTCTCTCTGTTTTATCCAAATATTTTTTTTAACCCTTGTAATAGTGTTCAAATTCTCCTTTTATAGTTAAAATCAAATTAGTGCATAACAACTCATCTGGATTTCTATGGAGGCAATCTACCAAAAAGCATACACAACAAAGTATTTGAGTATTTTACCGCAATCCTTCTACATGAACCGCGCATTGACAACTAGTTGACAGCTGATCTTATGTGGCTGGTACAAGTGTAGATTGACGTGTATCTAGATTTGGCTACATCATAAAAAAAAAAGACGAAAACTTTCTGGTTTCTCTCTTTTCTTTTAGTTTACGCCCAAATAAACTACCAAACCCTAACAGCTTAAGGTGTATATTTTCGCGGTGACACTTTCTTAATCATCCCTTTCTAGTTTACTTATTCATGCCTTTCTTAATCATCCCTTTCTTATCAGAGAAGGATAAATGGACAAGGTGAAGATTATCACCTCTTTGATATGCATTAATCATCTGTTATTATTTCAGTTGTGATTGGAAGATTAAAGATTAAGAAGGTTTGATGTTGGGGTTGGTTTAAAAGATTTGACTCTTTATAGAGTTAACTGATGTCCCCATTACCTTCCATGTTTAGAATCACGACCCTCATTACATAACTCTCTAAATTAAATCAAGGGTAGAGATTGAAATGTTACGTGCACACTCGTTAAGGAGTGTGCACAAACTCGGACTCCCGAACTGACCATTCTGACTCACAATAAATGCAAATCTACCCGCTTCAAACTCCATTATTCATCCCATGGTCTCTTTACACGTGATATCATTTTGTTCAAATGGTAGATATCTCGTTTAAAGTAAAAGTGATCATAAGGATTTAGTTGATACTTCATCATCCATCATTTATTTATGTACTTTTGCCCTGAGAAATCTCCACGTGGTTTACATGTTTTCTGCCACCACAAATATATTTAGTAATTACATTCTTCGTTTGCGATTTTCAAAATGTATACTATTTTAGAGTGAAATGTATGAGTCTACGAATCTGAGTGGTTTTAGACTGACCGTGTGGGTAAACACACAAAAACCAAATTCGAATTGAGAACTTTGTTGTTTAGTCCACTAAACCCGACCCGGGTTAGTCCATCGGGAGAAGTTATTTACTCGCTAGTCCAAAAAAGGTTTGAAAAGAGTAAAATTACTCTGCTACCCCTAACATATAATACAATGTAAAACCCTCTTTTATGCTCTCCATTAGCTTCACTACAATATGTGTTATGAAATGTATTGATATTACATATTAATATGTTATGTATTGATACCACATACCAATATGTATTATGTTATGTATTGATACTACATACCAATATGTATTATGTTATGTATTGATACTACATATGTTACTAGTAACATATGTAGTATGTTATGCATTGATACTACATATGTAGTACCAATATTTTATGTATTGATACTACATACCAATATGTATTATGTTATGTATTGATACTACATATGTTACTACATACTACAAATGTTACTAGTAACGTATATATTGATACTGTTAAGTATTGATACTATTAAGTATTGATACTAATATGATACTACATATGTTATGTATTGATACTAATTAGATATGGAAGGGTGTTTTAGGCATTTAGAAAATACACTTTATAATCTCCATAAAGTTTTTGGACCAACGAGTAAAAAATCTGGTCCAAAAACATGTTTTTGGACTAGCGAGTAAATTAGTTTCATGGGTGTACTAGCCATTAACCGGGTCATGAAAAACTGGATTAACTAGTAATTCGAATTTTGTGTCACAGATTTTTTCTGATGTGGATCCGGTGGGCCCGCGGAAGATAACAGGGGTCCGGCTTTGTGAGAGCTTTTCAGACTGTTTTTTTGTGGCGGTTTTATTCGACGTTTTATCAAGCTTTTTCGGTGTTTAGTAAATCTTGACTTATCTTTATAAAGACGAACATTATGATTTTATATATACAAAATAGTTAAGTTTAATAAAATACTGGTTGCGGCCTTAATTATTTTGTTTGTTTGTTGATAAAATAAATTTTATGGTGTGTACATATGTATATATAAGTGTAGCTTCACTCGTCCCTATCATGCAATAATTGATTTTTCATCGTATTGGTAATGGGTTATCAACACCAATAGAAGCCAATTGGATTCCACATTCCCCAAACCTAGACCCAGCTCAATGTTACCCTATCCGGAAAGTAACTGATATTATTGATCCGATCACTCATAACTGGAACCAGGAAAAATTAAACACCATACCCAATCTTACAGCTAAAAAAATAATAAAAATCCACCTACCCCAAGATAGCCCCCAGGACAAAATAATTTGGTCCCACTCAAAATCTGGAAAATACACTACTTCATTGGGATACAAATGTCTAACCCAAGGTCAACTTACTCAAAAACCCCTCCCACCTACAAAATACTTGTGGACTTTACCGTGTCCACCAAAAATTCAGCTTTTCTTATGGAAAGCAATCAATGAAGGTCTAGCAACCTTCTCTCTCCTACATCACATCCATCTGACCAGCTCCGACATTTGCCCCAGATGCAACGCTAACCGTGAATCAACATCTCACTGCTAATTCATTTCCCAACCGCGAATTCAGCTTGGAACACCTTATTTACTCATCTATCAGCCTTACCAAACTCCAACTATAACCCACTTGTCCTTTAACACCTCAAACAACCATTTTCCAAATTTTACAACAATCAACACCAATATCTGTTATCTCTTCTTTCTGATTTCTATTCTGTACCTTATGGTTGGCCAGGAATGAACTAGTTTTTTGCTAAATGCAAACAACATCAGAAGAAATCCTATAGCTTGGGCGAAAAACAACAACAAGAATATTATGTGGCAATAAAAACCTTACCTCCGTGTTACTGTGGAGATTCACCGGTACTTAACCACTCAATAAATGCCAAAAGGATCTCAACAATTTCGGTAGGATGGTCCACACCAAACTTGAATTGATTAAGATTAACATAGATGGGGCGGCGTGGGGCATCCGGTTTCGCAGGTGCGGGTTTTATTTGCAGAGATTCTGAAGCACGAACAATTATGGCTTTAGCTCAACTTCTAGGAATTACAACAGCCTTAACTACAGAAACTTTGGCTCTGCTTTTGGCATCAAGAATAGCAACAGAAAGGCAATGGTCAAAAGTTCTCTTCGAGACAGACTCAGAAAACCTTATGCTCTTCGTCACATCCGCTACTGAACCCCCTTGGCATATCTCATGGATGATTGAAGAAATAAAGTATAGAATATGACAGATTACGCAGGCCGCTATCCAACATAACTACAGATAAGGAAATCAAGCAGCGTACATGCGGCAGACAGAAGTCAAATGGGAAACTTTTCAACCAAAATTTGGGACCATGCAATCCCGGTTTGTATTAGTCAAGCTATATTCCATCACTCTATTGGTACCACATACCCACGTCAAATTGTAACCTAATCTTATATTAATAAACTGCATGCTTCAAAAAAATAAATAATGTAGATTAACTCTTTTCATTCCATTGTCACACCCAATGCCCGCGCACGCGATAGGCTTAAATGTGGTTAAACACCTGGCTGCAATTTCATAGTTAACGAAAAATGTAATTCAAGAACTCATTGATGATTGATTCCTGAGTCAATTTGGTAACCAATCTATGCGAATCACTCAACCTCACTAAAATTTGTCATAGGCGTCAATGGCTAATTTGGCGCTTAGGGCAATTCCTATGGCAATCAACAATTTTTTTTTTGTTGAGCCACGTGGATGAACGAACACTTTTTTGCACTATGGTAAATCTGAGCAAAATAAACAGATTTGGTTTTCTAGGCACTAGTGGAAAATGGGGTTTCTAGGACCCACATCAGAGACCCTCAATAACAGTAGCTGGACCGTTGACCAAAAATAGCGGTCTCTGATATGATAAAAACACGGAGAAATTCTGAGATGATTAGTAGCAGTCTCTGAATAATTACTATTTTGCCCTAACACTGCTACCGATCCCGCGACCCATGAAAACCGATTGAGATGTGATAATTTTTTATTATTTGATATCGCATATAAATACATTTTTCTCTCTCCCATTTCTCATCTCAGTTTCTCTTTCTTCTTCTGCTCTCTCGGTCTCCTCCTCATGCGATCTTATCCATCTTCTTCATCCTCACCACCAAACCGAAACTGATAAAAATCCTCAGAAGAAATCCATAAAATCGTTGCTCTTAAACCTAGCCCCTTTCCCCGTCTTCTTCATTTCCTCCACAAAAATGGTCGAGTTCTCTAGTAAAACATGTAACCACAGACTTAAGCAAAGAGGAAGAATATCGTGATGAGATGTTGAAATTGAAAGAAGAGGAGTTGGAGATTAAAGGGAAATAACATCAGAAACATAAGTTGAGTTGAAGAAATTGCAGAAGTTGAAGGAATTTAATCCTACTGTGGTATGTCTTTCTTCATCTCTGGTTTTTAAATTTAGGGTTTATAAATTTTTGATAACGGGTTTCCATATCTTGATTTTGATTTGCTGAATCAGAGTTTCTGATTAGGGGTTTTGATTGTTAGATAAAGGGTTTTCGTTTATTGATCATGTATTGTTGAAATAGAAGTTTTGATTTAGGGATTTGAGTTTTGAGTTTTGAGTTTTGATATTGATATTTGATTTCTTCTAGATTTAGGGTTTGACTAATTGATAATTCTAAATTAAGGGTTTCAATTTCTTGATCTTAGATTTCTGAATCTGGGTTTGATTTTGATTTGGGGATTTTGTTTTGTATGTGCAGAGTCTTCCACTGGTTCGATCTCTGAGAGGGAAAGAAGCAGAAAAGAATGAAAATAACAAGAAAAGGAAGAAGAAGAACCCAGAGATGAAAATACCATCATCAGCTTATCTTTTATGGTGCAAAGATCAATGAGCTGAGGTTAAAAAAGAGAACCCAGATGCAGAATTCAAAGAAGTTTCAAACATTTTCGGTTCCAAATGGAAGAATGTAACTGAAGAAGAGAAAAAACCATATGAAGAGAAATACCAAGCGATAGAGAAGCTTACTTGCAGATTGTTGGCAAAGAGAAGCGCGAGAACGAGGCGATGAAGCTACTCAAAGAGGATCAGAAGCAGAAAACTTCAATGGAATTGCTTGAACAGTATTTGCAGTTCAAGAAAAAAGGTGCAGCAGAATCCAAGGATGGCAAGAAAAAGAAGTAAGCAATGTGCACACTTGATTACGCATTTTGCGAGAATTTTGATATCGATTTGAATTGGTATTAACTCTTGTTATTTGTATGATTTGTAGGAAGGAGCCAAAGAGGCCTGCTTCCTCATTTATTCTATTCAGGTAAAATTTTGTTTTTCGAACTTGCGAGTTTCGGCTTAGATGTTGTTGTATGTGAATTGGGGTTTGTAATGGTTTTGATTTTTGCAATGCAGCAAAGAGGCAAGGAAGAACTTGGTCCAGGACAGGAAAGGCATCAGCAATGTGAGTATCAATGCATTGATTTTTTAAAATCTCATAGAAGTTCTGTTTTGCATATTTCACTAGCATTAATATCATGTTTGGTTCAAGTAGTTAAATTCCAGGACTACCGACATGATATCATTATGAGTTTTCATTGTTCAAAAACTACCGACAATGTCCAAATATATTGTTGTTGGAGTTTGCTTTCAGTCTATTACAGGACTGCATTTTAGGAATGGTTGAGTTTGACATTCCTTTTTAGTTTTTACAAACTGGTTATATGCCGTGTTACCATTAGGATTGGGTTATCAAAATTTGACCTCAGAGTTATGGTATTATCTAGGGGTTCATTTGCGATTGTCATAATCGAATTGTTTAGATTATTTGGAGTTGTTTTCTCTGTATAGGTGATGTTTTCCCTTTACATAAATTGGTTCTCTACAATATTGTTATATCTTATTAAGAATGTTGCATTCCTGTTATGTTTATGGTGTTGATTCTCGACTCAATGATGAAAAAAAATCATGACATGAGGCACTAGTGTCAATTAAATGCGTAATTACTTAGGAAATGTTGGTAATGGTATAAAGTTCTTGCAACATTGGTGACCTTGACCTAGAATGATTTTTTTTCTTAAATTGAAGTCATTACTTTTGATTGATTGGCAGTGTCCAACCTTAAAAGGCTGGAAGAGCAAGCAAGATATAAACCAAATGATCCATTTGTTGGATGAGAAGCGTGTCTTTAACTGGTTGCACGACATAAATGAAGCAATGTACTTCAAGGTATGTGCTGCTGTATTTGATTTTAAGATTTTACTATAATTAGTAACTTCTGTTGGTAGTAGCCAAGGCATGGATGTTGATGGGAATTTGTAGTACTTCACTCCATTGGCCTGTTTATTGTTGTCGTCATCCTCATCTTTGATTAAACATATGACTTGGATTTTGAAACTTCGGATCTGAAATTGTGAGTTAGGTTGAATACGTGGAAATTTTCTATGTATGTAACTGAAGATGTTTTCGATATGAATATTTCTGTTGAATCAAGAAATTTCCTAACTGGACATTCATTGCCTACGGATCGTTTATTTGTTTGTCTCCATGTTTTTGTTTGTAAATTTCTGAAACAATATCTCCATGTTGATTTAAGTAAGCAATGAAGTTGATCTGTAATTGTTGATGATGAGTCTATTAGAACACCCGCGTGACTAATTTATCATCTGTTGTAGGCATGTTTTCAAGTCTAATTTGAATAAAGTGCATCACTTACTTGAAATACTTCTGACCTCTTATGAATTTGCTATGGATGTCAATCAGCTTTGATTCGATACAACAAGCCTGGGTGGCTGCATTCAGGCTGGCAAATGGTTATAGAGCTTAGAGGGATGCCTTGTATTCATAAAATAGATATTTTAGGTGAGTCATTAGAAGATGGCTGAGTTATTTACCTTCAGATTGTGAACAACAGTGCACCTTTAATTTTGTGAATGTCTATCTTCCTTTTTCAGGGAGTTCAAGTAACCCAAGTGAAAGAAAGAACCTACAAGGATCCAGACTTGAGTATGAACCATTGATGTCATGAATCGATCTATTGCTCGAGGGCCAAAGACACCTCTGTTTCCTGCATAGATTTGTCACCGAGCTGGATATACTAGGTTGAACATAATGAACTTACCTTTAAGTTTCTTGTTCTGAACTCGGAACTTCATCCCTTTTTGTGTAATTTTAAACCCAGTGGACAAAGGAATGAATGTTGAATTCTCAAATTGAGTTTAAATTTGAAGATTCATTTCCATTTGTGTTTGGGTGTCATTTGACTTGACTTAAATTTGAGTTTCATTTGATGTAGTCAGATTAGCTATTCAGCATTTCAGCAAATCTGAATCTATTTTTCTGATTTAGCCATTCAGCATTTCTGATTTAGCCATTCAGCATTTCAGCAAATCTGAATCTATTTTTTTTTTAATATTATAATTTAAATTTGAGACCCACGGCTTAGGGTCTGCACCTCGTTACACATGAAATCAGTCGTTATTTTGAGACACACGGATAAGGGTCGTACAAAACAGCTACGCTTTATCAGAGACCCCAACAGAGACGGTTGGAACTAGTCGTATAACTCGTATATATGACTTGTCCTGACGGTCGCGGAACTTCTGTTTTCCACTAGTGAGGGTTCTACTACTAATTCTTTTTAATATAAAATATTTTTTAGGATAATATTAAAATATAAAATACTAGAACACCGCTATCACGGTGGGGAGGATCGACCGAAGAAAAACGAAACACAGCTGATTGCAAAATGCGGTATACATATTTTTTTTGTTGGGATGTTATTTTTGAGGCATATACATCGTTTTAGTGGTTGAATAATCAAATTAGTGGATGCATGAACCAAATACGACTGTATAATCTGTTTATGCATCTTTTGTGGTGGCTCCATAATTCATTATGCATCCTTTTTTTTTTTGTTGGAATGATAATTTTAGGCAAATACTACCTCCGTTTAAGAAAAAGAGATACTTTCATAGTTTCATTTTTTCCTAAAATACGCAAATTCAAAAAGTGAAAGTATTACTTTTCCTGAAACGGGTCGAAAGTATCACTTTTCTTGAAACGAAACGAAAGTATCACTTTTTCTGACACGGGGGCGAAAGTATCACTTTTCTGACATAGGGTGAAAGTATCACTTTTTCTGAAACAAAACGAAACTATAACTTTCTCTGACACAGGGTGAAAGTATCACTTTTTTTTGAAACAAAACGAAAGCATCACTTTTTTTGAAACAAAACGAAAGTATCACTTTTTCTGACACGTGGTGAAAATATCACTTTTCCCGACACGGGCGAAAGTATCACTTTCGACTTAGGGTGAAAGTATCATTTTCATGATGAAAGTGTCAATTTTCCTGACACGGGGTGAAAGTATCACTTTTCCTGACATGGAGTGAAAGCATCACTTTTCCTAATTGCATAATAGCTATGTATTCAATTTTAAGCAATTATGGCGTTTTAGAAGAAAAAGATAGAGATATATTAGCGTCAAGTAAGGAAAAATAGGTTACATAAGGAATTAAAAGGCTTCACCAAAATAAAAATCTCACTACAAGGGAGGGGCATTTTCGGCTTTTTAGGTCCCAAAAACTAACACCAAACAGTTTCAATCTTTTTAAGAAATTGAACATTTTCGTCGGGTTTCATTTGACAAAAGTGGCCATAAAAGCCCTCCCTTCGGGCCCTCAGTTGATCAACCCAAATATATTTAATGAGATAAAATAAGATAAATGGAATAAAAAAGTAGTAAAGTAAATTTATTTGATTTCTTGAAGGGCTTGCGGCGCAGCTTGTTGCTCGCTTGCCTGCTATGTAAGAAAATTTTATTTGATTTCTTGAAGAATGAGATTATTTTAAAAAATAATAATAAATTAATTAATTAATTTTTGGAAATCAGGAATTGTACTGGGCATGGGAGGAAGAGTCGCGGGCGTGTGATGATGGTCCGTGCGTTTGTAGTTCAACCACCCAGTTGACCATCAAGCGCGCATATGTTTTACCGTCTTACTCAACAAACCAACAACTTTGTTGGTTGGCCCATCCGTTTTTCATGTTTGTTGAGTCCATAACGAGAACAAAATAAACAAATGGAATTTCTCATGCCATTATGTGTACTGGAGTCAGGCATAATGCCATTATGCCATTATGTGTACTGGAATTTCTCAGTAGTAAGAAATTGTACTGGGGTCAAGTCCGGATTAATGATTTCTCTCGTATGATTTAAAGGGGATAGTAAGAAATTCAATCAGGTGGCGAGTGGGACATATTTTAGCCGTTCTCTTGTGATAACTGAAAACTTTGCCCACGATCAGTTATTCCGCCAAAAGAGAAATTGTATAATCCACTAGTGTTCTTGTAGCATCCACTAGTGTTCTTGCAGCATTTAGGGTTGCCTTTGTGACAAGCAAGCCACTTCAATCAGTATCACATAATTAACTCATTCATAAATGGGGGACGCCAATCCCACGTTACTTAAACTGACGTAGAAGTTAGAGGAATGACACTTTAGAATGCCACATCTCAGTTAGAGGAATGACACTTTAGAATGCCACATCTCACCCTAACTAGATTTCCCCCCTTCGACACCAGCTATGCCGGTATTCATTCCGAGAGGAAATTATGGAAACTTATGAAAACCCATCTACCATTTGGATGTGTACGGCCAAATGGGTCCCTCATATTTGTCGCTTTCCGTTGATATTTCTGGATTTCTTACTCCTTAAATTGGAGTGGATTGTGGCAATTACGGGGTTCTAACCCCTACCTTCGCAATGGGAGGGAGCATGAGAACCATCAGACCACTTGATATTTCTGGATTTCATTCCCAGGATATCTAGAATCAACATACTACTTCTTTCGTCATATTTTTTATGCTAAATATTATTTTTTGGTGTCCGAATATGGTCTTCAAAATCATTCTCCAAAGTCGATTACTCGTCTAGTACTCGCTTTTCGTTATATGACCGATGTGATTTCCTATTTTTAGCAATTAAGGAGACCGATTATGCCGATTTGAACCGATTTTTGTGGAAAACGAATTGGCGATTTTTCCAAGTTGGTCTTGCATGCACCAAAATCAGAAAAGAATTTTTTTTTGTAACCCCTCATATGGGAGTTATCAAGTATAAAAACCTTTAAAAACATGATTAATAGGTTCAATATAACAATGTTATACATCTGTTTACATGATAGTATTAAAACTTTAATGAGGGAGGATCCATGGACACTCTTAGATGGACACTATCATACATGATTTGCGCCATTTTCTCCGCAAAACTCAAACGACAATGAATCTGAATCTAATATTTTGATGATACGTTCCTATTATAAGACTCTACATACCTACCAAAAATGAGCACAATTTGAGACGTATAACACCAGTTACACCACTATTTACCCATTTGAATATCAGCCGTTAAAAGTTAACGGTTGAAATTAAGATCGGTAGATGGTGAGGTTTGGTATTTCGAATTGTGCTTATTTTTGGTTGGAATGTAAAGTCTTATAAGAGAAATGTAGCATCAAAATATTAGATTCAAATTCGTTGTCGTTTGGGTTTTCCGGAGAAATTGGCATAAATCATGTATGATAGTGTCTATTTAAGAGTGTCCATGGATCCTTCCTCAACTTTAATTAGGTACAAGTCATAACTCATGAGTAGCAACATATAAGTCTCTAATAACTCTAATAAATAGGCTCCGAGTATTAGGCCGAGTTTCGATGATCTCTAAGTCCGAACTCATTCCTGGTTTCTTTAAATTTTTTTTCAATATGGACGTACAAAATGAGACAGAGAGAATATACCATAAGCAGTAGCAATAGCTATGATACGTGCTTACATTTATCAATTAGATGTGGGATATATCTAAAATATCATGTGAAAAAGCATAAACAATCCAATAAGCAATGGTATATGGATTAATTAAATTCTAAATAGTTTTCTATGTCATTTTTTCTTTTCTTTTTTCTTAAGCATTTTTTTTCCATTTTTTTGAAGCATTTTTTTTTTAGGAAAATGTGATTTATTTATAGAAAGAGATCAATTACCCCTAATTATTCATTAGAACAAGTAAGATACATAGAGGAGTGTCATGTGTAGACCAACTCTCAGAGACATTTTCATCATAAGCATACTTACATAATATATGTGATATAGTATTAGCACTTCTAGGTATAGCCTTAAACACAATACTATGAAATTTAAAAAAATTGTCTTTTGCTCTCAATATCTTCATCTTTACATAGATATTTGTTTGAGAGGACCATCGATTAACTTGGATAAAACTTCAGTGTCACCTTCTATATAGACCTTCAACAAATTTAAATATCTAGTCAGATAAATAACTAGATTATATGCACGAACTTCTGCTTTCAAAGGAGGTGTATATGTGAACCAAATACTTTTGCAACCCAAAAATCTACCTTTATCATCTTGTAGCACTGTTGTTGTCTCTGCACACCAATTTAAGTAAAAAGTTACATCAATATTGAAGTTTACAAAGCAAAGAAAGCGATTCCCAATCAAATGTACCATCTTCATTTGTTGTATTTGTTATTCCATCGATTTCTTTGAACCGAAATTACTCGATCATAGTAATAGTGACTTTTGTAATCATCCCAAACCATCTTCATGCATCTTCCTTGGAGGACTAAATTCCCTTGAAAGCTACATTATTTCGCATCCAAATATTCCATATCACACAAGATCCAAGAGTAAAGGTCTAACTAGTATCTTCTATTTGTATCCACTGCATTAAAACTCTTTTTACATCTCTAACTCCTGAGATTTTCGGAAATTCAAAATGCAACTTATGGAATACATTTATGGCTACTTGATATTCAAAAAGTTAATGTATTGATGGTGGTTATTTGACAAGGGCAAAACTTGTAAATTCTCCAATGAACTGTACTAACTTGAACTCTCAGATTCCAGTATTTTTATTGTATTCATATATGTATTGTATCTAAATTGATTGGACAGCTCTTAGATGGATTGTCCATTAGTATAGAACAATAGTATCCCCAGAATGCCACTGGTGTTACTTGCATTTCCTCTCCAGATGTTCTTTGACTATACAGAATATATGTTTAGAACATATTCTTATTCCTAAACATATACCAATACCGAACCTGTTCTAAGTTGCAATTATTCCACAACTGAATTCCTTGAACTCGTTTCATGTATTTAGACTCACATTGAGTAATATTGAATATCGTCTTGAGTCGCAAAACTTCAACGGTTGAATTCCACTGTAGTTGCAGGAAATCCTACAATACATCCCTCACATGAATTCATAATATTCAATATATCTTTAAGATCAACAATTATCCCTTTTATTAATTGAATTAGAGATTTTCAAGAAGGAAATGAAATCAAGAATATAATTGCTACTCTAAACTTTCTCTCTCCTCAAAACTTTCTCTCTATTCTAAAAATGATCTCTCCCTCTCTTAAGCCTGTTCGGCTCTTTATATGGACCTTATATAGTGGGTGACAGCTAAGATGTCCTTTATTTTCGGATCTGGCTTGCGATATTCTCGCGAGTGTACAAATGTTGAATCTCGCAACTCTCCTAAATCTCGCTAGATCTTCACATCTTTATCATGTTCAGGCTGTCGTCATCCGTTGCGTCATTTTTATTACCAATCTGCGATATCTTCGCAGTGTGTCGTTCAAGGATTTCACAATGATATTGATGTTGCGATATTCTTCGCAACCTGAGAACTTTATTCTTCTTCAACAATTTCAACACCAACTTTCGCACACGTATGAAGATAAGAAACAGAGGCAAAAGTATTGTTAAAAATAATAAAAAGAAAGTATTTCTTACTTCATCCGTGATCGAACGGAGCGCCGCTAGGGTACTTGCCTTGGCATTCCTTTTGTAGCTTTTTCGTAGCTTGGCAACCTGAAAATTTCGCAAGATTAATAGGTATAAAAAGGAATGAAGATTATAAACTGAGCGAAATTCAATAAAATACCTCTTTCGCTTTCTCGGGCCAATTAAATACCCAAGGTTGATAGTTGGCGAGATTCGCAAGAAGCATATTTGAACCTGAAATATAAGGTCCTTTCAAAACCGTGAAAGACGCACCATCTGTCGTCTTTAGAGTGACGAGGAATATTGTTCTTGCGAGAATGCGGTCGATGTCCCGCATGAGTATTTTATCGGCAACATTTTCTCTCCTCTTGAGCGGGCACCCCAAATGAGTTTTGTCATTCTTCATGTATATTACTTCATAATTTTCGAAGAAGCTCTCTACGTGTATTGTTCGTGAATATTTCTAAGTTCTCGAACTCGGGATCCACGACTTCTTTTGGGTAAAGAGATCCTCTACCAGCACTACGGTTGGCGAACTCAAGTATTAAAAGGATACAATCCCCACTCAATTGGTAGACGGCTCGCGAGAATTTCGCTTGAGCAAGAATTTCATAAAATAAAGGAAGCTTAGGATCATAGAGAGGAATGGGAAGGCCAGCGAGAATCGACCAAGCGAAACTATGATTTCCTTATCATCACAATGATGATCAATAAACATTTTGGCGGAAAGAATGGATTTAGATTCTTGATTGAGAATGGTGGTTAATTGATAGGTGTAGAAAACACCGTATTTAATATCTAGAGTTTATACTTTCTTTGCTTTATTTTTCGTGTGAATTATGTATCTTATGCGTGTTTTTGAGTTATTAGGTACTCTGGAGTCGCGCGGAGGAAAAGATGGAGAAATCAACCAATTGGAGTAAAAAGGGCAAAATTGTCATTTCATGGCAATCACTACTGGGAGCCAAGCCAACAATAGGGGACAACCACTACAGCTTAGTCTAGAGAAGCAAAAGAGAAGGCATTATTGGTGGCCATTATCTAAGGAGGGGGTGCTTATAGTCATCTGAGTACCCCTATCTACTTCACCTAAGTGGGTATAACATTTCTCATTTTCTACCCTTAAACCTAAAATTCAGAGAAGAATTACTTCTCTTATCATTTGTTCCCCATGTTGTCTGAAAAATGAGAAAAGTTGCGGTTGTGCCATGATTGAGAGAAGGAAACCATGGAAGCTCAGTGAAAGGAGAGATCGAAATCGAGAGAGGCAGAGATGGAGGCGATGTTAATAGTTTGGATTCGAGAGATAAAAGAGAAGCAACGTCTCAGTGATGAATCAATTCGTACAATTGAAGAGATGGGTTTGTTGGTTGATAAACCGAGAGCGGAAGAAGCAGATCGAAATCGATGATGAATTCATGTCAGGGTTTGAGAGAAATTGAGATCTGTTGCTTTGGATTAGGGAAGAATCAATTGAGATGTTGCTGTTGCAATCGATTCAGGGCAATGAATCTGAAATCGAGAGAACAACAGATGGGTTCTGGCGCTGTTGGTGAAGAGAATGGGTCTGAGAAATCGATGTTCTTGTTGGAAGTGAACTCGGTGAATAAAGGTCATTTGTAATGGTTTCATATGAAGAACAGAAAGGGGTTTTGGTGATTTGGTTTAAGCATTGTTGCCTCAGAAAGGTCGATATTCAATTGAAGGAAGTGGTTGGTGCTGTTGTTGTGTTGGCTGAGGTGAGATCGATTTGATGTTGCTATCAGTGGAGAAGCTGATAAGGAAGAAGGAGAAGATAATGATGATGATGTTGGTGTTACAGGAAATGATGGAATTGTGCAAATAGATGTATGCTAGGATTTGAACAGAGAGGAGCTAGACATGGCTTGGCAACAGCTTAATTGTTGGTTTTGAGCTTAATTACAGGTGACCCTGAACTTGCACTGGCAGAGCTGGCAATGGCTTGGTAAGCTGGCAAGATGGAATGAGCAGGTGGTGGTGTTGCTCAGTGGCAATGGAGCAGTGGTGGTGGAATCTGTTAAAGTTTGTTGTGTAATGGAGATGGAGCAGAGTTGCATTTCAGGTACTGATGGAGTGTGAAATTGCAAGGCAGAAAGTGTTCTGCAGTTGAGCTTTTGAAGATTGATAATGGGTCAAGCAGGTGGACTTGTTCAGGAGATGCAATTGCAATTCTGAGTTATGTTTGGCTCTGATGCTAAGCAAATGAGCTACAGATCATGAAGGTGATGAGATAGAGAAGCACTGGTGGTGGTGTTGTTGTTCTGGTGAAGCTGCAGTGGAGGAGAATTGAGTGGCATGGGCTGTTATTGCAGGTGAATGTGACATAGGAGCTGTTACTGTTGATTACAGAAGTGGCGAGAACTGATGGATGTTGCAGATCGAGCACAAGAGGGTTCGGAATTTATATTTCCTCTCGTCACAACAGCAGCAGATGCACCGAGTTACGGCTGACAAGCTAGGATTTGTGGGGTTTGTTCAATGGGTTGAAATGGGTTTAGAAACTGAGAAGAACACGCATCTGGGGTCTCGAAATAGTTCTGTGTTCGAGCCTTGAGTTGCTTATGGTGAATGCAATACAAGGAAGTATGATGTTGCCAGGGATCGAGAAGCAGCAACGGCCGAGTTTTGAAGGAAGGAAGAAGTTAAATGGTTATAAGAAGTTGGAACTTGAATGTCACAATCAAGTTGATTTACTGGCTGCAATTGAATGTGTCATGGCAACTGGTGTTAGCTGTGAGATGGCTCAAGTGGTGTCTCTGGAACTGGTAATGGTGCTGAATGAATGAGCCATGCTGGTACTGGTATGATGAGCAGCTGCAGTGGTGGCAATTGTGACAAGGCAAGGAGTCAGGTAATGTTATTTGGGTGTTGCAGGGTATGATGACTTGAGCTGGAATTACAGATGGCTAGGTAATGGCTCAGCTGAAATGCAGGGCTGAGTTGGTGATTCGTTGGTGTTGTTGCAGAAGTGGTTTTGAGCTGGTGGTTCCAAGTGGAAATGGCTATGAGAACTAGTGGTGAAACTGATGCAACTATGTTGCAGGGAAGCAATGGAGTTGATGTTCATGGAGGCAGCTAGGGAGGTTGTTGGTAATGTGTTGTATGTGGATTGAATTACAAGGAAGATGAGCAGCTGAAGTTGGTGTTGTTGCAGGCAAGTGAACTGGAATTATTGATGGTTTGCAACTGAACTAGTGGCTTGATACAGCCCTCATGGCTGGGCATGGAGTTGCAGAATACAGCTAAGATGGCCGGAATAAAATTATGGTACACCATTATTGCAAAGTAGAGCAGGGCCATCTTGGCCGTGATTGAAACAGGGAAGTTACGGCCATCTGGGCAGTGAACTGCAACATTTAGTTTTGATCAACTCATGTCAACTGACTTAGTTGACTTCGAGTTGACTCGCTGAGCTTGACCGAGTTGACTCAGTGGACTTCTCGATTTGACTCAGTTGACCGGTGACCGGGCGGACTTTGCCGGTCACCTGAACCGATTTCCGTCCACAATACCAGTTTTCCGGCGAGAAGTTTTTGGCACACTTTTACATGGGTTTTTCTCACACATGGTTCATGGGCTTGGTGGACTTTTGGTGATGGACTTTGAAGACCTAATTTTGGAAAGTGAGAAGGCTATAAAAAGAAGAAGTTTTTATTCTTTGGGAGATCACGTTTTATTCTATTCTGGGAGCTTTTGCAAAGAACTACTTCTAGGGTTTGCTTTCTTTTATGTTTCATCTTCTTCCTTTGAATAATATTATGATGATGAACTCCATGAATATGAGTAACTAAATACCTATTATTGGTTATGGGATAATAAGTGGATTTCACAAATAAGTTTTGATTCAATGAATTAGTTTTGTCTCAAGTTTATTGTTTATGATTCATTGTTAATATTGATATATGATTTGATAGTTTGTTTGGTTGAGTCCAGAATCAATCCGATCTACTTTCATATCTAGAGCTATATTAGGGTTTTCAATCTGAAAACGTTGTCTATCCACGATTTTGAGTAGCATAAATGTGGGTAGTGCTTGTAGTGATATATCCTACTAGTCACATATGAATCATAACTTGGGTTAAATCGAATTAGTGCTTTTACACATTTTGGTTGCCTTGATTAGTCTTATTCCATAGAACTCATTGCTTTTAGGGAGTTAAATCTAATTGTGCTTTTACACTTTAGGTTGCTTTCTAGGAAGAATTCACATATGCATCTTTTAATGTGGTTGTGATGAAATCGAGAATTAGCGGGATACTCTTGCGATCAAGGTATCCTAGGACTTTTAGTAAATGAGAGATTAATGTATCAATTCTAGTCATTGTTGAGAATACATGTTTGTGAATGAAACTATCCCGTGACCAATACTTTCTCCTTATTGATAAATTCTATTATTACTTTGCTTTCAATTTATTTTTATTGCTTTGAAACATCAACATCCCCCTTGGTTACTAAGAAACCGAAAATTTGCATAACAACATAAGCCTCTCTGTGGATACGAACTCTTTCTTATTGCATACTACTTTATTTTAGTAAAGCAAGAAAGTGAAATTATATTTGACCTTAGGTGACAACCGATCAAATTTTGCGCGCCGTGCCGGGAGGCATACGGCTTGTTATTAAGTTTTTAGTTTCTTTTTACAATTTCTGCCTTTATACTTGCTTTTCGTTTGTTGTCTTGATTCTCACTTGTGTGCTAGAATTGTTTTTCGAGTACTAATCCTGGCTTCCAAAGATTGGAATTACCAAAGGTGCGGGATAGCTACTCGTAGAGGCACAATACTCCAACCAAGGCAAGACACAACGGAAGAACAAGTCTTGGAAGTAGAACACGAAGCTCTTCATCGAGAAGAAGAAGAAGAGGTTCCATTCGTAGGAGAACCACTAATTGAAGAGGAAGAAGCAATGGGTGACAATGCGAACCGTACACTCAAGGATTTGGCTTCTCATAGGCTTGATGCACAACAATGGTGTATCCAAACAAACTCGACTTTCGAGATCAAACCGGGGCTGCTTAGGGAGTTGCCAAAGTTTCATGGTATGGCGAATGAGGACCCAAACAAGCATCTCATGGAGTTCTATACCATTGTCAAGGCTATGCTTCAGCGGAGACTGAAAGCCGATGGTGCAATGATGAAAGTTTTTCCATTTTCTATGATGGATAGCGCTAAGGATTGGTTGTATTGTTTGCCTGCCGGAAGTGTCACTACATGGAACGGGTTGAAGAAAATCTTTCTAGAGAGGTATTTTCCCACTACAAGAAAACGGGGATTTAGTGTCAAAAAAATTTGTCAGGAAATCCCCTGTTTTTGTCTCGAAATATTTTCTGAGATTGATTTTTTTTTGTCACGAAGTTGTCTCAAATACCCCGTCTGGGAAAGTATTTCACGACAAAATTACGAACGGTCACGAGAAAAATTAATTAACAACTAAAAAATTATTGTCAACAAAAGTCTCTTTCACCAACGAAAAATTGTGTGCGAAAGTTATTTTAATGACGGAAAAACTCGACACCGAAAGGCATTTTTTTGGGAGCAAGATTTTTGTCGCAAAAATGTAGATTCTAGGACAAACTAATTTATCTTTAATGATAACTATTTAAGACCAATTAAATTGTCTCAAAAACGAAAGTTTTGTGTCATTAATTTGTCTTTAATGATAACTATTTAAGACCAATAAAATTGTCTCAAAAACGAAAGTTTCGTGTCAATTTGATTTGTCTTTAATGATGACCATTTAAGACCAAAAAAATTGTCTCAGAAGCGAAAGTTTTGTGTCAATTTAATTTGTCTTTAATAGTATATTATTTGAAAAAAAAATATTTGTCTCTAATTAATTTAATCAGAGACAAAATCAATAGCCCCTAAATATCAAATTTTTAGGACTAACATGTTCGTCTCTAAATTTTTTTTAGTGACCAAATTTCTTGCCTTAGAAAGAATTTTCGGAGACAAATTCCTCCTCTCCAAAAGATTTATTTTTGTCTCTAAATTTATTATTAAAGACAATTCATTTTGCCTTTAAAACGAACTTTCAAATACAATTTTTTTTGCCTCCAAAAGCAACCTGTTCTATCCCTAAATATTCCATCTATGACAATTCACTTTGCCTCAAAATGCTTTTTTCAAAGACAAACTTTCTCTCCAATAAATCGCCTCTAAATATCATAATCAATGACAATTAATTTTGCCTTAGAAAATGAATTTCTCAGACAACTTTATTCTTCATTAAAGAGGTTTTTTAGTCCCTAATTATTTTATTAAGGACTAGTTGTTTTCCTTAGAAGAGAATTTCAAAGACAAAATTATTCGTCTCTACAAGCTTGTTATGAACATAAACGAAAATAATAATAAAAAATTCGTTCAAATTTCGTAATTCATTTTTATATATTATTATTACAATCATAAAATCATAATAGATATGGAGCACAAAAGATTTAAGTTTTATTAAATCAAATATTTAAATGTGAGATTACCATTACTATGGCAAACAACCTAAAAACAATAAAACTAGCATAAATTGAAATTCTCTAGTTCTAAACACTAAAAACTTGAAACAATATATTCATAACTTGAACTATTCATCCAGGCTCAACACTTGAATCGATATCTCTTGTTGAAATAATTCGTAATCTGCTTGCATCTTCCGGATTTTATTTTCTAGGTTTTCAACCAAATCTCCAAAGGGCATAATGCTCATGTCTCTTCTTTTGAATCTTCTTCCAAGAACCTCATTGTAAATATCATATTTTTGCTCTTCTTCAATGATGCTTTCTTGTTGGAGCTGAATCATCTTATCCTTTATAAAAATTAAATGTTAGTTTACAGGTCAATGACATAATTAAAGATAAATAACTAGACAAAAATCAAGATGATATATCTTTATGTTGCTTACAAATTTTATCCGGTCTTCGTCTTTAAGTTGATCCCTGCTAGCGTATAGATTTTTATAAACCTCAAAAAGTATGGGTTCTTCCAATTTTTTTTTCCTGTTCCACATTAAAGAGTGACTCATAAGTTGTAATCAAAAGTATAAATTACAAGTGATAGAATAGTATTTTTTTTAAATGGTAATTAGTAGTAAAAGATATGTACCATTTTGTGGTGTTTAATGAATGACCTCGACCTTGTGTAAACTTTTTGGCCCCTATTTGAGAGAGTTACTGGTCGTTTCTACAACAATGATAAAACCATTAGCCCATATCTAAAACAAGTATAATTATAATAACTAGTTATAATTATGCTAGTAATATAGAAGTCATTCTTGATTCCTTCTTCTCCTTGAAAAGACCCTTGAAAACAAAACAAAAAAATCCAGAAGAAGTTTTGTAAGATCAATTAACATTAGTTTTTACATGATTCATCATTACGTAATTAGACTATCGAAAGCGAAAAAAAAAAAGCTGTCCATGATAATGGACTCCATTCTTGTTTGGTCGCACTTGTAGATTCACAAATAAAAAATATAAAAAAAGTAAAGTAAAACCAATCTACCATTAAGAGCACGAAATAAAAAACAGACCCTTAAGAAGGATCGAAGTTATGGAATCATAGACCTCCCTAAGAGATGTAAATCTTATAACCCTATTAGATTTCTATAAAAATAGATTTAGAGTAAAATCAACCAAAACTCATTGATAATAAGTTTCACTAACTAGATTTAATAAAACGAGTATAATTGAAAAGAAATATACAACGAGAAGAGGGAAGATTTATTACTTAGCAGTAGAAGGTTGAACTTCAAAACTTGAGAAATAATGGAGAAAAAAGTTGTATAGAGATTTTGGAGATTCCTTATACTTTATATACGGTGATAGATCTTGAATTTTGGAGGGAACTGAAAAATTGAAACACCATAAGAAGCGGGAATTTCCGCTCAAATCTTTCTTCATTTTAGTTCATCTTCTCTGTATTTTTCTCTCTTGTTGCAACTCGCATACATATCTCTTATTAGGATTTGTATGTTTCCTGATTTTTAGAATAGAAATAGTATGTGTCAACTAATATGGTGATTGTTAGTGTGTATTTTGAGGAACAAATTTATCTCCTAATAAATTACGTGAAAGTGTGGAGCGATATGTATGGGAAGTTGCTGAAATTTCTCTTTAAAAGTGAGACAAAATATCGTGTAAATCTCTCTTTTTTTGGAAAGAATATCATGTAAATTTCCTTTATTGATTATTGGACTTGAACGGGTCACACTATCCTAACTCCTAGATTAATCCTATTCTACCCAACTCTCCTGTTGGACCTGGTAGTCCTATGAGGCACGATGAGCAAAACATGCGCTTTATGCGGAATGAGAAATTAAGGTGAAATGTCATGGGATCTTGGCACTCAGAAGTTGGTGGCAACATGGATGATAGCTTTTCATCATAAACCAGGAGAAAACAAGCATGGGTTTGAACAAAACAGGACAACACCCAAAAATCAAACCACAACTGAGATAAACTGGTGGTTAGACAACAAACTCACCTCTACCATCTAATGTCTAGAAACACAGCACAGGGAGAAAAAACAAACAAAAAATTGAACTTTTTTTTTTTGTTTTTTTGCTAGAAAAAAAGCGAATTGATAATCGGGATGTTTTTAAGTCAGACCATGATAGCTGTTGAACCAATTTAGTGTTAGGAATTAGGTCAAATTTTAAATTTTAACCAAAACCCAACATGCAATTACATAGATAACAATATCAATTAGGGGATTGGTACCTTATCTCGCTAATCCAAATCTCCAAGAACACCACACACGAATTTCTTCTCTTGAAGCTGTATCTTCAAACACCACCAATTGTTAGGAATTAGGTCAAATCGCAGCGGAATTCAAATTTTAAATTTTAACCAAAACCCAACATGCAATTACATAGATGACAATATCAATTAGGGGATTGGTACCTTAGCTCGCTAATCCTAATCTCCAAGAACACCACACCGAATTTCTTCTCTTGAAGTTGTATCTTCAAACACCACCAATTGTTGCTTATGAATGGAAGAAGGAGAAAAAGCTACTTTGTTGCTTTGTTTATGGTTACCCAACCGTTAATTTTTCTGACTACTATTGATTACTTCAATTCATAAGCAATAATTGGTGGATAAGAACTTCTGTGATTCCTTTATAAACTGAATCCATCACCGACTGCAAACTTGAGAGAGTCTAATTCTAATTGTTCTTCTATTCCCAAGTAGAGTCTATTTCGAGAATGCCTTTGCTGAAATTACTTTCTCGCCCTCATGAATATCAAACCATATGCCCGGTCCTCAAGGGTGGTTGCGTCATCCTTTGTTATAAAACCAATCCTGCTAATTAAGTTTTTTTTTCTTTTAATTTTCCATATCCGGGGTGTTCTCTATTTTCCAAGAGAATGTCTCCATGAAAATACGTTAGCGCCCCCAGAAATATGGGTACGTATACCTTGTCCTTAGGGGTGGTTTTGTCATCTAGCTGATATAAAACCAATACTGACTAATTAATTTACTTTTTATTTTATTTAAAGAACGGGCCCTAGCTCATTTTGGTCATCCCCGTTCCCAAAAGTTTAATGCGCTCCGGGAGGTCCGAGGTTCGAGTTCCCAATGGCGTAATATTGCAGGAATTAACATGGAAGGTAGTGTTAGCTTGCCCCCCTTGTGACACAATCTCAGCCCCTCCTGCCGTTTCGGCTCCCTTGGCTAAGTTACCCATGAGGCTCGCTGGTAGGTTAGCACAGCAACCTGTTCAATTAATGTAGTAGTATGTCGTTGGAGCTTAGCTTGTTAGGCTTCCAACTAGTTTCATGTAATAATCCTTATCCAAAAATAATAATAATTATTAAGAAAAATAAAAAATAATTTACACGGGAAGCCTAGTATAATAATTATCACTATTAATAATTATTTTATTATCGGATAAAGAGTAACTTTTTTTAAGGTGGTTTCAATCCAGAGAAGTAATATCAGCGGGAGTCGAGTACACATAGCTTGGACTTTGTGAGATAAGGCATAATCCGTTAGGGAGTGGGTTGCGGTGTTGGCGATTAGGGACATATGCTTGATTGTGCTTGAGCTAAAACTATCTCATTAGACACTTCACTACGATTTGACAGTCTCCTTCAATGATGATATGCTGCAGACCAACAAGCTAACCTCCAACAGCGTACTATTACATTAGTTGAACAAGTTGTCGTGCACTCGTGCTAGCTTGCCTACCAGCGAGCTCCAACAACGTACTATTAGTTGAACATGTTGTCGTGCTAGTCTACCAGCGAGCTAACTTTACCTTCCATGTATAATTTTAATAAATTCTCCTTTTTAGCTAATAAAAAAAAAGAAATAAATAAATTAATACAAATTTTCTTTTTATCTTTTATTAAAATAATAATAAATTAATAAAACTGTAGTTTGAGGACTAAATCAGTCAGTTTTCGAGACAATTCAGTGTCGTCCTCCACTATAGATTGGGCATCCCATTTTTCGCTGAGGAGAGCTTGTGTTCTATCTGTAAACGACCTATGGACATCCGACGACCACCCAATACATTGCGCTAACGAGGTTGGTATCAAAATCCGATATGATATGGTGAGAGACGTTATTGCGGGTATGTTCGCATGTTTCTTTAGACACACCTCCTTTTTGCTGCTTGCAAAAAGGACTACAACGCATCTACCAATTATTCCATTGCATTTGAAATTGAATGCTCATTTATAAAAGAAGCATCAAAGTTGATTTTCATAGCCAAATAGCGGTTGAGGTTTCCAAACTGGAATATGCATATTGTCAGTAGATATAGCACACTCACAATCAAATATAAACTACGTATCAAACAAAATGAAATGATCTGTTTTGCATCGTCAAAACGAATTGAACATATATACCTCCAGGATGAGGCATAGAATATAACAAATAAATCTTTTATCGAGGTAAAGCCAACTAAATTTTCATGTCTTTGGATAAACTTAATTAGGACTCAATTGATGTCAAAAAACTTCGAAACTCATTTAATATTTCTCAAAAATAATTTTTGGATTTGGATATCCAATTTTGTTTGTTCCAACATGAAATTTAGACAGGAATGTAGCAACATCCAAAATTTACGTATCCAAAATTTCAAACCTACAAAAGTGTGTATCATTTTTTTATAAATGATTTCGGATCAGACTTATTAATTTGTTTTACACCAGTAGATGAACTTCAAATTATCGAGAACATAAGTAACTTACAAAATGTTACAAAGAACTCTTTCCTGAATTCTTTTGGACCTCATACTTTAAGCAGTGGTAATACCTCGATATCCTTCGCTCTAATATCAGTGGTTGCAAGAGAGTATCAATTATTCCATTTGTAAAATCGAGATGTCACTTAAAATCTATCAATTTATATTGTGGTTCAAAGTTTGTCGTCGTAATCCAAAAAATGTATAGAGAATCAAAATTTATTATGTAACATGGAACTTGCACATGACCCATAATCTAAAACTTGGAGCCAAGCTGTGCATTAATGTGACCAATAATTCCAGAATTTTTCTTTATTTTGATGGAAAGCTTCCATTTTCCCTTAATAATATCAAATAAAAGTTACATGAAGATCAAATACATCAAGAAACAAAAAATAACAAGAACAACATACTAGCATTAATACATATTTGAATAATTCGATAAGACATATTGACGAAACAATTTCAATATTGGTGCCCAAAAATTGTCATCATACTTGTAAAAATCCACAAAACATAAAACATAATTTGATGCTAGAAAATTGTCATCATACTTAAAGTGCAATCAATTTCATATCATTAATTAACCTAATATTTTTTAGCATTACGCCAAAAGGGCCGTAAAACATTTTTACTTCCAGGATACAACAAGCAACAAAAACAAAATTTGTTATAATGGGATAAGTGGACGTGAAAATTAGGAATACGAAGAGTGGCACACAAAATTTCTAGTTGTTTGCAGAATTCACGATTTCCAGGAATTTATAATCCCATGGGATTACAATTTAAAGGATTCATCTAAATCCCTTATGTGTTTGGTAACCCAATTAAAATTCCTAGGATTCATAGAATTATCTGGTTCTGAAGTCCATATACCGTTTGGTTTTACCCTTGGAATCCCATGGAGGATTTCTTTGAAAAATTGATTCCCATGGGAAACGTGATTCCAGGAATTTGGGCAACCAAATAAGCGAGGGAAACAAAATTCCACCAAATTCCTGAACCCCTACATCCCACCTTTAAAATTCTACATCCAAACTCACCATAAATTGATTGCATTTTATGCAATCCATCTCTTTTTATGCTTGAAAAAAAAAAAACCTTTTTTAATTATAAGTCTATAAGAAAAATGGCCCGTAAGAAAAACTAAATATGTCGTGCCATGGGATGTTGATAAACACGTGTAACTAAATATGTCGTGCCAAGGGATGTTGATAAACACGTGTTTTCCTCTCATCCCTAGAGAACCCAAGGAAAGAAAAAAAAGCTTTGTTTACTCGGTCGGTGTGTTTCTCTCTTCCTCTTCCCAAACCTAAGATATTCTCAGATTGAGAATGAAATCTTGCATATTAAGAAATTTTCGTATCTTCATTCCTTTGAATATAGATTTTTCAGTTGATAACTAATCTCGATTAAAAACTGAGCAAAATTTAACTCTCTCCAAAAATAAATCTAGATAACGATTCTCCAAAATCAAGCAACAAATTTCCTGGGAAAATTGAGATTTTAGTTTTTAGGCGGGATGTTTTCGCTAATTCTTTTTGGGTTTTGAATTTCATCAAAATTGGGCTATATAAACCCTAAGGCATCGATGGAACATTTACATCTCATCTTCTCGAAACATATTTCTTCAAAATCCTAAGGTACTCATTATATTTTCTTTACAATACATTTTTACA
The DNA here is from genome assembly GCA_023531295.1 of Papaver armeniacum. Taxonomy (NCBI): domain Eukaryota; kingdom Viridiplantae; phylum Streptophyta; class Magnoliopsida; order Ranunculales; family Papaveraceae; genus Papaver; species Papaver armeniacum. Next base: position 110,315 of record JAJJWW010004946.1, read on the forward strand.
TTTTTCCTTAATTTTTCTTAAAAAACCTTATTATATTCAATTTGTGTTGTGATTGCTTGATAGGTTCTTCTTGATGAATCTATTCAAGCTTCCCCTAGCAGTGATGGAAATGGTGTTTTAAATCTTATTTTTTTGGTACTTTGATTGTGGCAATATCCATCTGTGATTCTTTAGCCTTTTGCATTGTTGAGTATGGTTGTTGATGGGTTCCTCTTCCATGGAATCAAATCAATGCCAATTAGTTACATTTGTTTTTTTTGTTTTTGAGTATGGTTGTTGATGGGTTCCTCTTCTATGGAATCAAATCAATTCCAAATACTTGCATTTGTGTTTTTGTTTTTTGAGTATGGTTATTGATGGGTTGTAAACAAATGGAATCAAATCAATGCCAATTAGTTACATTTGTTTTTGTTTTTGAGTATGGTTGTTGATGGGTTCCTCTTCCATGGAATCAAATCAATCCCAAATACTTACATCAGTAATTCCCTAAGAAGATGTTGCTTGTTATGATGTTCATAATGGTACTTGCAAGTTGTCAGGAAGGAGTCAATAAACACCTAATAGGTTAAGGCGTTAATCTAAACTGTGAAGCTCGGAAGCGGCACTACTATAGGATAATGCATCTATAGGATTTGCGTTGTGATGTCTCCTAACAATGTGGTTGTTGGCGTTTTTCTAAAGTATTGTCACCCAATTTTTGTAAATGAAGCATGACCATGGTTGAGTTTGTTCTATATCTGCTCATTCGTGGATTGCCTTAGGCATTTGTCATGTTCTTTGTTTTTTTATTTCCACGAGAATGTTTAGACTTTGATAATCTTGAAGCATCCTTTTTTTTATGTTGCTTACAATTTTATACTTCTCTTTTCAGTTTGTCCTATTACATATGGCGCCCCAAATCACTGCTTCTACGGGTATGAAAAATCCAAAAATATTGTTCAAATGTCATATAATGCTGTTATGTTATGTTTGTTTGTTCTGATAATTTTTTAGCTTATTAACATTCTCATCATGTCATTTTTCTGTTTTCAAGAATCAACTACCATAAAAAGAAATGTTAGAGGAATAAGTCGGGAGTCGGGGTGGAAAGACTCCTAGCGGTGTCGAAGGAACGAAAATTGGCCGTAAAGTTTGCTGAGCCTGTAGGTGCCGGTGTGCCCCAGCCGATGCAAGCGGCCACCGAATGCAGGGTTATTGTCGGGGCTTACGCTCCCATGGAATACACATCATGGAAAAAGGTTCCATTGCATGACAGGGAAGCCTTAATGGAAAGGGTTACGGTATGTTTATTTGTGTACAATTTTTTGCTTATCTGTAGGCAAACTACAGGTAGACATGAGTTCTTAACTTTTATCTTGTTGCGGGACAAGTTCTCGAGGTTGACCTTAGTGTACCGTATATCTGGAGTTTCTGCACGAATCAATGGGAAAAAGTACAATAGTTATAGGAGTTTGATGTCCTCCTATTTCAAGAATTTGGTCAACTCCTCTCATTCCCTTGAGGAAATAAAAGCTAAGCCGTACGAAGGCGTGGCGCATGGGATAAGTGGGAGTGGCTTTGCAACCACTTCTCTTCACCTGAATTTAAGGTATTACATTGATTTAGATTTGTTAGCTATAAATATGCTTTTATAATGTATGTACTAATACTTTCAATGAAGCTATAAACGATCGTTAGCTGGATCCGCTAACGGGAAAAATGTTAAGTACAACCATTGCGGTGGTTCCATGGCGAACGTTGTGCGTCATGAAAAAGTATGCATTCGTTACACCCCTAACTACCGATTTACGGTTAGTTGAATAGTGTGATGTATTGTGACACTTGTAATTGGTTAACAAATTTTGATCTTATTCTTCGTGAAGCGAGCAAGGAATCGGGGAAATTACTCCCCTTTCCAAATTTTCTATGACACACACACTCGTGTGATTGATAAAGAGACTAACAATCGGATCTGGATAAACGATGATGCCCGCAGCCAATATGTAAGTTATCATCAAGTGAATAAATGTGTCAAATGTTATGTTAAGTTGCACCGTTTTTGTTAAATCGGAAACATCTTATCCTTGCATAATCCATGAAAGACAAATGGCTTTTTCTGGGATATTATTAGCGTGCCTCTGTATCTAAATCTGTATATTTAGGTTCTTCTTATTACTTACAGGTGATTTTTGTGTAGGAACAAATGATTGCTCTCAAAGAGCAAAGCATGCTAGAAGGGTCGAGAACCTAGAGATGAAAATGATATATGTCTTTTGAGGTCACGGGAAAGAAAGAAGAAGAAGACATGTAGCCGTTATCCGATCCAATGAAGAAACGGAAGAATTACGTGAAAAAGTACGTAAACGGGAAGAAGAAATTCGTCGGATGAAAGAAGATCAGGCATTATTCCGACGGGATATCTTTGAATCGTCTAGGTCCGAACACCACGATTCGGACACTCATGATCGGTAGTAGTCTAAGTTGAATTTGGTTTCTTGTTTTAGTTTGTCTCTTACCAAACTCATGCTCGACAATTCAAGTTAGTTTTTTTGTTTTGTTTTTGTTTTTTGATTTGGTCTAATTAGTTTGGTTTTTGTTCTGCTTTGTATTACCTTTCATCGGATGAGCAATAAAATTAATCTTTTAGACTCCCTAAATTTTCAATCTTCTTCTCTATATCGTATCGATCAATTATGTGGTGTTTAGCTTTGATTTTTGTAGGTGTTGGGAAGCCATATCTTTGATGCGAGGTAAATTTCTCTTTATTTTCCATGATTTTTTTTGTTTTTAGCTTTGATTATGAAACTATCAATAAGGCTTACGGGCTCTGCTAAATCTTACAGTGCAGTGAAGCGACATCGATAACAAGCTGATTCTAAGGAAATTAAGCTTGGTGATAACTTACAGGTAACACTTTATCCCCAAATTTTCTAACTTGGATTGGTTCTTTTCTTAATTATTTTAAGTTGAACATTCTTTAGTATGATCCAATAGCTAGCTATTGGTAAACCGAATTTTTTACTATCTTTTGACTTAATGTAATTCCTTATAATGTAAGTAACTTTGTTCGATTAATGCGCTTCTCTTAGTTTTAAAATGTAGGTAAGTCGTCATGGTGTTTGTTTGGGTTCGGTCGTCTTCTTGTCTCATTGTTATTCATTATTACCCGCATCCATGAGTAGTTAGAAACTTAGAAAGCTGCTTGTGCCCAAAACTTTATGTCGAATCGTGGATAAGTAATCTTGCGGATAAGTAATCTAATCGGCATATCGTGGGAGAATGTAGTTTACATAAATAAGTAATCTTCGTTTTGTAGCACAGGTCATAATATATTGAAAGCAAGCTTTAAACTGTCATTTCTAAGTACGAGCAAAATCCTGCAGGGTTAAAATGTTGCAAGCGGCTAGAACTAGTCAAGTCCAATTAATGGCTAATTTTCGGGCTGTCGACTTGTTTTACGCAGTCTTTGATGGCAAGAAAGGTGGTGATGTGCATCAAGGTACTCCTTACGAGTCCCCCAGGGAGGAAATAAGCGAAGTTAATTATGTCGGGGGTGGAAAGGGATTTAAAGGGTGACCATTTTAATGCTTATCCTTAATTCATTTGCTTAGGCAAGTTGTTCATCTTGGGATAATAAGGATGCGGATCGACAACAATTTAATAGGTCAATTTGGTGTTGGATTTTATTGACTTTTCTTGTGGTGATAGGGTATGAACTCTGGCATTTCTTAAGTCCGGTTTACCTTATAGTCCTTGTATTTTTACATTTTCCTTGATAATCATATGTTGAAACCCGTACTATTCTTATATTCTAATACCTTACTGATCGACTCCTTTACATAGGTTGTTGTCTCAAATAAGAGACCAAAATGAAAAGCAATATGTATGGGAGGGAGAGGCTAATGCCAGCTCTATACAATTCGAGAGGGAGGCAGGACAGAAAAAGCTTATTCAAGGGAACTCGTTTAACATTATATCTCAAGATATCTCAAGTTTTGTTATGAAAGCTTTGTTTTCCATAACTTCTTCCACTCTGGAAGATTGTTATAGTGATATTTATTGTTTGTTACTTTTTTGTTTCCTGTGATCAGCGTGATGACAAAGGTTTTTCGCATTCGGAAAGGATCCGAAACTTGTGAAGAACTACTCCAAGTTTGTATCGTTCCCTATATATACACGGGAAAGAAAAGGGATATACCAAAGAGGTTTGGTTTCCCTCATGTATTACATTCGCATTTATTTATGATGTTTTATCGAGGGAACAAATTGGGGCTTTCGTTATCCTAATTCGCCTTTTTGATCACGAGGTTGAGGTTGATGATGATCCATTTGAAGTAAGTAAAAAGGAAGGAGATGATAACCAAATCAAGGTGGCCTCTTAGGTCTTATTCCACTCTTAACTTATTTTCTTTCGTAGGATTTCTTTTAACTTTTGTGTGTTTTTGTTATGACCGAAAAAAAATAAGAAGACCAAAGCTGTGGTTGAAAGATCTTTGGGACTTGGAGTGACAAATGATACTAAACCTTTATGGGTATGCCGCTATATTAAAAAGTAGTTGGGACGTTCATTAATTTGGAATTCATTTACCTATTTGTGTACTATGTGTAGCTTCGCAATCCTAAGGAATTGACTACGGAAGAGTATAATGATTTCTACAAGCAAACCTTCAATGAGTACTTAGAGCCGTTGGATTTGGGTAAGTTTACACAAACATTACTTGTATGCTTCAATATTATTGATTTAAGTTAGGGGTCCTTTCTTTGTGTGTCAGAATGTAATGGTTGTTATGTTTGATGAACTCCTAATTCTGTTTTTGGCGGTGACAAGGATGAGGAGAATGAGAAAGAGATCAAGAAGGAGTTTGGTGTAACTTGTGATTGGATCAAGAAGCGTCTGGGTGATAAAGTTGCGAGTGTGCAAGTCTCCAATCGTCGAGCGACTCACCTTGTGTTCTTGCGTCTGGAAAGTTTTATTGGTCACCCAATATGGAGAGGTTAGTTCTTCCTTGCCGTGTTGTGAGATTAACAATACTCGGGTATTTTAATAGAATATCTGCTCTCATATTTGCACTTGTAGTATCTAACTAAACCAAGGAGGCAGTAGAATAGCTAACTTTGTTTTGGGGACGAAGTATTGTTTTGGGCTGCGGTGCGGGTATAATTATGTCTTAATGCATAAGTCTTGCTTCACTTAATATATTCAAGCAACAAGACTTCTATCGAAGAGGTGGAGAGGAATTGACTATAACTTAGGAAGTGACTTGGTTTTGATAAATCTAAATGTATTTTTCAGGTTGTGAAGTCTATAACTTAGGAAGCTGGTAAAGGAACTTCGGTCTTGGAGATGGTTTCTGTCTTTGAGAAGGCCTCGAAAAGGTATTTGTGAACCTCTTGCAGCATTGAAAATGTTGCTTCATTTAGTTTTTTATTTTTCTCCTTACTTGATTAACTTTCCGAAGTCTCGTTTATGATTTGATATTTTTGCCTCTTATGTCGGAAAATTCCTTTGGTAATTACTAAGAAGACACAGCGATCTTGATATAAGTATTACACCAACCTCTTAAATACTGCTTGAAAAAAGCGCTAATGCATCATATCGATATGGAGCATTTGGGAGGTGAAGAATAACGTAAAGTGATGAAATGGGTTAGATGAAAGTGGCATACTATTGCATCGGGACATGTCTAAGCATCAAGCTAGCACTGTTGGTGTAATATATTTTGAGAGTATTGCTATTGCTTATGAACCACTTTCTAAACTAAGGATCACTTTGGTGAAGGTACGAAGTGTACCACTAAATTATTAACACGAGTTTTATTGATCTATTACATGTTTACGACTGGTTTTTCACTTGGGAATCTGCATTATCATGGTCATGCATTAGATTTTGAACCCTTCTATTTATCTTTTAGATGAGAATCTTGGAATGGATTAGGAAGAAGAAAAATATGTCGCTTCTCGCATGACAAATGTTCCATCACGTATGTGGATGCCAATCATATAAACAACAACACCACTTTAATTTCTAGAACTACGGACTAAATCACTATTGATCACGAATATTGGATTTTTGACCATAATTTGTCTTGCCACCGCAAAGTTTTAACGGCAAAATTTGATTTGCTTCGTATTCATTTAGATGACTAATTAATATTTATTTATGCATAAATAGATACAAGGACAAAAGTTACACGTTGTGACAATAGTTTTTCGGAGACCAATTTATTTTTCTGTTAGTAGAAAGCAATCCATTTGCGAAAACAATTGTTTGGATACTAATAGTTCTAATGACAAAATCTTTATTTGACGGGCATTCATTTCCGTAACAAACTAATTTTGTCAGTGTAAGATACATTTGGGGATAAAAGTCTCGGTTTGTTGGCAATAATATGTTTAGAGACTATAATTTTCCTTTGTCGCTAGAAATCAATTCCGTGACCGAAATAATTCGTCACAAAGAAATATTTAGAGGCGAAGATAGGATTGGTCACTATATTTGGTCACAAAAAAAAAATTTAGAGGCGGAGAGACAGATTGGTCGCTATTTTTGGTCACAAAAATTTTCAAAGTGACAACTTTAATGACAAAATTACCGTTTGTTTTGAAAAAAAATATATATGGTGACCAAAAAAATATTCCTCCCTAAAAACTAGATTTGTAGACAAAATTTTATTGGTCACATAAAATTTTGTCACTAAACGTGTGTTTTGTTGTAGTGTCCTGCGTCTAAGGCCACTCAAATTCGCAAAGAGATTTGTGGAATAAAGCAACATGTTGGAGAATCATTGTATGAATGTTGGGAGCGCTACAAGAGATTGGTTGCAAGCTGTCCACACCACCAATTCAGTGATGCTATGATAATCCAGTACTTCTACGAAGGTCTCCAATCAAGTGATAGATATCTTCTAGACGCTGCGGGTGGTGGTGCTCTAGTGAACAAGACGGTGGCCCAAGCCTCGATTTGATTGAAAGCATGGCTGCAAACTCGTGACAATTCTACACAAGAGGTGAACCAATGGTAAGGCAAGTGCATGAAGTTAGTGATTCATCGTCATCACACCGTGATCAAAGGATGGACAATATGGAGCAAATGATACAAAGGATGGCTGCGGTTATTCTACCTTCACATGGTGAAGAGATGGAGCAAGCTAGTGCGGTTTTCCAAACCAACAAAGACGGTATGATCCCTACTCCAACACCTACAATCGGGATGGAGAGATCATCCAAATTTCAGCTATGCCAACAAGCAAGGTGCGGTCCAACAACCAAATTTCAATCGTTCGAGTGGATTTCAACCACAACAACAACAATTCCAACAACCACAACAATCGGTTCAAGGTTCCGATATCGATGCAAAGTTACATACAATGATGCAAGGTATTTCTACCATGTTCAAGGAGAGCCAACAAGAAACTAAGAGTGCTATCAAGGATTTGCAGACTCAAGTAGGCTCCCATGGCGGTTGATATCAACAATTTGAAGGCACAAAATAGTGGGAGACTTCCTTCTCAACCTATCAACCCAAAAGAGGGTGTTAATGCAATTACATTGAGAAGTGGTACACAAATTGTGCAACCCGAAGTTGCTGATTTGGGTGAAGAGGAAGCTTGAAGGAGCCGTTTTGGAAGAAAGAGGATGAAATTCCCAAACACCCGAGGTACCAATTCCTAACTCTAAAACTCCGGTTTCTACTTATGTTCCTCCTATACCTTTTCCTCGCAGATTTGCAAGTTCAAAGGCGGAACTAGAAAAGGAGATTTTAGGCGTTCTTAGGAAGATTCATGTGAATATACCACTGCTTGATGCTATCAAGCAAGTTCCCAAGTATGCAAAAGTGTTGAAGGACTTGTGTACCAATAAGCAAAGGCTCAAAAGGTAATGAAGTGTTGAGTGTGGGGGGAATGCTTGGCAATCTTACAACACAAACTCCCACAGAAATGCAAAGACCGGGTAGCTTTGACATTCCGTCACAATTGGTAACACCACTTTTAATAAAGCAATGTTGGATTTAGGTGCATCCGTTAATGTTATGCCTGCATCTATGTATAATTCACTTAATCTAGGTCCTTTGAAAAAGCTGGAATTGTGTTGCAATTAGCTGATCGTTCTAATGTCTACCCAATGGGTATTGTCGAGGATGTTCTTGTGCAGGTTAATCAACTTGTATTCTAGCTGACTTTTGTGTGTTAGAGATGGATGAAGGTTCATAGGACTCGTCTCTTCCATTGCTACTTAGGCGTCCCTTCATGAAGATGGCGAAAACCATTATTGATATGGACAAAGGCGTTGACTATGGAATTCGATGGAGAAATAATACGTTTTAACATTTTGAGACGATGAGATATCCTAGTGATGTCACTCTTGTTTCTCCGTTGATGTTTTGGATACATTGGCTCAACAAGTGTTTGAATTGAATCGTGATGATGCTTTGGAAAGCTGTTTAACTACAACCATGGATGACGGTGTTGAGTGTGGTAACGAAGTTAAGGAAGCCCTTGGTGATCTCAACTCACTACAAGGATGTCGGAAACTCACAATATCTCTTTTATTTCTTTACCACGCAGTGATGAACAACTTTACCTTCTATTGTTAAATCTCCAAAGTTGGAATTGAAACCTCTTCCAAGTCACTTAAAGTACTTGTACTTGGGTGATAATGAAGAGTTACCGTGATTGTTTCTAACGAGCTTAGTGAATTACGGGAGCAAAAACTTCTACGGGTGTTAAGGAAGCACAAGACGGCCATAGGATGGACAATCGCCGATATCAGGGTATAAGCCCACTGCCGTTTGTATGCATAAGATTCGTTTGGAGGACGATGCAAAACCTACAAGGGACGCGCAACGTCGTTTGAACCCTCCCATGATGGAAGTTGTGAAAAAGGAGATACTCCAAGCTCTTGAAGTGGGTGTTATCTACCCCATATCCGATAGCAAGTGGGTGAGCCGGTACAAGTTGTACCAAAGAAATCGGGGGTAACGGTGGTAGAGAATGATGAAAATGAACTTGTCCCAACTCGTGTGCAAACCGGTTGGAGGGTTTGTATTGATTATAGAAAGTTGAATGCCACTACTAGGAAGGATCATTTTCCTTTACCTTTATTGATCAAATGCTTGAACGTTTATTGGACATGCTTATTATTGCTTCCTTGATGGTTATTCGAGGTACAATCAGATTGTGATAGCATTAGGAGGACAGAGAAAACTACTTTCACTTGTCCTTTCGGCACTTTTGCTTATAGAAGGATGCCTTTTGGCTTGTGCAATGCTCCAGCTACCTTTCAAAGGTGTATGGTAAGTATTTTCTCAGAGTATGTTGAAAACATCATTGAAGTGTTTATGGATGACTTTAGTGTCTTTGGTGATTCATTTGACCTATGTTTGAACAACTTGTCATTAATCCTTGAAATATGTGTTGAAACAAATCTTGTGCTAAATTGGGAGAAGTGCCATTTCATGGTAACTCATGGCATAGTTTTAGGCCATATAATATCTTCTAAGGGCTTGGAAGTTGATAAAGCTAAGATAGACCTTATTCGTGCTCTAACCCCTCCCACTACGGTGAGGAGATTCGTTCTTTTCTTGGTCATGCGAGTTTCTATCGTAGATTTATCAAGGATTTTTCCAAGATAGCATCACCACTTTGCAATTTATTGCAAAAGATGTGGTTTTTAACTTCGATGAGAAGTGTATGGCGGCATTCAATCGTTTGAAAGAACTTTTGATTTCAGCCCCTATCATTAAACCACCGGATTGGAGCAAGCCGTTTGAGCTAATGTGTGATGCTAGTGACTACGCGGTTGGTGCGGTGCTTGGGCAACGTGGGGAAGATACCTCATGCTATTTACTATGCTTCTAGAACGTTAAATGAAGCCCAACAAAACTACACAACCAACGAAAAAGAGTTTTTAGCTATTGTATTTGCATTGGAGAAATTTCGCTCTTATCTAATTGGTACAAAATTTGTTGTGTTTTCTGACCATGCAGCTCTTAGGTACTTGCTAATGAAGAAAGAAGCGAAACCAAGGCTCATACGATGGATTCTACTCTTGCAAGAGTTTGATATTGAGATCAAGGATAAGAAAGGAATTGAGAACACCGTTGCGGATCACTTGAGTCGTCTTGCGTGGACACGGAAGCTATCCCATTGCGTGAAAGTTTCCGGATGAGCAACTATTCTCAATTGCCTTTGGAGAACCATGGTATGCGAGACATTGTAAATTACTTGGTAACTAAACAAATCCGAAGAACTTGTCTCGTCTTTGAGAGGGACAAACTTAAGAGGTTAGGGAACCGATACATATGGGATGATCCATACTTATGGAAACATGGCAGCGACCAAGTAATAAGAAGGTGCGTTCCCGAATCCGAGTTTAATTCTATCTTGTCATTTTGTCACTCCTATGCTTGCGGAGGACATTTTGTACAAGGTACTTGAAAGCGGTTTCTATTGGCCAACCTTGTTTAAAAGAACCGCTTACAAGGTACTTGAAAGCGGTTTCTATTGGCCAACCTTGTTTAAGGATGCATATACATTTTGTACAACTTGTGATAGGTGCCAAAGAACAGGCAATCTAGGTGCCGAAATCAAATGCCACAAACTTTTATTCAATTTATTGAAGTTTTTGATGTATGGGGTATAGATTTTATGGGTCCTTTTGTCAACTCGCATGGGAATTATTACATCTTACTTGCTGTTGATTATGTCTCTAAATGGGTGGAGGCTAAGGCCACCCCTACTAATGATTCCAAGGTTGTTTGATTTTGTGCAAACTAATATTTTTGCAAGGTTTGGAATTCCAAAAGCCATAATTAGCGATGGAGGTTCTCACTTCAACAACGAGGTTTTACAAAGCTTGTTGAAGAAGTACAATGTGTCGCACAAGGTTGCAACACCTTATCATCCTCAAACAAATGGACAAGCCGAGGTGTCTAAGCAGGAGGTGAAATCCATACTTGAGAAGACAGTGAATCCAACAAGGAAAGATTGGAGCATGCGGCTAAATGATGCTTTGTGGGCATATAGAACCGCATACAAGACACCTATTGGGATGTCTCCCTTTAGGCTTGTGTATGGTAAACCTTGTCACTTACCGGTGGAGATTGAGCATAAGGCGTTTTGGGCGATTAAACAATGCAACATGGAGATGGATGGGGCTGGAAAGCAAAGGAAGTTGCAACTCCAAGAGCTAGAAGAGCTTCGCAATGATGCATTTGAAAGCTCTCGCATTTATAAGGAAAAACGAAGGCCTTTCATGATACTATGATTTCTAGAAAACAATTTTGTGTTGGGCGAGAAAGTGCTTTTGTTTAATACTCGCTTGCATTTATTTAGGGTAAATTAAGGTCACGATGGATCGGACCTTTTATTGTTATTAATGTGTTTTCTCATGGTGCAGTAGAAATTCGTAGCATTCTACGGGCAAGGAACTTAAAGTTAACGGGCACCGTTTGAAACCATATTATGAGAATTTCACTTAGAAGTGGTGGAAGGAGCTAATTTTGTGGATGCACTCCCTCCGGAGGAGTCATAGAAAGCAAGGAGATAGTCGGGTGACGACTTTAAACCAAGCGCTAAGTGGGAGGCAACCACCCTGGTTTTGTATCTTTCCCTTTATATTTTTATTTTTAAGCATTTTATCTTTATTTTCTTGTTTTTGCATATCATTTTGGAATTTCCCACCTTGAACCTTCTTTGGATGATTCAATTTTACATTGAGGACAATGTAAAGTTTAAGTGTGGGGAGCATTTATATGTTTGTATAGTTTGTTTTTATGCGTTTATTTTTTTTGCCATGAAAAGAAAAAAAAAATCAGAAAAATAGAAAAACCAAGAAAAAATTTGTGCTTTTTGAACTCAGAAATCTAGAAACTTGTGCCTTTAGGATGACACCATTAGTGGATGGAACCATGTTGATTGCAGGAGTTGAGGAACCAATTAACTAAAAGGGACGAACATAGCTCATGAATCATAAATACCATGATAGTTGTTACCATATCTAGGAATATCACCATATCGCATTCTATTTTTATTTTTCCATATTTATCTATTGTTCTCTAAGTGCTTTGGTGGGTCACTAAAAATCGAGTTGTTATTGCTGCTAGGATGATTAGAGTGATTGAGTTGCAAAAAAAAATAAAATAAAAAAAAAAAAAAAAAAAAAAAAAAAGGCCACCAATTAGACCAAAACGGAATAAAGAATGACACTTGGGAATAGCAGTATGTGTGAAACGTAGTCCCTGTCTCCGTCGCCTAAACAAGCGTGGAATGCAGGATCCAAGGCAACTATCACGTACTTGCTGACAAGAAGCATGCGCTTGGATCCAGTTTGATCTAATCATCAATCTAAAAAAAAAAAAAAGGAAAAAGAAACAAAAGTGAAAAGAAAGAAAGAAAAAGTATTATATTTGGTGAATAAAGTCACTCCTGGTTCCCTTGTATATGCCAGTGAGTTGATGTAGAAATAAGTTTGTTGACCACTGGTTCCCTTGTATATGCCAGTGTGTTGATACTAGAATTGACCAAGTAGCTCAATCCAATAGGGAATAGGTTCATCTTGGTAGTGACCTTCAGACAGATATGGGAAACATCGAACACTTGTGAACATTCGCCAACATCTACATCTTTATCCATCTTCTTAATCTTTTCATTGTGATTGTGGTTTGTTAGTTTCCGAGTATTGTGGCTTGTTCGACTATCTAATCAGAGTTTATTACTAATATTTGAATTAAAATTGCAAGGTACCTCCTCCTGTAGTCATTTTGGATTCATTCATTGATTTGTCACAAATAGACGGAGTTGGAAATATAGGTTTTGTAGGTATATCTCTAGTAAACCTTCACGAGACTATAACTCGTCCACTAGGGACACCTAGGGGTTTAAAGGCTTGTTATTTTGCTAAAAGTGACTTAGTAGCCTCGACGATACGGAGTTGTTGTATTTTATTATTTTGTTTGATTTGCTCGAGGACTAGCAAAGTCTAAGTGTGGGGGAATCTGATAGGTGTAGAAAACATAGTATTTAATATCTAGAGTTTATACTTTCTTTGCTATTTTTCGTGTGAATTATGTATCTTATGCGTGTTTTTGAGTTATTAGGTACTCTGGAGTCGCGCGGAGGAAAAGATGGAGAAATCAACCAATTGGAGTAAAAAGGGCAAAATTGTCATTTCATGGCAATCACTACCGGGAGCCAAGCCAACAATAGGGGACAACCACTACAGACTTAGTCTAGAGAAGCAAAGAGAAGGCATTATTGGTGGCCATTATCTAAGGAGGGGGTGCTTATAGTCATCTGAGTACCCCCTATCTACTTCACCTAAGTGGGTATAACATTTCTCATTTTCTACCCTTAAACCTAAAATTCAGAGAAGAATTACTTCTCTTATCATTTGTTCCCCATGTTGTCTGAAAAAATGAGAAAAGTTACGGTTGTGCCATGATTGAGAGAAGGAAACCATGGAAGCTCGGTGAAAGGAGAGATCGAAATCGAGAGAGGCGAGAGATGTGGCGATGTTAATAGTTTGGATTCGAGAGATAAAAGAGAAGCAACGTCTCGGTGATGAATCAATTCGTACAATTGAAGAGATGGGTTTGTTGGTTGATAAACCGAGAGCGGAAGAAGCGAGATCGAAATCGATGATGAATTCATGTCGGGGTTTGAGAGAAATTGAGATCTTTGCTTTGGATTAGGGAAGAATCAATTGAGATCTTCTTCATTGCAATCGATTGAGGCAATGAATCTGAAATCGAGAGAACAACGAGATGGGTTCGCATTTGTTGGTGAAGAGAATGGAGTCGAGAAATCGATGTTCTTTGTTGGAAGTGAACTCGGTGAATAAAGGTCATTTGTAATGGTTTCATATGAAGAGCAGAGAAAGGGGTTTGGTGATTTGGTTTAAAGCAACATTTGCCTCGAGAAGGTCGATATTCAATTGAAGGAAGTGGTTGGTGCTGTTGGTGGGATGGCTGAGGTGAGATCGATTTGATGTTGCTATCAGTGGAGAAGCTGATAAGGAAGAAGGAGAAGATAATGATGATCTTTGTTGGTGTTACGGGAAATGATGGAATTGTGCAAATAGATGTATGCTAGGATTTGAGCGGAGAGGAGCTAGACATGGCTTGGCAACGGCTTAATTGTTGGTTTTGAGCTTAATTACGAGGTGACCACCAGAACTTGCAGCGAGGCGGCAATGGCTTAGTAAGCTGGCAAGATGGAATGAGCAGTGGTGGTGTTGCTCGGTGGCAATGGAGCAGTGGTGGTGGAATCTGTAAAGTTTGTTGTGTAATGGAGATGGAGCAGAGTTGCATTTCAGGTACTGATGGAGTGTGAAATTGCAAGGCAGAAAGTGTTCTGCAGTTGAGCTTTTGAAGATTGATAATGGGTCAAGCAGGTGGACTTGTTCAGGAGATGCAATTGCAATTCTGAGTTATGTTTGGCTCTGATGCTAAGCAAATGAGCTACAGATCATGAAGGTGATGAGATAGAGAAGCACTTGGTGGTGTTGTTGTTCAGTGAAGGCTCACGGTGGAGGAGAATTGAGTGGCATGGGCTGTTATTGCAGGTGAATGTGACATAGGAGCTGTTACTGTTGATTACAGAAGTGGCGAGAACTGATGGATGTTGCAGATCGAGCACAAGAGGGTTCGGAATTTATATTTCCTCTCGTCACAACAAGCCAGATGCAGAGTTACTGGTGACAAGCTAGGATTTGTGGGGTTTGTTCAATGGGTTGAAATGGGTTTAGAAATTGAGAAGAACACGCATCTGGGGTCTCGAAATTGTTACGTGTTCGAGCCTTGAGTTGCTTATGGTGAATGCAATACGGGGGAAGTATGATGTTGCCAGGATCGAGAAGCGACAACAGGAGAGTTTTGAAGGAAGGAAGAAGTTAAATGGTTATAAAGTTGGAACTTGAATGTCACAATCAAGTTGATTTACTGGCTGCAATTGAATGTGTCATGGCAGCTGGTGTTAGCTGTGAGATAGCTCAAGTGGTGTCTCTGGAACTGGTAATGGTGCTGAATGAATGAGCCATGCTGGTACTGGTATGATGAGCAGCTGCAGTGGTGGCAATTGTGACAAGGCAAGGAGTCAGGTAATGTTATTTGGGTGTTGCAGGGTATGATGACTTGAGCTGGAATTACAGATGGCTAGGTAATGGCTCAGCTGAAATGCAGGGCTGAGTTGGTGATTCGTTGGTGTTGTTGCAGAAGTGGTTTTGAGCTGGTGGTTCCAAGTGGAAATGGCTATGAGAACTAGTGGTGGCGATGCAACTATGTTGCGGGGGAAGCAATGGAGTTGATGTTCATGGAGGCGACTAGGAGGTTGTTGGTAATGTGTTGTATGTGGATTGAATTACAAGGAAGATGGCGGTGAAGTTGGTGTTGTTGCGGGCAAGTGAACTTGGAATTATTGATGGTTTGCTGGCTGAACTAGTGGCTTGATACTGACCCTCATGGTTGGGCATGGAGTTACGAATACAAGCTAAGATGGCGGAATAAAATTATGGTACACCATTGTTGCAAAGTAAAGCGGGGCCATCTTGGCCGTGATTGAAACAGGAAGTTACGGCCATCCAGGCGTTGAACCGCAACATTTAGTTTTGATCAACTCATGTCAAGCGACTTAGTTGACTCCGAGTTGACTCATTGAGCTTAGCCGAGTTGACTCGGTGGACTTCTCGATTTGACTTCGATTGGCCGGTGACAGGGCGGACTTTGCCGGTCACCTGAACCGATTTAAGCCACAATACCAGTTTTCCAGCGTGAGAAGTTTTTGCACACTTTTACATGGGTTTTTCTCACACATGGTTCATGGGCTTGGTGGACTTTTGGTGATGGACTTTGAAGACCTAATTTTGGAAAGTGAGAAGGCTATAAAAGAAGAAGTTTTATTCTTTGGGAGATCACGTTTTATTCTATTCCTCAGGAGCTTTTGCGAGAGAACTACTTCTAGGGTTTGCTTTCTTTTATGTTTCATCTTCTTCCTTTGAATAATATTATGATGATGAACTCCATGAATATGAGTAACTAAATACCTATTATTGGTTATGGGATAATAAGTGGATTTCACAAATAAGTTTTGATTCAATGAATTAGTTTTGTCTCAAGTTTATTGTTTATGATTCATTGTTAATATTGATATATGATTTGATAGTTTGTTTGGTTGAGTCGGAATCAATCAGATCTACTTTCATATCTAGAGCTATATTAGGGTTTTCTACGAAAACGTTGTCTATCCCGATTTTGAGTAGCATAAATGTGGGTAGTGCTTGTAGTGATATATCCTACTAGTCACATATGAATCATAACTTGGGTTAAATCGAATTAGTGCTTTTACACATTTTGGTTGCCTTGATTAGTCTTATTCCATAGAACTCATTGCTTTTAGGGAGTTAAATTTAATTGTGCTTTTACACTTTAGGTTGCTTTCTAGGAAGAATTCACATATGCATCTTTTAATGTGGTTGTGATGAAATCAGGGAATTAGCGGGATACTCTTGCGATCAAGGTATCCTAGGACTTTTAGTAAATGAGAGATTAATGTATCAATTCTAGTCATTGTTGAGAATACATGTTTGTGAATGAAACTATCCCGTGACCAATACTTTCTCCTTATTGATAAATTCTATTATTACTTTGCTTTCAATTTATTTTTATTGCTTTGAAACATCAACATCCCCCCTTGGTTACTAAGAAACTGAAAATTTGCATAACAACATAAGCCTCTATGTGGATACGAACTCTTTCTTATTGCATACTACTTTATTTTAGTAAAGCAAGAAAGTGAAATTATATTTGGGGTGACAACCGATCAAATTTTGGCGCTGGATTCTTGGGAGGCATACGACTTGTTATTAAGTTTTTAGTTTCTTTTTACAATTTCTGCTTTTATACTTGATTTTCGTTCGTTGTCTTGATTCTCACTTGTGTGCGAGAATTGTTTTTCAGGTACTAATCCCTGGCTTCCAAAGATTGGAATTACCAAAGGTGCGGGATAGCTACTCGTAGAGGCACAATACTCCAACCAAGGCAAGACACAACGGAAGAACAAGTCTTGGAAGTAGAACACGAAGCTCTTCATCGAGAAGAAGAAGAAGAGGTTCCATTCGTAGGAGAACCACTAATTGAAGAGGAAGAAGCAATGGGTGACAATGCGAACCGTACACTCAAGGATTTGGCTTCTCATAGGCTTGATGCACAACAATGGTGTATCCAAACAAACTCGACTTTCGAGATCAAACCGGGGCTGCTTAGGGAGTTGCCAAAGTTTCATGGTATGGCGAATGAGGACCCAAACAAGCATCTCATGGAGTTCTATACCATTGTCAAGGCTATGCTTCCATGAGACCAGAAGCCGATGGTGCAATGATGAAAGTTTTTCCATTTTCTATGATGGATAGCGCTAAGGATTGGTTGTATTGTTTGCCTGTAGGAAGTGTCACTACATGGAACAGGTTGAAGAAAATCTTTCTAGAGAGGTATTTTCCGCGTATAAGGCCACTCAAATTCGCAAAGAGATTTGTGGAATAAAGCAACATGTTGGAGAATCATTGTATGAATGTTGGGAGCGCTACAAGAGATTGGTTGCAAGCTGTCCACACCACCAATTCAGTGATGCTATGATAATCCAAAGACTTCTACGAAGGTCTCAATCAAGTGATAGATATCTTCTAGACATTTGCGGGTGGTGGTGCTCTAGTGAACAAGACGGTGGCCCAAGCTACTGATTTGATTGAAAGCATGGCTGCAAACTCGCAGCAATTCTACACAAGAGGTGAACCAATGGTAACGGTCAAAAGCAGTTGAACAAACATTGTGACTGACATGTTGTAGATTTCTCATCATACAGAAGGGTCGCCCAATAACAGACTTAACTAAACTAGATTACTGCTGGAGCAGTGGGGGCCGACCAAAAAAAAAAAAAAAAACTAAAATCAATATGAGTGATGACTGAATGACACCTAATTTACAACCGTTAAAATTCGTATTCGAGGATGGAATTACCCGATTTACATTTTAAAAAGGCATCCCTATGATCTCCCCCTTTCCTGTCGTTCGGTTGTCTAATAATGGATTTTCATGCGATAAATAACTTGCTAAAATGGTTCTCAATACCATTTTCATTTTGACTGCTTTGGGACAGGACCAATCGTTTTGTAGATCCAACGGCCCTTATTCATTTTAATATTTTGTCCGGGACAAATGATACCAACATGCATATTGACGTGTCAAAAAAAAAATGCATATTGACGTGTCCGAGGATACCATGGATAATCTCATCTACTCACCTGCAGCCACCACGTATCTATATGTAAAAATGTCGAGGATACTTTCGTAAAAACATACACAAAACCCTAAATAAAATAGCTTCACGAATCACATGTAATCGCTTCTCCTCCAGCCGTTTTCTTCTTCACCCACTCTCGCTTCTTTCTCCAATGAATATTTAGTATTATTGAATGATTTCAGAAGTGATTGTGGTTTGTTTGTTCGTCTGTAATCGGTGTTCATCAATCGGCATCCACGTCAAGTTATCAGGTAGTGTTATCTGCTAAGTGAGTTGAACTAAATCAACTAGGTATACGTCATTGACCCGGATCCAACCAGTGTTATCGGCAAATAAGTTTTTTTTTTTTTGGTGAGTAAAATCTTGGATGAAAAATGTTCTCTTTTCCTCAGTTGAATTGTTGTTTGTTTTGCACTCTTTGGTTTGGTGAGTATAATTGGGTTTTTAGATCAATGTCTTCTCAAGGATATGTAATTCAATTTTGAGTGATTCTCTTGTAGAAAAGAAATAATTAGATTTAAGAATAGTGGACTCCCTGTGTTGAATGTGAAAGTGACTCGGTCACTGAGTCGATCCTGATCACTCTCTGTCAAAATTTCAAAGTATGAATCTGTTCGGATTAAAACAGTTTAAACGTTCAATCAGTTAATTAGGGACTATGATGTTGTCTTTGTATTAAATTGAAGTGGATTTATATTTTAATGATTCGGATTTTGAAATTTAGAACTGATTCCATTTCTTTTTTTTTAAGCGAAATAGATGCTGAAATTGACTAATTCTCAGAGATTTAGAGGATTAATCGATGATCTTTAAACTGTCAAGTTGGTTGTTCGATCATATTCGGTCGAAATTTATGATCAATTTGATTGATTATTTCAAACTTGATCTCAATTTTCTGAAATTGGAAAATTAGAAATGGTGATTTTCATTTGCTGGAACATTTGTTGTGTCTGACATGATGCATATTTTTGATCCTATAGTAGGCCGACAAACAAACAAATTCATCTGCATAATTTACAAATTCATCTTGTAATTAGACTGACCCATTACTTTGCTCTTCTGCTGTGGGTAATACAGGTACCTCCGTGCGGTTAGTGTTGCCAAATCCAGATTCCAGATCATTATTTTCATCGCCACCCTGGTTGTTGTCTAGGGGCGGCTGGGAGGTACTCATACAAGTAGTTCGGCAAGTCGGACACGAAGTATGAGAAGATAACAACCATGCTTCGATGCACTTCACGTGGAATCCATGATTGCATTTTGATAACACTCTAATATCTTCCCCATTAACAAACTCTGATAGACAAATAGCACAAATTGGTTCGTTGCTAGCTAGTTCAATCTCTTGTGAATATTCAAGGGTGGTTCCAGAAGATTTAGCCATTTCTTGAAGTTTTAATCTCTGGGTCTGTTGGTAATCAGGAGGAGGAGAATCTTTGTTGAGAAATTTATTGATGCAGAAGTTTAGTGTAAAACCACTAAGAATAAAACAAACAAGGAATACTAGTAGCAGAGCTATGTCTAAGTTGAAATCTGATCTGCTTTCGAACGGAGACCATTCGTTCTTTGGGATGATAACATCATCGGTATTAGATGTTGCCGATATAGATAGGGAGAGGGGCCGATCATTTTGATATGCGACTTTCCCAACTGCTGCAGATGCTGTTTCTGGTGATGCCATTCCTAGCACGGGAGGTCTAGAGAACAAGAGTGAATTAATCTGTGAAAATCAGTGTGATATGAGTTTTGATGATAGTGGTTTTGCTTTGGAATGGATATAATATATATATATATAAATATAAATATAAATGTTTGGGTGATGAAGAAAAAGATAAAAGAGTTTTAAGAAAGTGGGGTTTGACGTTTGTCATCACTACTAAAAGTAACTGATATGATTCTGATGAGGAAAAACAAACAACTTGGAAAGTGAAACTGAAACTAAAACAACCGCTAGCAGTTGTTTTCTGATATGTGAATTTTGTTTTCACCGTTTTGTTTAAACATTGTTTTCTAATCCGTGAATTTTTCTTTTTTTCTTGACAAGATTAAACATTGTTGCTGTTGTATGTGCCGATTAATAAAACATTAAGGCCAAGCACACTATGGTGCAGGGCATCCCTTCCCTATCCTCAAATAAAGGGAAGGGATATCACAAGGAAGACAACCTCACTATGGTGCCCATTTCCCCCTTCCCTATACGATACAGAAACTCAGCAGTCGTATGAATAGTGTTATACGTCTATTGAGTTTCTGTTTTTTTTCCCAGTTTTTTTCCAATAAAAATATATTTGTCTAGGTAAAAAAATATTTTAGAGTAAAAAAAAGATATATGATAGGTAAAAAAAGAGTTTAGTAAAAAAAATAGTGAAAAATGAAAGTTTTAAGGTAAAACTTTAAAAACCAGAAACGAAAACTCATTAGCCATGTAAAATGCTACGGAAACTCAGTAGCCGTATGAACTGCCATACTGGCTCATCGAGTTTCCGTAAAGCGAAATTTATAAATTTATGTGATTTCCCTTCCCTACAAAGTGGATTAGATCCGATCCACTTTGCCTTATCCCTACTCATGTAGGGATATGGGAGAACATAGTGGATGGATTTTTAGCTTTTTCCCTACATATGAGGGATAGGGTACGTAGGGAAAAGGGGCACCATAGTGCTTGGCTTAACAGCTCTTTGTACGAGCTAATACGTCAAGAATATGATACAACGATATCTAAGAAAAAAATATCGCTAGATGTCTTCACAATCTTAGGCCTATTGCTATGCACATGTCAAATACTAGAATTTGCCACTTTAGCACCCATTATGGGTATGTCAAAGTGGCAAACATATGTGCCAATGTGTCAAATGTACCACATAGGCATACACGATGGAGTTTCCATCCAGCGATAGAATTTCCATTGTTATATGGTCATACCATCACTCGATGGTATGTCCAGCGTCATCGCTAGTCAAGCTGTCGCTCATTGACTAGATCATCGCTCAGAAGTTTGTTATCCAACAACTACAATTTCCCCCTCTATAAATACCCAAGTTCAAATTCATTTCAACTTGCAGCCCATCTCAACTTCAAACTCATTTCAACATGCCTAGTGCTCACATAAGACTTGTGTTCGCTTCACTCGAGAAGAAGATGTTTCTCTAATTCGATGTTGGGTTGCAGTTGCAAGTGGTGAAGATTTCAATCTAACGACTTCTAATTTGTGGGACACTGTGTTTCAAAGGTTTATGACATTAAGTCATGTAAATTCAAGAAGAACAAAAGAGTGTCTTGAAACTCGTTATTGTTTCATCAATAACGAAGTGAGAAACTATGCGCAAATTATGTGGATGATAAAAGGGGATCATCCTTAATTATCAATAGAAGAACTAAAATTTTTAATCATACCGAATTTGCTGATGACAACAGAAGGTGGTTTAATCATGACGAATGCTATGAACTCTACAAGATTCACGTGCAGTGATTTGATTTTTATTAAATATTATGTAATGCAATTGCGGTTAATTTTTAATTAAATGTAAAACTAGTTTCGATTTGGACATTAATCTAAAGATGTTGGTGGGTGAGTGCAGGAGCATTGAGCTGGCCCCCAAGACCGATTATGTTCCAGTTCCTTGGGGACAAGGAATGTGCATTCGCCTTAGCATTTTCCTTGTTATTAGGATACTTTGAACCAAGTGGCCGAAGACCACAACATTTTATTTTTTTTTGAAATAAATCGCGTAGTTAGTAACTAATTTGGACATGAATACTAGATAGATAAACAACTAAAAGTTAAAACGAACAAAATCAATACCGAAAAATGACCATAGAGGTATATTAAGGAAGACTGTGCTGAGAAAAAAATAATTACCTTTTTTCTTTTAAGTAAGAATCAACATTAAGTGGGCTAAAAGTTATCTCATAAGTAGGCTAAAAATAGATAGTTTAAAATATACATTAATCAATTGTAACAGGACTTGGAAATCAGAATTATATATAAGTAGGATAAAAATATATTACATTAAGTGGACTGCATTGCTTGATATGAGTGGGCTAATACTAAAATATCACAATTTTTATGGTAAAATATATTGTTGGGCTAGAAACAGGGACGGGCTGTTAGGCTCGTCCATACTTTGAACGAGGTAAATGTGATTGAAAAACAAAAATTAAGACTTTTTTTCTTCTGCGTTGTTCGAATACTTTTGATCTCGCAATAGCACAACTTGGTTCTGATGATACTTACAAAAATATATTATCAATAAAATAATTACCCAAATTAACTGAATTGATTAAATATTGTTCGTATTTCTCAATGATTGGTGGTGATGTTGTTAGATAAAAAATGTTTAAACAACAAGCATTTTTTTTGTTGCAATTATCGTTGCATGCAATGCAATTGAGCCTTTATATTATTAAAGGCAACTAGGGTGTAAAAAATGCATGCAATTGAGCCTTTATATTATTAAAGGAAACTAGGGTGTAAAAATGTCGCTAGCTGCAACTAAAGTTTAGTAGAGCTTTTTATAGAAATTAACAAAGTATAATTAATTTTTCTCTCATGGCTTACCAAATATTTGGATGGTAAAAAAGGTGTCGGGGACAATGTTAAGGAATTAACGATGAAGACAAATATCTAAAAACGCCTGTTGATGGGTAAAAATGATTTACCAATTAAGGTGTAAAATGGTGTAGTATGCAGATGCTCGATGAAGCAAATCGTCTAAAACTTTTAGCAGATGCACTGGACGTGATTGCTTTGGGTTTGAAAGATCAATTTGTAAGACTCTGGCCTTAACCAAGAAATGTCCCTTCCAGATTCAATGCGGTCACGAAGGAAGGACAATGGTCGATCTGTAGGGAGAGAAGCTGAGAATGTGTGAGATCAATGGTAATTGATTGAGGATGATGTATTGAACTGCTTTGAAGATGATTTCTCGGTGTTAGACCGAGAGAAATCTTTTGTGTATAATGATATGATTGTTGGATGACTGATGTCTGATGAGATGAATTTGTTTCTTGTTTTTAATTTGTCCATATCATAGGTCGAGGACCTATATGTAGCACAAGTAGTTAACATATTGATATCCAATAAGTGGTGACGGTTGAAGAGGAGTAAAAGAGTAGGGAAGTTGGAAATCGTGGTTGAACCAGTTCTACTTCGTTAGGGAGACTTGGTTGATTGTCACACCACTACTCCATTTACTACTTCAACTGCCAACATGACTTGCTCACTTTATTATTGTTGATGTATTGCAACATCATACGTGTTGTAATCCTCCATATCAAAACCCTAGTGAATATTCCACCATGTGACATGATTGATGTCGCATGTGAAGTATGCTATGCAGACGAGTATTTATTTGGTCAATTATTGACTTAGCTAGACTATGAGCCTTAGCATGTAGATAAGTGGTGCATGATTATCAATGATGAATGTGACATGCTCTGTGACTCATTATTATGATGAATGAAGCATGAGGTGTCTGTTGAGACAACAATGATGCTTTCCGGACCATAGACGTTGAGTATGATGGATCATTGATGATTGTGAAATATCATTATGCCAGCTGAGGCAACAATGATATTTGAATGATTTTGGATTAATAAGCATAGGTTTTATGAGATTGTTGGATGAACCAATATATATTTTGATGTGTCAACAATTTGATAGGAAATCATATGAGGATGAACAACGCTGAGTAATCATAGAAGGTTCATCCTCGATCCACCATGTCATGAGCAATCAGAATGAAAAAACAAATAGATTATAATATTAAAATAATGGTAGATAGACTAATAAAATATTGGTTGATGAACCAATGAAAAAACAAACAGATCAACATGAAAAATATTACTTCACAAGGAAATTGAATATTGATAGTTAAACCATCATAAATATTTCTTCGCAGAGCAACCAAATATTGGTAGCTGGGCTAATTAATTCATGAATGAAAATATTGTTAGCAAGTCCAAATATTAAATAATTAATTAAAATATTGATAGATGGATCAGTATGAAAATTATTGGTGCTCAGACCTAATTAGGATTATGCTCTGCAGAGCATCAAGTATAAAACCCTAATTTGGTAGGTAATGGACCAAGGAGCAATTGAGAGAGAAACGACCAATGGGTATAGAGGACCTCCCATTAGTGGTGATGGGACACGTCGTGCGGGGCCTGGGTGGTTTGCAAAGGATTTGGTGTAAAAAAGACTTATTGGTGTTTAAACCTAATTAAAATTATGCTTCGCAGGGCATTAGGTAATAAAACCTAATAATGGTAGAGAGAGGGACCGCTAAATGGGTAAGAGGACCAGCTAATGATGATGGTGGTACCGGATAGGCGGTGTATGGATGATAGACCAATTGGTGTAAAGAGGATATACCAAAATGGATCGCGAAGGATTAATTAAATGATCAATTAATGTGTGAAGAGGATCGACCACGGTGGTCAAGGGGACCGACTAGGACCGGCCATGGTTGTGTATGAGCCACCATGTCGACTGCGGACTGTTGCTGAGTGTTTTGGTATCTTTGGTGGTCCTCAAGCATTATTTAGGTATTTTTCAAAAGAGTTTGATTTTGACCGAAACACTTAATTTGCTTTAAAGAGGAAGGGAGATTTTGGTTTAAAGACCAATACTTGAAAAAAATAAAATATTAATATTTAAATATAATATATAGTACAAATATCTAGTAGTAGCGGGACCACTTGCTTTGTAAGCCGTATGGTCCATGGAGCAATATTTAATAAGATATCGAGAATCAAGAAAGTTGATCTAAAGAGGAAGTCCTTCAAAAAGGAAATAATAATTGAATAATAAAATATAGAAAAGTAAAAAAAAAAAATATATAAAATGTTGAACCGACCACAACGGCGGTGGTATGGCCAGCCGATGGGCGTCGATCACGCACACATCTTTTTTAATTTATTTTTTTTTTATCTTATTTTCTCTCTCCGCATTTCCCTCTTTGATGAGCATTCCATATCCCCTTTAATCCATGTTTTTTTATGTTCTTTGGAACATTATTGCTAAGTATACCAATGTCATTTTCTCGGTGGTGGCCTATATGCCCGAAAGGTGAATATTCATTATTAATTCATTGGATTTAGCTGAGAAAAGGTATGAATTGAAGTAATGAAGTATTTTGGGGAAAATAAAATATTTTCTAGGAATTTAGTAGATAAATATAACACTATAATTTATTTATAATTCGCTCTATACTAGTGTGCAATCTATTTAGAGAACATTATATTCAATATTTATTATGTATAGTCAGGAAACACCTGGAGGGGGAAAATGTTACCAAAACTAGTGACATCCTGAAGACATTATTGCTCTATACGTAGTCAATCCATCTAGGCGTTGTCCAATCATTCTCAATTTTATATAAAAGTTGACTGAGTTGTACAGTATAAATGATGAAATATTTAGAATATTAAAAGCTCAATTGAGAGACTCTAATATTGTCGTTACATATTTATGCTCTGAAGAGGTTACACGACCAGTCATAGATCATCGTAATAAGAGCTTTTATATCTTAATTATAAAATATGAATCTCATATATTCTTATGAAGCTAGGTCAAAGATATACAAAACTATGGTTTTACAATTTATTCCTCGTCAAAAATCCACCATCAACATTAAGTCTCCTACTTAGTAGGGTAAAACCATGTTGCACAATAAGAATTGGATGGTGATTTTACTAATTATAAGCGAAATAAGTAATTGAACTTAATTAGTAAAATTTTTTTACCAGGAATCCCGATTCGCGCTCCAATGATGTCAAGTAATCGTCTGAAGAGCAATAGTTGAAACGGTAATCCTGGCAGGATGATAGAGCATCATCTGGAGAGCATAAGTTAATGAAGCACGCTGATTTGGATGGTAAAAGAACCAATTTTGCATATTTAGTTTTGTCTAGAACTACTGGGCCCGTTGCTCGAAAGAGGAAACCCTTCTTCTACCAAAATTTGGAAACCAATTCATCTAAAAGGGAAGGAAACCTTTTTTTTCTTCACCCTCACCGATCGTCAACTGCTCTTGTCTCTCTCCTATTCATCCCGAGCAACAGCAAAAGTCGCCGGAATCCGTCGTCGGTCGATTACCGGCGATAGCTTTTTGGACAACTTCCGGCCGGCACCGGCCATGTAAGTTTTTTTTTTCTTGGACGTCTGTCGAGCTGTATTCTTTTTTAATAGTGAGTTAATCACGATTTTAGGGTAAAATCAAGTTTTGAATTTTTAAAATCAGAATTTACTCTTCGATCGTCTTCGTATGTACTTAAATCATCGTTCGTGTAGCCACGAGAATGTCTTTGAAGCATTAACTTTTGTATTATCATCGCCAAGTGTTAGTGAGACTAGAAAACATGTAAAATTTGGGTTTTACTGTTTTCTTTCTTTTATATCATCTTTAAATGATATATGTATTGTTATGAGTAATAAAATTATCACCCGTATTTGTTGCTCTTCAATTATTACCTAATGCGGGAGTATCCGTTGATATGATTTTTCTCACACTATCTCCAAAATTCGATATTACTTTGTTTAGGAAACCCATATCATAATGTACCGTTCTATCATTTCCTATTGTGCCTTTGTTCAAGTCGTTACTACTCCTCATGGATCTGATTAGAATCTTTATAGGTATATTCTTGCTTCATTTCGATGCCATTTGTTCCTCACGGATTCTTTGCGTAATAAACAAAATGTTCCCCTCTTGGAGTTGTTTAATAATAATTATAAATTTCCCGATAAATCAATGCAGATCTGCTTGTTACCTACTGGGTAACATTTGTGGGCCCCACTGCTCATTAATTCGAGTGTGTTCTGACTCAAGAGTGATGCATGAATGTTTGAAGAATTTAAGGTGGCGACAGGACTATTATTGTAATAACCGTGACGAATCCTTGTGATGGAATTTAATTCTTATGATTAATTTTAAATACTCGGAGAACTCAGAAGTGACAAATACGTAATATTCTCTTGGTCAAAGAGAACCTTCTAAGACTTTAAAAGAAGTTCAACCGGAAATATATTAAATAGAGAATGTTCTTCATTTCGGAAAAGATATTTCTTTGAGGTGAAATTTTATTTTTGGTAAAGAAAAATAACTTTTAATCTTAGTATTTCTTTTAAGTTAAAGAAGGAAAATTTTGTCCCTTTTCGTAAATAAAAGCTTTTATGAAGATTGTGTATCCTTAAGAATCCTAAGATTTGCATTGTTTTTTTTTTCATTTGGAAACTATCTAAAAAACCTATCAAAAATAAAAGAAAAGTAAAAAACCACAACCTTTTTCAAGATGAGATCTAGTCTCCGGTCAAGTAAGACTAATCCTTTTAAACCTTTGTCTCTGCTTCTAGCGCCAAAATGTAACTATAAGAAAACTTATCGTTGCACCCAGATATGTATGACATTCCAAATTTAAAGCTTGGTTTCAGGGGCGGAGCCAAAAATCATGGGAAGGGGGTGCAAAAATTTTCTATGGGTGCAACCGAAAATTTTAGGGGTGCAAAATTGCAAAAAAAAACTTGCTCGTAAAAAAAAAAAAAAAAAAAAATCTTGTAGGGCCTAAAATGGGCTTTGGAGCCAGCTGGGCAGGGGTGCAAGTGCACACCCTTGAAATGGACTGGCTCCGCCCCTTCTTGGTTTGAGAGATTAGTGCAAGGCTGAAGACGAAAGCTAATTTAGAAAAATACACAAGGTTTTACGTGGTTCGGTGTTAAAACTTACGTCCGTCGCATGATTTCACTAGGTGTGATTGTGGTTACAAATGTGTGGTGGGCAAATCTTCTTCAAGAAAAAGAGGAGTTAAGTTGCTGGTAGTCTAATGAACTCTCTCCTGTTTTATCCAAATATTTTTTTAACCCTTGTAATAGTATTCAAATTCTCCTTTTATAGTTAAAATCAAATTAGTGCATAACAACTCATCTGGATTTCTATGGAGGCAATCTACCAAAAAGCATACACAACAAAGTATTTGAGTATTTTGTGGCAATCCTTCTACATGAACCGCGCATTGACAACTAGTTGACAGCTGATCTTATGTGGCCGATACAAGTGTAGATTGACGTGTATCTAGATTTGGCTACATCATCCAAAAAAAAAAAAAAAACAAGAACTTTCTGGTTTATCTCATTTTCTTTTAGTTTATGCCCAAATAAACTACCAAACCCTAATAGCTTAAGTTGTATATTTTCCCAGTGACACTTTCTTAATCATCCCTTTCTAGTTTACTTATTCATGCCTTTCTTAATCATCCCTTTCTTATCAGAGAAGGAGAAATGGACAAGGTGAATATTATCACCTCTTTGATATGCATTAATCATCTGTTATTATTTCAGTTGTGATTGGAAGATTAAAGATTAAGAAGGTTTGATGTTGGGGTTGATTTAAAAGATTTGACTCTTTATAGAGTTTAGATATTGATTTCGCGACCAAATGGAAGAATTTCATAATTAAATTTAAAATTTTGTTTTTAAATAGTACAGCAAACCAAAACTCATTCATGACCTTATTATTTCGTGTTGCAGTATGGTTTATGTTCAATCAACCAAAGATAAATTGAAGACTAAAATCTATAGTTAATCGATGAAGAAAAAGAGCAATCTGAAAATGGCGGTGGCTTAGGGTAGCGAAAGTCCTGGAAGAAGATTTCTAACATTAGTTGTTTTGTGATTTTTGCAGAGTTAGATCAACTTCTATATATGTTAAGACATATACAATGGAAGAAACCCTTTAGGTATTCTTGCTGTGATTTTAGATGACTTGGATAAACATAAACATAAAATACTCATCACTCTGCCATTGTGCTTGACATGTAAGATCCGTTGTCACTCGGATGTTACCATGCGAGTGTATAACAATTTCAAGCACAATGCCAGACAAATCTAGTCTCACCACGTGTATAGTCAATTCGGTTTTCTGCCGAACTGACGAGTTCAAATTTGTTCACACTCCTCTAACGAGTGTATATTTCACATATTCATCTGATTGGTTGATTATTTAACTGATGGGCCCATTACCTTCCATGTTTAGAATCACGACCCTCATTACATAACTCCCTAAATTAAATCAAGGGTAGATATTGAAATGTTACGTGCACACTTGTTAAGGAGTGTGCACAAATTCGGACTCCCGAACTGACCATTCTGACTCACAATAAATGCAAATCTACCCGCTTCAAACTCCATTATTCATCCCATGGTCTCTTTACACGTGATATCATTTTGATCAAATGGTAGATATCTCGTTTAAAGTAAAAGTGATCATAAGGATTTAGTTGATACTTCATCATCCATCATTTATTTATGTATTTTTGCCCTGAGATATCTCCACGTGGCGTACATGTTTTCTTCCACCACAAATATATTTAGTAATTACATTCTTCGTTTGCGATTTTCAAAATGTATAATATTTAGAGTGAAATGTATGAGTCTATGAATGTGAGTGGTTCTAGACTGACCGTGTGGGTAAACACACAAAAACCAAATTCGAATTGCGAACTTTGCTGTTTAGTCCACTAAACCCGACCCGGGTTAGTCCACCGGGAGAAGTTATTTACTCGCTTGTCCAAAAAAGGTTTGAAAGAGTAAAATTACTCTGCTAACCCTAACATATAATACTATGTAAAACCCTATTTTATGCTCTCCATTAGCTTCACTACAATATGTGTTATGATATGTATTGATACTAAATATTAATATTTTATGTATTGATATATGTGGTATCAATATGTTATGTATTGATACAATATATATGTTATGTATTGATACTACATATGTTATTACTAACATATGTAGTATGTTATGTATTGATACTACATATGTAGCATCAATATGTTATGTATTGATACTACATACCAATATGTATTATGTTATGTATTGATACTACATATGTTACTAGTAACATATGTATTGATACTGTTAAGTATTGATACTATTAAGTATCAATACTAATATGATACTACATATGTTATGTATTGATACTAATTAGATATGGAAGGGTGTTTTAGGAATTTAGAAAACACACTTTATAATCTCCACAAAGTTTTCGGACCAACGAGTAAAAAATCTGGTCCAAAACATGTTTTTGGACTAGCGAGTAAATTAGTTTCACGGGTGTACTAGCCATTAACCGGGTCATGAAAAACTGTATTAACTAGTAATTCGAATTTTGTCTCACAGATTTTTTTTTGATGTGGATCCGGTGGGCCCTCGGAAGACAACAGGGGTCCATCTTTGTGAGAGCTTTTAAAACTATTTTTTGTGGCGGTTTTATTCGACGTTTTATCAAGCTTTTTCGGTGTTTATCTTGATAAACACGAACATTATTACTTTATATATACGAAATAGTTAAGTTTAATAAAATACTGGTTGCGGCCTTAATTTTTTTGTTTGTTTGTTGATAAAATAAATTTTATGGTGTGTACATATGTATATATAAGTGTAGCTTCACTCGTCCCTATCATGCAACAATTGATTTTTCATCGTATTGGAAATGGGTTATCAACACAAATAGAAGCCAATTGGATTCCACATTCCCCAAACCTAGACCCAGCTCAATGTTACCCTATCCGGAAAGTAGCTGATATCATTGATCCGATCACTCATAACTAGAACTAGGAAAAATTAAACACCATACCCAATCTTACATCTCAAAAAATAATAAACATCCACCTACCCCAAGATAGCCCCTAGGACAAAATAATTTGGTCCCACTCAAAATCTGGAAAATACACTACTTCATTGGGATACAAATGTCTAATTCAAGGTCAACTTACTCGAAACCCCCTCCCACCTACAAAATACTTGTGGACTTTACCTTGTCCACCAAAAATTCAGCTTTTCTTATGGAAAGCAATCAATGAAGGTCTAGAAACCTTCTCTCTCCTACATCAAATTCATCTGACCAGCTCCGACATTTGCCCTAGATGCAACGCTAACCAGGAATCAGCATCTCACCTGCTAATTCATTGCCCAACCGCGAATTCAGCTTGGAACACCTTATTTACTTAGTTATCAACCTTACCAAACTCCAACTATAACCCCACATGTCCTTTAACACCTCAAACAACCATTTCCCAAATTTTACAACAATCAACACCAATATTTGTTATCTCTTCTTTCTGCTTTCTATTCTGGACCTTATGGTTGGCCAGGAATGAACTAGTTTTTTGCCAAAAGCAAACAACATCAAAAGAAATCCTAGCTTGGGCGAAAAAACAACAACAAGAATATTATGTGGCAATATAATCCTTACCTCTTGTGTTACCAAGAGATTCACCGGTACTTAACCACTCAATAAATGCCAAAAGGATCTCAACAATTTCGGTAGGATGGTCCACACCAAACTTGAATTGGATTAAGATTAACACAGATGGGGCGGCCAGGGGGCATCCGGGTTTTGAAGGTGCGGGTTTTATTTGAAGAGATTCTGAAGCACGAACAATTATGGATTTATCTCAACCTCTAGGAATTACAAAAGCCTTAACTACAGAAACTTGGGCTCTGCTTTTGGATCAAGAATAGCAACAAAAAGGCAATGGTCAAAAGTTCTCTTCGAGGCAGACTCAGAAAACCTTATGCTCTTCGTCACATCCGCTGCTGAACCCCCTTGGCACATCTTTGATGATTGAAGAAATAAAGTATAGAATACGACATATTTCGCAGGCTGCTATCCAACATAACTACAGAGAAGGAAATCAAGCAGCGGACATGCGGCAGACAGAAGTCAAATGAGAAACTTTTCAACCAAAATTTGGGACCATGCAATCCCGGTCTGTATTAGTCAAGTTATATTCCATGACTCTATGGGTACCACATACCCACGTCAAATTGTAACCTAATCTTATATTAATAAAATGCATGCTTCAAAAAAAAAATTAAGATTAACTCTTTTCATTCCATTGTCACACCCAATGCCCACACACGCGATAGGCTTAAATGTGGTTAAACACGTGGCTGCAATTTCATAGTTAATGAAAAATGTAATTCAAGAACTCATTGATGATTGATTCCTGAGTCAATTTGGTAACCAATCTATGTGAATCACTCAACCTCACTAAAATTTGTCATAGGCGTCAATGGATAATTTGGCGCTTAAGGCAATTCCTGTGGCAATCAACAAATATTTTTTTTTTGAGCCATGTGGATGATGAACACGTTTTTGCACTATGGTAAATCAGAAAAAAATAGACAGATTTGGTTTTCTAGGGTTCCACTACTATTTCTTTTTAATATAAAATATTTTTTAGGATAATGTTAAAATATAAAATACTAGAACACCGCTATCACGGTGGGGAGGGTCGACCGAAGAAAAACAAAACACCGCCGATTGCAAAATGCGGTATACATATTATTTTTGTTGGGATGTTATTTTTGTGGTATATACATTGTTTTAGTGGTTGAATAATCAAATTTGGATTGGGATGTTATTATGCATCTTTTGTGGTAGCTCCATAATTCATTATGCATCCTTTTTTTTTGTTGGAATGATAATTTTAGGCAAATACTACCTCCGTTTAAGAAAAAGAGATACTTTCATAGTTTCATTTTTGCCTAAAATACGCAAATTCAAAAAGTGAAAGTATCACTTTTCCTGAAACGGGTCGAAAGTATCACTTTTCCTGAAACGAAACGAAAGTATCACTTTTTCTGACACGGGGGCGAAAGTATCACTTTTCAGACACGGGGTGAAAGTATCACTTTTTCTGAAACAAAACGAAACTATAACTTTCTCTGACACGGGGTGAAAGTATCATTTTTTTTTGAAACAAAACGAAAGCATCACTTTTTTTGAAACAAAACGAAAGTATCACTTTTTCTGACACGTGGTGAAAATATCACTTTTCCTGACACGGGGCGAAAGTATCACTTTTCCCGACACCGGGTGAAAGTATCATTTTCATGATGAAAGTATCAATTTTTTTGACACGGGGTGAAAGTATCACTTTTCCTGACATGAAGTGAAAGCATCACTTTTCCTGATTGCATAATAGCTATGTATTCAATTTTAAGAAATTGTGGCGTTTTAGAAGAAAAAGATAGAGATATATTATCGTCAAGTAAGGAAAAATAAGATACATAAGGAATTATGTGAAAATGCTTCACCAAAAAAAATCTCACTACAAGGGAGGGGCATTTTCAGTTTTTCAGGTCCCAAAGACTACCACCAAACTGTTTCAATCTTTTTACGAAATTGAACATTTTCGTCGGGTTTCATTTGAAAAAAGTGTCCATAAAAGCCCTCCCTTCGGGCCCTCGGTTGATCAACCCAAATATATTTAATGAGATAAAATAGGAAAAATGGAATAAAAAAGTAGTAAAGTAAATTTATTTGATTTCTTGAAGGGCTTGCGGCGCAGCTTGTTGCTCGCTTGCCTGCTATGTAAGAAAATTTTATTTGATTTCTTGAAGAATGAGATTATTTTGAAAAAATAATAATAAATAAATAAAGTAATTTTTGGAAATCAAGAATTGTACTGGGCGTGGGAGGAAGAGTCGCGGGCGTGTGAGGAAGAGTCGCGGGCGTGTGATGATGGTCCGTGCGTTTGTATTTCAACCACCCGGTTGACCATCAAGCACGCGTATGTTTTACCGTCTTACTCAACAAACCAACAACTTTGTTGGTTGGCCCATCCGTTTTTCATGTTTGTTGAGTCCATAACTGTAGGTGTAAATAATCCACAGGGACAGGTGGAACGATCCTAAGCCATGGCGTACCAGAGCAAGCATGCATCTAGAGTACCGGATCGCCTCTCCGAATCTGGGCGTGAGAAAAGAGGAGCCGAAAGTCGACGAAAAAGGGGGAAAAGCTGTGACGCGATGGACATCGGGCACTGGAGCCATAAATGCGCTGACAAAGTTGATAAAGAGATAAGAAGGACTCGGTCAGGGAAGACTCGGCCAAGGATCCCAAGGGCGACATCGATTACCCCCATCGAACGGGCGACATCGAGTGGCGAGATAGCAGAAGCAGACATCACTCGGCTTGACGCACCGACCCGAACAAATAAGGACGGTCGGCTGAGACATCGGCCCGACCCCCCGAGAGGAACATCGAGGAGGCTACGCCAGGCCTAACATCGTAGCACTGATGTATCATCATTTGTAACTATAAATAGAGACCATGTAGAGAGGAAGAACCTAAGCAAGAGGTGAGGAAAGAGAGCATACTAAAGCATTGAGAGAGATAAATCCGTCTTGTAACCTTGAGTCGAGTAATAAGATCTTCTTTTACACCCCCTGGACGTAGGTAATCATTAGAACCACGTACATCTTGTGCTTTATTACTTCTCTTGTTTGTTTTTGCTTCCCTGTGTATATGTCTAGTTACCTTTGGATGTAGTGGTAGGATTTTCTACTCCTACATTCTGGCGCCGACCAAGGGGAACGTATAACATCTCCGGATACCTTGAAATCGGACACCAAAAGGGGAAACTCCGAGCTCCTAAGCCACCATGTGAGCTGGTTGATGCTAAGGGAGAAACCCTTTCGGTCTGCTATCTTTGTTCTTTTTTTAGTAACGTCTTGTTGAGTCAATGGAGGTTAGCTTTGTGTTCTTGTTTTGATATCTTCGTCTTCTTAGCAACATCTTGTCGAGATTGGTAAAGTTAGCCTTGCGTTCTTGCTAGTTATCTTCGTTTTGTTGTCTTCGTGTCAAATTGGTATAAGTTCGTTTTCGCGTTTTAACCAGTAGTCTCCATTTTCCAAGTAAAACAAGTTTTCCGCTTAAGCGAAGTCGTCGAAGACCGCTCCGTCAAGATAGGCTGTATGTTTGAGACACCTCAGAGAGTTATCGGATGACCCATGAGCTCCCAAAATAGCATCTTTCGATGTTGGTAGAAGCTAGAAGGGGATTCCATTTCGCTGACCGTGATCTATGGCTTCTAACCCCGTTGCAAGAGAGATTCGACAGCTCCTATCGACATCCAGTAAGGATAGTTGATGCTAAACGAAAAACTCTAACAGGGGCAACGCGTAGGTTACTAGGACTATCTTCTAGGGAGAGATATTGTCGCATCTATCTCCATTTCACACCTGTCTTTATTTTAGCAAGGTAAACGAAGCATGATAATGGTGGAAACAGGGCTAGCTCAGAATCGTTGAGTCTAGATCTTGGAAACCATGGCCGGCGGGATTATGGTGAACGGCCTGAGTCTCACCATAATCCTACGCTGAAAGCCTCACAGCATCAGTGAAGAATTATAGGAATCTTGCGGC
This sequence comes from Papaver armeniacum, assembly GCA_023531295.1. Lineage (NCBI taxonomy): Eukaryota > Viridiplantae > Streptophyta > Magnoliopsida > Ranunculales > Papaveraceae > Papaver > Papaver armeniacum. Next base: position 145,802 of record JAJJWW010004946.1, read on the forward strand.
CATCAACACGACGATCGTTAAGGGTCGTCGTTGCCACCCATCACCGCCGTGAAAGAAATCTTCTGATTCAACGCACGAATGATTAATGATTTCGGCGCGCTGGGAATGTTAGGACAAATAATGATTAATGCTTAGGAAGAGTACCGAAAGCGATGTGTCGAGACAGCTTTTCAAAATTTGTCCGTTTGCGGCAAAAGACGATTTGATTTCTTTGAGATCGACACGCTAACGTAAAGGGAATCGTACTATAAAAGATCTTTTCCACTATGCACTTTGAGCTGCTTTGTACTCCATCCTTAACCTTTTCGAAAGCGGTTGAAGTAAGTGCTGTCTACTTTCGTTGACGTAGGAACGAACGGATAGGCGAGCCGAGGAACGAGGACGATAGCAAAGGCAATGGCAAGTACCTCCAGGACGAGCAGGATCCTGAGGAACCGAGTCGCGGCGGGATCCAGCGGGCAAGAGGGACTTACGGATTCCCAGCACGGAGATCGTCGACCTAACGACCGGGGCGAGACTCAGGCGTTGATCAAAGGCATGACCACGGTCGACGAGGAAGTCGATCTGGGCCGAGATGACGACTTCCCACCCGAGAGATTGAGGATTAACCCAAGTCAGATGGGGCCGAGGAACGAGGGCAGCATGGAAGACGGGAGAACTGCATCGGATACGGAGGAGGAGGAGGAAGTTCAAACTATACACGAGGAACAAAGAAGAGAAAGACAACCTACAGAGCACCAAAGAGATTTAGAACGAGAGGCCGAAAGGCTTAGGCGAGTACACTTGGCAGGAGGGAACCCTAATCGAGACGTCCCCCCAGTAACGGCCAACCGCCCCACAGCTTCGGTTGTTCCCCCAGTAGTGATCAATCACCCAACGGCTCCGATCGTCCCTCCTATCGCTCTCACTGCGAGACCCCCAACCGCACCCCCTAACACAACGGGACACCAAATGAACGGTCATTCTAGTCACGAGAGCACCGACCCGATGTTACTCGCCATACTGGCAAGTCAAAGAAGACAGGAGGATCTGATGAGAGAATTGCAGAGGAGAAACTTGGCACTAGAATACGAGAACCACCAACTCCGCAACAGGAGGACGGGGTCGAGGGGATCATCAAGCCGAGGCGCCTCCAGCAACCACACTCCACCAAGGGACGACCCACCCCCTTCGCCAAGCCGAGGACGAGTACCCGACCCTAATCGGCCAAGAGAAGGGTATGGGCCTTCCGAGGATTCTTCGGCCGATGAGGAAGTAACCAACGAAAGTACGGACGCGTCCACCAAACAAAAGATCGAACGGCTTGAGCAGATGGTTAAGAAACTGACTGGAGATAGCGAGGATGATAAGTTAGCAGAAGTAATCAATGAAGCCCAGAAGACACCGTTCACCAGAGAATCGGACCGAACACCATTTCCACCAAAGTGCACACTGCCAATCTTCCCATCTAGGTTCGATGGCACAGGCGATGCGGGAGAACACATCAAGATGTACGGCATGTCCTTACTACAGTGGAAGAATCACGATGTGGTCATGTGCAAGTTCTTCCCTGCTAGTCTTGAAGGAGAAGCGAAGAGTTGGTTCTACACCCTGCCCGATAAATCCGTTGGGAGCTATGCGGTTTTGGTGGAAACCTTTCTCGAGACGTACATGCATAACAGCATAGCTCGGCCCAGAGTCGACAAGTTATTTACCCTGGCACGAAGGCGAGGGAACACTGCGTTCCTTAACGGATAGATGGAGGAAGTTATGCACGGATATAGGGAAGGCACCGGTCGACCAACAGATATTCGGCTTCGAGAACTCGCTAAGAAAGTCGGACCCCATCTGGGTGGCGATGTACACAGAAAAGCCCAAGACGCTAAGGGAGATCCGGAAGATGCGGGGAGCACTATATAGCCTTGGAGGAGATCCGGGAAGGAGCGCAAGACGAGGGGGAATACAAGAGGCGAGCACCACGAGAGGAGGCTACCCGAGAGAGAAGCCACGAAACGATCCGAGAAAAGGCCCGGTGCCCAGCCCCAGGGTGAAAACAAGAAAGTCGGGTCGAGAGGGGAAAGAAGCCTCGCCACAAGCCAAGATCATACACCCCGCTCAATGCACCCTTGGAAGAAGTGTTCAAGGAAGTGGAAAAGAGGAATGATATCCGTTACCCCAAGACTCGGGGAATCCAATTCGACGGGACGAGGAACCACCCGGAGTTCTGCCATTATCATCAGTTCCGCGGCCACTCAACCAACGATTGTAGAGAAGTGAAGGACATCGTCCAGCACCTGATCCGCGATGGGTATCTACGGCATTTCGTCAAAACACCATCGACACCGGCCCAGCCCGAGGTCCCAGTACATCAAATAAGAATCAATCGCGGCGCTCAGTTCACCTGTAACACCATATCACACTCAGCAACACAAGGATACGATTTAGGGACCGGTATCACCTCGAGAATACACAAGAGGGACAGATCGGGCAGAGAAATCTTTAGCGTGGCCAAGACCCTCCCTATGGAGCCGTGGATGATGCAACCAGATTACGTTTTCGGCGAAAGATGTCCCATTGAACGGACAAGCACATGGAGATCCCTTAGTAATAACCACGATGATTGAGGAATGGGGCGTCCGAGAATATTAATGGACAGTGGTAGCTCGGTCGAAGTTTTGTTCTATGACACTTTCAAGAGGATGGAATTGTCTGATGACATCCTGATCCCATCGACTTATCGAATTTACGGCTTCAACGGTACGGTGACAGTGCCAAAGGGAGAAGTCACTCTCAGAGTCTCGGACGGGGAAGGGTTCCTTGACACATTGACCACCTTTTGCGTAGTCGATGTCGCATCACCATATGAGGCGATCCTGGGACGACCTTGGATCGCAGGGATCAAGGGAGTCGCCTCGGCCTACCACCAGAAACTGCGCTTCCCTTCTTATCGTGGAGTAGTAGAAGTGCTAGGCGACCCCCAAGCGGCAAGACAATGTGTGCAGATAGACATCCAACAGAACGAGGAAAGACGGTCGAGGAAACGCCAAGAAAAGAAGAAGTCTAAGGAAATGGAAGCGGGAGAGGAATTGGAAAAGGTGATGTCACAAGCCATCGCCACCTACGAAGCAGGCGACACAGAAGTCTTATAGCAATCACAGGAGCCGGCAACCGTCGGCGAGCCAAAGCAAAACTTCTCGGCCCTAGAACCAACTCGGCAAATCAATCTGGGCACCGAGGAGGAGCCGAGATTAGTGAGGATAGGGTCACGCTTAACGAATGAGCAATCCCCGCTGATAACCCTCCTGAAGGAGCACATGGATGTATTCGCTTGGCAAATGCATGACATGGAAGGAATCGACCCAGAAGTTTGCTCGCACCATCTGAGGATAGACCCCAAGTTCAGACCGATCAGACAGAAGATGAGAAGAATTGCACCCGAGCTACAACCAGCGGTAGAGGCAGAGTTGAAGAAACTGTACGCAGCAGGAATCATCAGAAAGGCCCAATATCCCACAATGGATATCTAATATGGTGATAGTCCCCAAGAGGAATGGGGGCGTCCGAAGTTTGCGTCGATTATAGTGATTTGAATAAGGCATGCCCAAAGGACGGCTTCCCTCTCCCCAAAGCATCGACCAGCTGGTGGAATCCATTGTCGGGTACAAGGCGATAACACTCATGGACGGGTACTCGGGATATAACCAAATCCCCCTGGCCCCCGAAGATCAGGAGCATACATCCTTTTTCACGCCAAGAGGACTGTGTTGTTACACCAAAATGCCATTCGGGCTGAGAAATGCGGGCGCTACATATCAGAGGCTGGTGGAGGACATGTTTGAGGACAAAATACACGACACTATCGAAGTATACGTGGACGATATGCTAGTCAAGAGCAAGGTGCCGAAACCCACATCGACGACCTTAGAGACATCTTCCAGACCATGAGGAAGTACAAGATGAGGGCGAATCCGTCCAAGTGCACCTTTTGGGTTACCTCGAGCAAGTTTCTAGGATACATAATCACCGATAAAGGGATCGAGGCAGATCCAGATAAAATCAGAGCCGTGACAGAAATGCCTTCACCTGTAACAGTTAAGGACGTGCAACGGCTGAACGGAAACTTAGCGGCTTTAGGACGATTCATCTCTCGATCGTCGGACAAGTGCAAGGATTTCTTCGGGACGTTAAGGAAGGGAGAGAAGTTTAAATGGACCGAGGGATGTGAGGAAGCATTCCAGAAAATCAAGCAACACATGGCAAGCCTACTAGGTGTTACAAAGACCCGAGCCCGAAGACATACTAACATTGTATCTCGGGGCAACCCGATCACGCCATCAGCGCCGTGTTGGTCAAGAACGAGGAGCAGAGGAAAAACCGGTATATTTCATAAGCAAAACCATGAACCCGGCGGAAAAGAACTACACCAGAATCGAACAACTCATACTAGCGTTAGTGTTTGCAACACAGAAGCTCCGAACATACTTCCAAACTCACAAGATCCGAGTGCTTACCAAATCCTCTATAGAGTCGGTACTCGACAACGCGGCTAGGTCGGGGCGGATCTCCAAATGGAGCGCACGAGATAAAGCGATTCGATATCTTTTATGAAATGAGGACAGCGGTGAAAGCGCAGCGGTGGCGATTTTTTACGGCGTAGACTTCCCTCTCAGTGACGAGGATGAGGTAGAAGACATCCCCGGGATGGAGGAAGACCGAGAGGACTCACCCGATTTACTCGAGACCTGCAGCCCGACACGATGGGAGGTCTTTGTAGACGGGTCATCCAACAAAGACGGGTCAGGTTTAGGACTGGTCTTCACGACACCAAAGGGCAAGAAAATGGTCCACTCTTTTAGGCTCGAGTTCAAAGCAACCAACAATGTCACGGAATACGAAGCGGTAATACATGCCCTACGCTTGATTGTGGAGATGGGCATCCAGGAGGTACGACTGACAAGTGACTCCCAGCTAGTTGTGCGGCAAATCACCGGGCAATATGCCATACATGACCCTTTGTTGCAAAAATACTGGGAGCTCGCCCAATCCTACATCGGGCAAATACCAAGCATCAAATTCCGACACATCTGCAGAAAAGACAATCGGCACTCGGATGCCCTGGCATATATCGCTTCCATGTTGACTGACTCAAGCATTGAGGGTATTCGAATCATGAGGATCCTAATGCCTTCAGTACCCGAGAACGTGGATATCGGCGCACAAGTCGCGGCAACCACTACCGATCAATATCGGGCCGATGATTGGAGAAGGCCGATTCATGAATACCTCGAAACGGGAAGGTTGCCCAAGGGGAGGCCTGAGATCAACAAGATCAAGAGCAAAGCCGCCGCGTACGAACTTAGGGATGGCACCCTATACCGAAAATCGTACCTAGGACCATTGCTAAAGTGCCTAAGTAAGGAAGAGGGGCAGATGATCCTTAACGAATTACACTATGGGGCAGCGGGAAACCACAGCTCGGGCCGCAGCCTAGCGGCACGAGCCAAAACCATGGGATACTTCTGGCCGTACATGAACGAGGACGCGAAGCACATGGCCACCGTTTGCGACGAGTGCCAGAAATTCGGGAAGAAGATACATGCGCCGGCTGTAACATTAAACTCCGTCATTAGTCCCTGGCCCTTTGCTAAATGGGGAATCGACATCGTGGGACCACTACACGTCGGATCAGGACAAAGGAAGTATTTAATTGTGGCCACCGACTATTTCACCAAGTGGGTTGAGGCCGCTCCGCTAAGGCACATACGGGATAAGGACGTTTTTCGGTTCATCTGGGAACACATCATATGCCGCTTTGGGGTCCCGGCAGCAATCGTTTCCGACAACGGGAAACAATTGCAAGGCAAAAACATCGACCTACTATTCAACACTTACAACATCCGAAAGAGCAAGTCCACGCCTTTATACCCCCAAAGCAATGGACAGGCCGAGATCACAAACAAGACCATCGCCGATAACATGAAGAAGAAACTCGACGGGGAATATGGGGAGTGGTGTGAAGAACTCTACAATGTCTTGTGGGCATATAGGACAACTCGCAGGGAGGCAACGGGACTGTCACCCTTCATGCTAACATACGGGACCGAAGCCATCCTACCTACGGAGGCGATGATACCTACCACAAGGACCGAAGCGTGGAGGCGAAACATCTCGGCGGACCTTATCTTGGCTAAACTTGACGATTTGGAAGAAACGAGAGAGATGGCATTACAAAAGATGGAAAATTACCAACGAAGAATCCAACGGGAATACAACAAACGGGTCCGACCAAGAGAATTCCAACCAGGGCAGCTGGTACTAAAGCTCCTACCTAGCTATGAGCGTGACAAGAAGGGCGGTAAACTTGCACCACGGTGGGGAGGACCCTACACGATAGTTGAGAAAGCTGGGGAAGGGGCATACAAGATACTGAAGCCGGATGGAAAACCCGAGCCACGACCATGGAACGCGACACGACTAAAGATCTACCATCCGTGAAGATCAGGTGAGATATCTTGTCATTTATTTCCGTGAAAAGCCGCGTGGGGTTGGAAATATGACAAGTGCGTCTGAATGGTCGTTTCGAACCCGGGGCGATGGCATTGTGCAAGTGCCGGGGCGACTTACACTAACACGGACTATTCGAACTCGGGGCGATGGCATTGTGCAAGTGCCGAGGTAGTTCAGGGGCCCTGGTGGTTGGAAGCCAGTGGCCGATTGTCGAGGCATGAGTACTCGACAGTCGAGCAGTCAACATTGCTCTCCTCGCAAGTGGCCGAATCACTTGCCCAAGAAGATTAATCGATAACTTCTTGGGGTATCGATCCCATAGAAACTAGGCAAGACCAACTCCCCTTCCACCAGATCTCGAAAGACGGTGATGAGATGCCTCAGTCAGGACATGGCATCGGGCCCGATGACCCTCCTTGTTGAGTGCGTTCGACAGAAACGGCATTTGTGGCTAACCTGTCTATCCATGCAGGCATAAAAAAGGACAATAACAAGGCTACGACAGAAAAGCCACATACGGGCAACCCAACATAAATAAGAATAATGACATCAGTAGCGGAACAGCATCAGTAGCAAGAAGAGCAAATAAACCGGCGACGCAGCACCCCGTAACAAGTTATGCAAGAAGTTAACAAAGTGTTCAAACGAATTACAACCCGAGGAAAAGGGCAAGACAGCGACGCAGCGCTACAAAAGACATGATCACTCTTTGGAAGAAGTAGAAACCGGGACAGCCTTCTTGGCGGCAGCATCGGCTCGCTTCTTGTCAAGCACTGCCTTCACACCGGCTTTGACCTTCGAGACGAGCTCCTCACTGAACTTCGCTTTCTCGGCAGCAAGATCCTGCGCTAGCTGCTCCGACGCCGCTTCGGCAGTGGCCACTCGATCAAGCAAATGATCCTCCTTCCCCTTCAAACGAACGATCTCCTCCTCCAACGAGGCTACTTTCTTCTGCTCGGCTGCCAAGACAACAAGGACGGTCAGTCACACAACAACGGCAACAAGATGACAACATAGAAAGCACGACACAAAGCACACCACCTTCCAACAAAGGGGCAATTATTCTAACCGACTCCTCGGACTCAGACAGGCTACACTCGAGGGAAGACACCTTCGAAGAAAGTTCTAGGTACCGCTGTTCATTAAACTCATTAGTGGGGCAATACTTCTTGTGATCACTCCATTCCTCCCTCTGTCGAGAGTGGGCGGCCTGCAAGCCCGACAATTGGGCACGCACCCAATCCAACTCCTCAGAAACCTTTCCAAACTCCTTGAGCTTCTCAAAGGCCTCTCGGCTACGCTTCTCGGTAGCGTCCCTCTCCCCCAAGATCCGAAGGCGATCTGCATGCAGATCTCGGACCTGAAGTCTTAGCCGACCACATTGAACTTCTAAGTTGTCGGCTAATAACGTTTTCTCGGCCGCTATACCCTGGAAGTGAGCTAAGTCCGCCCTCAAATTATCAATTTCCTCGGGAACATACTCAAACGTCTCATACCGATAGAGTTTGGATTGAAGATCCTCAATATCGGTTTCTAGACGATCCATCTTAGCATCCTTATTAACTATTCTCTGCTGTAAGTTCGAAACGTGATCCCGTTCTATGTTCGCTTCCCTCTTCAACAGACGACACCTTGTGGCAGCTTCGGCCTCCGCAATAGAGGATTCGGCTAAGCAGGGAGTACTAAGCTTAGGATATTGCCACTACAAGATCAATCATAACTAGTTGCAAGTAAAACGAATACCTTGGGTTTTGGCCAACTCCCTCTCCAACTCTCGAGACCGTTCGCGCTCCTGCTGCAACAAAAGACGAAGATTCTCCCTTTCGACGGCCTCCCGACGTTGAATGGCGACATTCAACAGCGAGCGGTTGACATCCTAAGAACAACACTAGCATAGTCAGCCCTAAACCAAACACAAGAACACAATACCCGACCAATTCAACTCACCAGGAGATCAAAGGTACTCTTCAGACCAGCTTCATACAAAGAAACGGCATTGACCTTCTCTTCATCGGACAGAGAGGCAAAATCGGGGGAGATCAGTGCCCCAAGCGAGTTGCACACAGGGCCCGAGATGGTGAAGGAGGTACTGCTACTGGGATTAGGAACCACGGTAGGGGACGTCTTCAGCGGTTGACCCTCGACAGCAACATTCTCCACGTCACGGTCGATCAAGCTGTTCCCACCATCACCCGACTTCTCCGTCTGACCCGACTCCACCTCATTACCAAGGCCATCATCTTCATCATCAAAAAGACCTTCTTCATCATCACCTTCAGATACAACATACACAGTGCCATCGGCGAGAACAATCCCTTCACCACCACTTCCTGGGCACATTCCCCCTCCGGGCGGACGCATCCTCCTTAGGTTCTTTACCCTTCCCTTGGGCTTCCCACCTACAAAGGTAGACGAGTCGTCAGATGACTTCTGAGGCGACTTCCCCAGGAAATGTGACAAAGGTAGTCGATCATCGGGATCCTCACCATCCTTCGCCAGAAGAACCGCAGACCTTGTCAACCTTCAACTTCTGTGCACCAGCCGACGTCAGATCCATGCAAGGCAACAAATAGGGGCACGTACATGTACGCTAAAAAAAAAAATAATAATAAATATATTTGTTACCTTCCCTGTATCTTCCCCGGCTCCGGCAATCCTATCCCTCTTCCGATGAACGAGAACCTCAGAAGGAACGCCCTGGGACTTAGTCTGAAAAACACCAGAACAAAACATCACCCCGCAAGTCGCTCGAGCCGACCAATCAAACTAAAGAGACAGAGAAATGCACTGACCCGATCAACGTTGACTACCCAGAAAGGATAAAATTCGGCCGGAGGAGGAAGCTTGCCACTCAAAAGAGGGCCGGAAATAACCAGCGGAACCCGGTCCCAAGCCGTGTCATTGGTATGACGGGCGTGCTTGTTGGAACTCTTTCCCTCGGGGTCTTCATCCAAAAGAAGCCTCCTGACTCCCTCGGGAAGAGTCTTATGACGGTGAGGGCTGGCGACAAACCGGCGAGATCGCCATTAGTGGTGGTCCCGCTCCGATAATTATCGGCGAAGCTGGTAGGGGTATAGTCACTCGCCTGAGAAGGATTGAAGGTAGACCAAGCGGTAGGAGCGCACTCGCCTCGACTACGCTTCTCCCACTCGGACAGGATGCGGAAAGTGTTACCGTTCCATTGGGCCAAGGCACGGCACGGACGAATCTTGGAGAGAGCCTCGTACAGGAATGGGCGACTAGGATCATATAGAGGGAAACGCAGCCCGAGCTCTAGCTGGCCCCTGGTGACAATGGTCGCCTCGGCTGAATGGGGAAACCTCAAAACATCCTCCTTCTTCAGAACACCCCTCTGGCCTGACAAGAGCCTGACATCATACCCGTGAAGACCGAACTCATCCTTCAGCTGTTGAACATATTGCTCGTCCGTTAAATCCTTAGCGGTCCTCTTGTCAGCCCTACAAGAAAACGAAGACGGGTTATCAGGAAAGATAGAATCTAGAGCGCGATAATCATACTTGGAAGGACTCTCCACGACGAACAGGGAATCAAGTGATACGCCGTCTTCATCAGAAAACACATAACTCACACACCTTCTTTCTGTCATTTGAGGAGTTGAGGACGCCATGAAACTGATGAGAAAACGGCAAGAGAAGCGAAACACGACCGGAAGTTGCAGCGGCAACGGAGACGGAGAAGACGACGGATAACGGAGAACAGAGGGAAGAGATTCGTCGAAGAGATAGACAGCAGCAGCGAAAAGAAGACGGAGAAAGAACAAAGTTGCGGAGAGAACAGAGAAAGAACAAAGTTGCGGAGAGAACAGAGAAAGAATGAAGTTGCAGAGAGGACAGAGTGAAATTGCAAAGAAGGAAATAAGAGGGAAGCAAGGTTTAGACCCCGGGCTTATAAACCCCCCCCCTGTGGTAACCGGCAGAGAAGGTGAACCGGTTGGAGTAACTGAAGCGAGTGGGGAACAGCATGCGTGAAAACCGGCATGACCGAGGACGTGGGAAGACGAGGCGGTTATTCTTCCCCACGTGTTGACTACACGAGTGAAAGAAGGGGCATAAATGTAGGTGTAAATAATCCACAGGGACAGGTGGAACGATCCTAAGCCATGGCGTACCAGAGCAAGCATGCATCTAGAGTACCGGATCGCCTCTCCGAATCTGGGCGTAAGAAAAGAGGAGCCGAAAGTCGACGAAAAAGGGGAAAAGCTGTGACGCGATGGACATCGGCACTTTGGAGCCATAAATGCGCTGACAAAGTTGGTGAAGAGATAAGAAGGACTCGGTCAGGGAAGACTCGGCCAAGGATCCCAAGGGCGACATCGATTACCCCCATCGAACGGGCGACATCGAGTGGCGAGATAGCAGAAGCAGACATCACTCGGCTTGACGCACCGACCCGAACAAATAAGGACGGTCGGGCTGAGACATCGACCGACCCCCCCGAGAGGAACATCGAGGAGGCTACGCCGGAGCCTAACATCGTAATCTCGATGTATCATCATTTGTAACTATAAATAGAGACCATGTAGAGAGGAAGAACCTAAGCAAGAGGTGAGGAAAGAGAGCATACTAGAGCATTGAGAGAGATAAATCCGTCTTGTAACCTTGAGTCGAGTAATAAGATCTTCTTTTACACCCCGTGGACGTAGGTAATCATGCCGAACCACGTACATCTTGTGCTTTATTACTTCTCTTGTTTGCTTTGCTTCCCTGTGTATATGTCTAGTTACCTTTGGATGTAGTGGTAGGATTTTCTACTCCTACAAAACGAAAGTATCACTTTTTCTGACACGTGGTGAAAATATCACTTTTCCTGACACGGGGCGAAAGTATCACTTTTCCCGACACCGGGTGAAAGTATCATTTTCATGATGAAAGTATCAATTTTTTTGACACGGGGTGAAAGTATCACTTTTCCTGACATGAAGTGAAAGCATCACTTTTCCTGATTGCATAATAGCTATGTATTCAATTTTAAGATATTGTGGCGTTTTAGAAGAAAAAGATAGAGATATATTATCGTCAAGTAAGAAAAAATAGGATACATAAGGAATTATGTGAAAAGGCTTTACCAAAAAAAAATCTCACTACAAGGGAGGGGCATTTTCAGTTTTTCAGGTCCCAAAGACTACCACCAAACTGTTTCAATCTTTTTACAAAATTGAACATTTTCGTCAGGTTTCATTTGGCAAAAGTGGCCATAATAGCCCTCCCTTCGGGCCCTCGGTTGATCAACCCAAATATATTTAATGAGATAAAATAGGATAAATGGAATAAAAAAGTAGTAAAGTAAATTTATTTGATTTCTTGAAGGGCTTGCGGCGCAGCTTGTTGCTCGCTTGACTGCTATGTAAGAAAATTTTATTTGATTTCTTGAAGAATGAGATTATTTTGAAAAAAATAATAATAAATAAATAAAGTAATTTTTGGAAATCAAGAATTGTACTGGGCGTGTGAGGAAGAGTCGCGGGCGTGTGAGGAAGAGTCGCGGGCGTGTGATGATGGTCCGTGCGTTTGTAGTTCAACCACCCGGTTGACCATCAAGCACGCGTATGTTTTACCGTCTTACTCAACAAACCAACAACTTTGTTGGTTGGCCCATCCGTTTTTCATGTTTGTTGAGTCCATAACGAAAACAAAATAAACAAATGGAATTTCTCATGCCATTATATTTTTCCTCGTCGTCAATAACAAAGTCACACAACTTACAACGTGTTTGTTTGGGAGAATGGGAAGATAAATAATCACATTACACGATAATATGATTTTAATAATTGGATTACAAGGAATCCATTCCCTGACTTGAAATTTTGTCTGTTTAGCTTTGTTACTTGTATATCAATGAACAAGTAATTGAAGTGCGGTAAAAAAAAAGCACATCTCTTATCCGGTAGTCATGGCAAACTGTTTTCTTGTGCTGAACAAATTGAGGCGGTTCTTAGGATGAGAACAAGTTTTGTCCATACCATAGCTCACTTGTTTTGTTGGTACTAGGCAAACTGATCCTTGATTACTCTTCTTTAGACTTTCAGTTTATGGTGGGACCAAGAAGTTATGACCTGATGAGCTAAGATTATGTGTAATGGAGTCAGGTTTAGATAGGAGAAGGGTTGAAACTTAATGCAGTTTTTCTTTTAACGAACTTTTTTGTATAACACAAAATTGGTCAAAAAGAACAAAATCAACAATTTCTGGGTGAAAAAGACACTTAAATTTTGGTACTTGTTTAAATAGCCAAAAATTAAAAAAATATTGTTTAAATGGATAAAAATTTAAAAATAAGTTATGGATGTAACCAGCTTTATCCCGTCCATTTTCAAATATTTTTTTCTTATTTTTATTTTACACAGGATGCATCCAGTTTCATCCTTGCTATTTTTAAGTATAAGCTAGGATGAATCCAGTTTCATCCATGCTATTTTTTTGGCTATTTCACCCGTATTTTTTTTTACTCGTGCATTTGAACCGTGTTTTAATTTGGACAAATGACGCATTTTCTCTTTGTATAATCAGCATCTAAATAAGGCAAGCCTTGATAGAGTCAGCAAAAATGGACAAATGAAACTATTCAAGCTACCGTACACTATTCGGTCAACCAATCATTCATCCCCAGCATGATAACTTCACAATATTATTTTCATTGCTAGGTCTTTACTAACTCGAAAATGCTATATGTCCACCAGCCCCTTCCCCCACTCCTTTCCACCGCTTATGTGTCGTGCAGGTATTGGTGCAATTCAATTATAATGGGACCCCCTGCTTCTCCATGGGGATCAAAATGGATGCAATCTATGGCCTGGATGAAGCCACCTGGTGGTGGAAGAGAATGGTGGAAAGGGTTGGGGGATATGTAGCAAGGTCGTTACTAACTTATGTAGAAGTGATAAGCGCGTCTTAAGCCTCTGACTCTGACTTATTGCATTTCTATTGTTTAAGCTTGGAAATACGGTTAAATTACGAAATTGGTAATTAAAATTTGGAAATACGGTAAAGTTAGGAAATTGGTAATCAAATTCCTTAAATAGATAGGTTAGTCCTTTTTATATATGTAAAACGAAAGGAGATTTTGTATTATATGAATCAATCACAAACAGGAATTGTGATGACTTCATCAAACCGATCTGAAGGAGAAGAAGAATTTGATGGAATCATGGCCAATGTACGCAAATATACTGAATGGGTAACAATGAAGGACTTAGATACCGATCAGTCAAAGTATTGTGATTTTTCATGCTGGGGACGAGTCTCAGTAGTTTCGGATTAATCATTCTTTTTGGGGGTCAAATCCGGATTAATAATTTCTCTCGTATGATTTAAAGGGGATAGTAAGAAATTCAGTCGGGTGGCGGGTGAGACATATTTTAGTTGTTCTCTTGTGATAACTGAAAACTTGGCCCACGATCAGTTATGCCGCCGAGAAGAGAAATTGTAGCATCCACTAGTGTTCTTGTAGAATACACTAGTGTTCTTGTAGCATTTAGGGTTGCCTTTGTGACAAGTAAGCCACTTCAATCAGTATCACACATTTAACACATTCATAAATGGGGGACGCCAATCCCATCAACAACCTAAACACCCAATCACATCTCTCACACCACATCGAGAGTTGCGTTTACCTCCCTTCTCATTGGCCGGTGAACAAAACCCTCTCTTTTGATTGGTTGAAAAACAAGTTAGCCCCCTTACATTTCGTGACCGTTAATTTTAAATCAAATTGACTCGATCTAATGCTCCAAATTGCGTGAAACTACTTACGGAAATATTTTTTTATATATTTTCCAAAAGTTTTTTCGAGGATTGTCTCACGTGAATATTTTCCTTAATGAATATTTTCCTTAATTATTGTTTTAACCTTTTGTTATCTTATTTTTCTTAATAAAACTTAATACTCTTTACCATAGATAGTTACCATGTACCGGAAATCTTTGAAAAAATCTTATTAATTTCCATTCTTTGATTTTTATACCTGTACATCAATCAAAAACTTACCAGAATAAAAGAAAATCTTATTAATTTCCATATAATCTAAAAAGATGAACTTTTTTTTTTTTTGCCGGGAATGAATTTGTTTCTTAGGTGTTTTTGATTTTTATACGGAAACATCTATGAAACAATCTTATTAATTTCTATATTTGATTTTTATACAAAAATATAAATCTAAAAACGGAATTTTTAAAAAATTTGCCTTTCCTATTCAATATATTTCAAGTAGCAGAGCTCTGAACTGGTGGAAGAATTATTCATCTATCTACGTTTAGATTTAAACAGTTGATTCATTGGCAACTTAATTATGCCAAATTTATAGAAATTTCTTGATATTTCGTATTGACCAAGCTATGGAGGTGTATATAAACAATACAAGGCAACTGGATTGCACCTTCAGTTACATACGCATACAATATACCAACTCACGCGTGCAGATCTATAAACAATGTTTGTCCTTGACTTATTTACCAATGTATTACCAATTTTATTTTATTTTTATGATTCACTGTTTTGTTGTATGTATATATTCAGCCGTGTTTACACATTTGCAGACACAGTTTACATGCCATTCATCAAACTCAAGCCGGATCGGACAACTGAAAAGGAGCATTGGTATTGAAGATGTGGAGATTCGAAACAAAAAAAAGTGGTTAGTTCACCTATACGTAGAATCTCATTCCTTGATATATTATCTGTTTTCACGCGGACGATCTCCACACATCCCACTGATCTACACCAATTTTAAGTTATTTTATCGGCAGTTTCTTTCTTTTATATCAAACTTTTCTTTTTACTTATTTGGATACCCAGTTTTAGTTTTAAGCAATCTTTTGACCGTTTTAAACGAAAATCTAACTTATCGTGAACAAAACTGCAATTGAGATGCTCCTTAGCTGCTTAGAGATGCTTAAGTATTGCAAGCATCTCTAATATGCTCTAAGTTCACAGATGATGTTATAATATGTTGTGAATTGTGATCCCTTAATAATCAACAAGTTGAATATATTGGTTAAACGTAGCTAATTTTAACAAAGCACTAAGTGATGTGGAAAAAGGGTAAGGATTAGTTATTTGGCCAAATTAAGTAAGCACTGATTAAATATTTTAAGAGAAGCCAAGGAAATTATTTGAAGATTATTTTTGAGACGGTAATGTTAGTGTTCGTGTGGAAGAGTATTACATGTAACGAGCTGTAAATATCTTTTTTATATAAGCGTAACGAGCAGTATATAATATATAAAGTGGAATGGAAGCTAATTCTTTCGATACTATTTCTATGTCCTCTTATTTGTTACAATGTAGAATGGAAGCGAATTCTTTGGATGATAATAAGGTTACCTCACACATATGCTTGCTTTTCTAGACCAAGTAAGAGCTAATGACGCAAGTATAAGAGCTAATGCGTGACAGCCGTGATGAATTTAGTGCAAATATATAATGTGGTGGGTAAAAAGGTTGTTGATACAGCAGTAGAATTGTTGCACAACTAACATATGACTGAGAAACAATACGGCAAGAAACAGATGGAGTGGTGGCTTCCGATGCAACATTAGTTATGGCTCCTAACTGAATTTGGTTAGTGTTTCCACATCTAATATTTACTGCTTTTGATAGCATTTGCGATTAGATGTATCAATACTAACCGGATATCAGTTTGAGAACGGATGACAAGAGCAATTATGTGTAACATGACGTTCTCCATTACTATTATATATGGCCATTCATGTGTACTTGTATTTGAAATTTAATCATACTATTTTTGTGCCATGCAGACTTTTTCAACTTTCTCTTGAGAACATGACGACACAACATACTAATTAATTGAGATAAACTATTATTATTGGAATTTTTTTCTTAAAGTTCTTTTCTTTTTATAACCCAAGAAGTGTGGGAGGATGCGAAGACACTGTTTGTATTCATCTGCAATCCCAACTTTATCTTACATAGTAATTTTCCACCCTTCTTCTTAGTAGTGTAATCCAAACTTTATCTAACGTAGTAATTTTCCACCCTTCTTCTTAGTAGTGTAATTTTTTTTTTTAAATGTCTCACTTCTCATGAGTTTTAATGGTTGATTTTTTGCTGATGTTCAATTTGCGGCTGTTGAAAGAATGGGAACAAGAACAAATCCAGAGTTAAACTGCACTTTGGCATTTCAGTTGATGACGGATCTTAACGAGGATACAAATAATGGCTTCAGTGATATACTGAAGCACTGATACAGTGACATTACTGTATTCGGTAAATATTACTGTGTGCCTCGCCTTCTTCCTGTCATCTTTCTCAAGCTCATAAATGTTATTGTATGCCTCACTTAAGTCCGACCTTTGCGTTGCCATTATTTGTAGGGGGTTTTCTGGGTCTATGAAGCGCACCGTCTATATAGATCACCGGGGGATTTAGGTAGGTCGTTTCAGGCTGCGTATTTTCACATGCACGTTTTTCTTATTTGTTAGAGGTGGGATCTCAGGCTCTATTCATCTGTATGTTGACATCTTTGTATCTATAGTGACAGTGAAATGGGTGTATAGTTCCGGTCTGGTGCTTGCATCCCAGGAAATAAGAACTGCTCAGTGTTTGACTTCTAATCAAGTTAGGTTCTTTCCAAACACCTAGACAAGCAATTATATAGAGTATTCGTAGTTATCAACTATATGCACGAAATTGTTAATTAATTATATTTACGAAGGGTGTATATATTTATAGTGGTGATATGCGCTATAATTCATCAACTCTAATTGTCTAGGCTGTCCAGTATCTAGCTAGGTTAAGAATTAATATAATAATTAGGACAGTGTATATAGATGAATTAATTCCAGTATACTCCTCATTGCTAAGGTTTACAACATTAACGATCTAAATTAAGCTTTTTATAACGTTTCCTTTGAAAGAAAATGGATGGATTGTTGCACTTGAATTTCCATTTTTTGATCCCTACCAATAATCAAATGGTTACCTAGAATTGTACACATGTTTATACACAAATGATTCTTACTATTTTTGTGTTTTCCAGATATAGATGCACGCGAAGAGTATCAATATTAACCGGACCGGATATCAGTTTGAGAACGGATGACAAGAGCAATTATGTGAACATGACGTTCTCCATTGCTATTATGTATGGTCATTCATGTGTAATTGTATTTAAAATTTAATCTTTGGCCAAGGCATCAACTATGTTCAAACAAAGAGATGAGGCGGGAGAGGAGATATATTAAAAGCACCAGCTTGAGAGTATTGTATGAGATTATTGAAGTCGATCAAGAAAATCCATGGAGTCACTGAAAAAGAGAAGAGAATTTGAATGAAGAGGAAGAAAGTGATGACGGAGAGGAAAGCGACGGTAGATATTGAGAGATTCCCTATTGTAACTTTTGAGTATATAATAATGCATCTAATCTCAACTCCAATCCACAATAGGTTTTACTTTTTTTCTTTCCGTGTTCTCAGGGTTTTTAGTAAATACATGTTCTCTAATCGAAATCTTTGATCAGGGTTACCACTTCTTTTTTGACTTGCAGGTTGATAAAAGGGTTAGAGTAGGAGCAGAACTGTGAGTGTCTTGCATCAACCAGGTATTTTTAGATTGCCTTTAATGTTAGAAACTTTGAATTCAGTTCTGGGTTATGAAGTATTTTTACAGTTATAGGTAGAGAGATTCCCTATTGTAACTTCTGAGTATATAATAATGCAATCCAACTACAATTGTCAATGAGTCCAACTGTCCAAGGACCAGGCTACCCACTGGCTTCTTTGCATGATCAGCAGCTTTCATGGATTTACAATTGCATCCAATTATAGCCATTTTGATTCCTCTATCAATTTTCATAGACCGTTGAAGCTGCCGCAGACTGATAATTGTGCCTCTGTTATGTTGATGCGAGAAAAACACTGCGGACTTTATCTCCAAGAAGGGACCAAATCCAAACCTTGGTGAAGTGGAATTTTGTGAGAACACTACTTTGACATCCTTGTGGAGATCCTTTTTACAGTGTACTATAAATTTAGTTGGCTTGGATATCTTTGTTTCTTTTGGTTGGGTTATTTTTCCCTTTTTCTCGCTTTAATGTTGTGTTTTTCAGTAATCACACTTCATTATCGTCAGTAATCACTTCATTATTGTCTGTTTTGAAGGCATTGTCGCATAATAGGCTTATCATGGTTCTTATGCCACATCTGAACATGTAAGGGTACATTTTGAGCCAACCATCTCTTACTTTAAAAATGTATAAGGACCGTATTGGATCACCTAACAACCTATGTTGCTTGCGTAAAAAAATAATTCTACTCTTTGGTAAGTATTATTTTTGCTGCTAAGGCCTTCAGATGAACTCATAAAGCCACCCCTTATAAACTGGATTTTATCTTTCCTTACCGGATGTAGCTTTGAGTGATGATGTCATCAATCATCTATATAATCTTTTCAAGATAGATTCACAAGGACTTGAGAATGCAGAGCTTACATGATAGTGGATTACAAAATGAAAACCTAAACACCCAATCACATCTCTCATACCACGTCGAGAGTTGCGCTAACCTCCCCTCCATTGGGCGGTCAATGGAACTCTCGCTCCTGATTGGCCGAAATCAAAGTTAGCCCCTTTACATTTCATGACCGTTAATTTTTAATAGGATTATTATGATCTAATGCTCCATATAGGTCGGTCGGGTTGAAATTTTCTTACACCACGTTTACATGATTTTAATAAAATTTTGGCCTTCGGATTGGCAAGAAAATCAACGAAAATCTTTGGATAAAAAACGAAGAAAAAAATTATTTAGTGAAAAACGAGAATTTCCAAATATGTCAAAAAACCATATACTAAGCAGTTCTATGTTTGAGACAAAATTAATTAGATTTTTACCGAAAAATATGAAAAGAAAAATAGTATACGCAAATATTATTTGCACGACGCGATAATTTCTTTCCTTGTGTGACAAAGTGAATTTCCATACTTATTGAATACATTGCGTATTTATGGATACCAAGATCTTTTGGGATCTTCTTATGCTTACGTGATGGATTGGATGGACTAATTTAAGTGTATATTGCTTATTTGAGAACCAAATCTAGCGTTGATGCTTACCATTCCTCTTCAATCTAACTTCAGAAATAAATCTAAAACAAATCAAATTTGTATTTACCATACCTATTAAATATGATCCCTAAAATACTTAAGAAATAATTATGATTTAGATGCCGCACACCTAAAATACTTAAGAAATAATTTTAGAAACAAATCTCTACTAAATAAGCATAGATACTTACCAGCCCTACGACGAAGATTATAAATTCATAGATAATTATTTCCAAAAAAATTTGTTTTTGTATATGGAATTTATGGGTTCGGTGATTCTGTATATTGAACATTCCAGGAAAAGCCAAAACTTTTCTTAGAACATTCCGGGAAAATCCAATTCTTTTCTTGCACCCCCGCCTCATCTCCTCTTCTTACTTCTTAAACCCTAATCCAATCATCTTCTTTTCATTATTTGATCAATCATATAATTACTTTTATACAGAGATTAAGAAAAAATTGACAAGGAGTGTTCCGTTGAAGCTCAACAAAGGGTACAAGCTGCTGGATGTGCAAGCTATCAAACTCGCACATTCAGTGGGTGAGAAGAAAGATCAAAATAAAAATGGAGATCATGAACAAGATTTGTAAGCCTAATTATATCACCGATTGTTTTTTTTTCTTTGTTCTCATACAAGTTTTTAGTTGGTGTCCAATCGAACTAACGTTTAATTTATTCTTTGAATGTCAGCTTAGATTAAAAAACATTATTGGTTATTGATTGTGTCGTTTGGTTCTTTATTGACTCCCAATAGTTTATGCACCTGGAGGAATGATTTACACACCATTCGTCGATATCAGGCCGGAACAAACAACTCAAAAGGCAGTGAGAGCATTGGTATCGGAGATGTGGAAATTCAAAAAAAAAAAATGGTAAAGTATGGAGTCTTGAGCTTCTTATTGACCAAAATACAAGTAATGCTTTCCTGAGGTGGTTATACATCAGCTAAATTTAATGTTCTTAAATTTATTGGATCTTTTTGTAGATGTTGTTGGAAAGTTAAAGTTTGTCTCAAATATTATAAAGAAATCTGTTGGTGATGATGATGTTACAATGCGGGAATTGTTATCGAGAATGAGTGGTACAGTGCAATTTAAATTTTCATGTTTCAATTTTTCCAATTAGTGTAGATTATTCTGGTAAATAATAGTAATTTTGGTACCAGGGGAATCATCAGGTTGGAATGAGTTATCTTATATGAAGTTACATAACTACGGTGGTACTAATTACCGGCACATACGTGAAAGATCACTTGGGTAAAAAAAATTATCCTTTTGTGTTGCTTATGTGAGTGTAAAATATGATGTTATATGGCATGTATTCTAACTTATTGTGGCATTATAGGTGACACTGGCCTTTGAACTACAACTGCGTCGAGAGTTTTATCAATCTGGATGTCCTGCAAGTGAATATATTCAAGGCGTTGTAAGTAATGTGTCCTAATAGATAAATTGATACTGCAAAGTGTTGTGGCTAACACATTAATATTCTTCTTTAGAAATAATTTGGAGGCTACAGGGGTTGGTACAGTACATTTGGAAGAAGAAGAAAAGAATCCTTAGAGACTGTTTGAAGTGACTGAGAAGCTACAATATGATAAAAACAAGGTATGTGCTAACATTCTACTTAGTAGGCATGTAATGGTATAACTTTGGAAAAGTACTGTTTATGGGGAAACCTTTGTTCTTACTGTCCAAGCACGATAGCAGTTCAAGCAATATTGGATAGTGTCATCGGGATTATTGTCCAAACTTCTCTGCAGTTATTCTCCCTATTATCTAGCTGCTGCTAATATATGCCCAGAAATTGTAATTAGCGTTTATAAAGTTATTCTGCTGGCAGGATGCATGTTTGGAAGATGAAGTTGTTACTGGAAAAATACATACGGTGAAATGATCAATACATCTGTGTTTATGTAATATAGAACGCCACATGCTACTATGAAGCAAGAAATTAAAATATTGTTGAAATGTTGGAAAATGAAGATTGGTAGTATATGGCTTGCAGAACTTGCAACAAGAAAGTAGAATATCCGGGAAATCGTGGGTCTTGCAACAATTGTCCCAGCGGTTACGTGGATGTACCTTGGTATAATAATAATACCATGTATAAGAATAAAATGATAAGTTTTTTTTTTTGTTTTCTGTGTGTAGGTACCTACTTCAGATAAAAGTGAAGGACAAGGCGGAAGTTGTGACATTGAGTACGAAGCCAGGAAGTAGGAAAAAAAAAAACAGGACTCATTTTATATTATATATTACATGATTTTCTATATTTGACCTTAGTGTATTTATTAATATGTGCATTTTATTCTACGGATAAATCAATCAGAAAAATCTACGAGGATGTTTCATATTAGACTTTCTAATTCAGTGGAGTTGAAATAGAAGCTATGAAGGTGATCCAGATACAACTGGCGTAATTGGTCATCTGGATTTTATATTTATATTAGGATTAATTTGAATGTAGTGTTTTCTGGACCTTCATTATGCTTTGCTAAAACATTTATGTTTACAAACAACTGCTTTTCGAATTTCAGAGGCTAACACGTATTTCTTGGGGTTCATATCAAAGGCTTACTAGGCCTTGAAAGACACGGTATCCCATCATAATTATGAAAAACGTGGTCATCCAGATGGCAGACAGGTAGATATTCTTCTCCTTGGAAAGTTATATAGTGTGTTCGCGTCACATTCTTTATAAATTTAATAACTCATTTCAAACAAATAGTTGTCCAAGAGTTATCTTATATGATTACGGACAAAACTCATCTTACATTCTAACATGTTGCTTGAGACTGTTGGAGTCTGTATTCTTCTGCCCATGTTGATGGTTGTTATATGAGTTCCTTTTATCTTAATGTATACCCTCTGGAACTCCATCTTTTGACATCTTAATATATAAACCCGGGAATTCATCTTTTAACAATTTAGAAGGAAACATTTTACTATAAAATGGCATTATGCAACTTTAAAAAAATTCAAAAATATGCTTGCTATTTTTGCAGGAACTTGCTTAAGTACCGAAAAGGACTTTTGAGATCAGGTTACAAAAGGGTTCCTGCCAATGGAGTTTTCAATCAGTTTGAAAAGGTTCTTTCTCAAGCATGGAATGGGTATAATAACCTCAGGTTGGAATTGTTGAATGAAACACCTTTATTTAATTTTCGACCAACCGGCTCTTTCTTTGTTGTTCTTAACTGCACTATAAAATGTTGGTAGTTTTGACTGTTGCTCAACCCGAAGAAACTAGCATTGGCTCTCTTTCGTACTAACGTAGATACATCCTTTACTCACTACAAGTGATCTTTTATGTATTGAATGCAATAATAATCATAAAAAAAAAATAAAAAAAAATGAGCTGTGAAATTTAATCCATAAATGTACCAATAATCGTATTTAGCTAATCATACAAATAAAAAATAGATACCCAGCGAAAATCTTGGAAAGCTGACTTTAAGTTATGATTTCAAAAAATATCAAGTCTTTAAGTTTATGGTGATATTATTAGTGTTTTAACACTCATTATAAGTTTATTCAGAAAACCATACGAGAGGCGGGTGAAGTAAATGGAGTTAATTTTCTGTATATTAGCACCGGTTGTTTCTGAACAAGGCACGAAGTATATTATGATTATTCTCAGACAGTTATGGAGCTTTTTATTATCTTGGTTGGGACAAATTCAGGTAACTATTCTTCTTTTTTTTCATTTATCTTTTTTTTTATATTTTCGTAATAGTTTTTGTTTTGTTTTGGTTTCGTGACATTAATTTTAGGGGTTGATTTCGTGAGTTTATTTTAGTGTTGAGTCTAACATTCAAGTAACTCTGATGGTTCAGGTAATGTTCATTCTCCCGTAAAACCTTGATCTAACCAACTAAAATTATAAATGCAATTTGGTATCTATTTCAGTTTTCATGTATAATTAGCACAATAAAACTGCTGATGTGTTATGGTTAACAGGTTTTAAATGCTTTCATATTGAAATCATTACCCAGACCAACGTTCAATTGTTTACAGATTTGTTAAAAGATCACAAAATGGGTTTAAAGTTGTTTCATAACGCAATACATTCATGCTAACTGAAAAACAGGCCTCGGTGTTGGCATGAAAAACATGCCTCAGTATTTGCATAAAATCGGTATTGTGTCTACCACCGAGTAAGTTGGCATAAGATAAAACAAGTTCATAAGAGGTAGAAAATGACGAATGAATAAATTCGTGGACTGCAGAACATACACTTGATTGATGAGAATATAATTAAGGGAGACGAGAACCACTGCTGGTAATGTTTGTGTTTTCGATTGAGCATGAGATAATTATCCCTTTTAATGTTTCTTGCATCTGAATTGGAACTTATTATTTTCACAGTTGATGGTGTTAAATATTCTATAGCATGCAACTATTGCGTAAATTGAGTGTTTTGTATGATAAATTTCTTGATATATAGTTCTAGGTGAATGGGGGCTTTCTACAAGAGACTGGAATATCTGATGGCGTGAAAGACGGGAAAGCACAGTGTATTTGGTGCTCACTTTTTATGATTCATGTGCATCATCTAATGTAGGAGAAGGATTGGAATTTTTTTTCTGTCGATACAATGATCGGGGTCAATGCCTGAAGATGCATGATTAAATGGTTGTAGGGTGCGATGTTGGAGAAGACAAACAAGAGAAGTCAAATAGTTTTTTTTTTTTTGCTCAAATGCAGGGGTGTATATGGCAGTTCAATGTGCATTTCCCAGACAACCGAGATTGGATCCAGATGAAGAAAATGTAAATACTCGAATGCACATACACATGATCGTGAAAACGAGATACCAGAACCTTGATGTAAGTACAAGTTGAGTTTATTGCATTGGTGAATTGTGTATACAATTTAGACTTATACTACTTGGTAATTAAGTATATATTTTTTGTTTGGTTAGATGGATTTGTTGAAAAAAAAAATACTTCATTCCAGTAGAACAAGTGGAGGAAAGAGGAAATTCTACACCCGTATGAGTATGTAAGAGAAGAGAGACATGAATTCCAAAGGCATTTCAGACTCTAATGAGGATGCAATCTGATGGAACAGATACCCTACCGACAAAACAATGTTACCTCCTTCAATCTAGGCTCAATAAAGGATATAACTTAGCGAGGTTCCTTTTTTTCCATTTTTTTCTAAAATTGTAGTTATGCGAACTTTTTTGGTTTGGGAGTGTTGGGGATATGATATGAGTTCTTGATTCTAGAATGTCTTTGATAACTTTTTCAAGATAAAATTGGATGGTTATTATTTATTTTTGATGTTCATGGATCTAATTGATAATTGGTGATTACTGATATATTTGAGTGATCTAACATAACAACAAAAAAGTATGTCATGGTAATGTACAAATGTAGAGGTCTTGAGTTTATTTTCTTACAAAATTCATGGGAACAATTTTCTTAATTCCAACTTCAACAATATTGTGCCTATAAGATTTTCTTATTGACTTTATTGTCTTGGCTTAATCAGATTTCATAAAATTGTTTAGTACGTGAAAACTGTGTACAATCCTATCAGCAAAATGCATCAAAGTTGGTAAGCTTCACTCCATTTAACATCACAAAATCACTGCTATGAATTGGACCTTCGAAGGAGGTCAAGCTTTCCGGAAATGTTTTCAACTCTCTTTGTGAATTAGTATAGATGCAGTTGATCTCCATCCATTTATTGTGGACCGTTTTCAGGAATTTTGACTACATTAGGGATGGCAATTCTAACATTATGGAAATCAAATACATTTAAAGTATGAAGATAGTAATCAGAAAGACCCATTGAAATTTGTTGGAGCCTTAGATAACATCATGTGAATTTGAGTTTCTTTTAATACAATACATGATCCAGAAAATTTGTAACTACGATTGGGCATCTTAATGAAAATTTATGGGATAGATTGGGCATCTTACTGAAAATTTGGGTGTATGTATTTATCTAAAGTAGAGTTGATGAATAGAGGGAGTAATTTATGGGATTGGAAAAAAAAATGCACATCAAAGAACAACTATTTGATCTCAATCTATTGTTAGTTATATATGTATATGTAGTTCAAAGGGTAGTATGTATATCTTTTACAACACTACAAGCACCAAGTTTTTTTTTTTTTTTTTTTTGCATTAATTTTTAGAATAGATTTTGTTCTTAATAAATTGAGGTTACGCTATAACTATCGATGTGGTTCTTTGCTGAACAAAGTAAGCCATGCAAGAATAAGTTTATTTTATGAATGAAAATTTGGGAGCACCTGGTTTCACATTTAATTGAAAAGGAAAGGTATTGCCAACTTAACATTGGTTATGTGAGTCATTCTTATTTTTTTCCATCATTTCTGTTTTTGGAAATTTTTTTCCATCAGTACTGCTCTTGGAATACATGTGGAGATACGTGGTTCATGACCAGTAGAAACTCTAAAACGTCTAGAACCATCATCTTTCTTTTTCTATATTAATCATTCAACAAAACCAACAATTGCGCCTTCTGTAACAGACTCATTTAGTTTTGTTTGCATTTGGCTTTTTAATCATAGATAGCCTGGATCATGTCATAACACGGGTTGGTGATTGAGCCCAAGTTTATCAGGATTCACGTGATGACACCGATCGGGGATTGAGCCCAAGTTTACTAGGACGGATGCTCTATTAGTTCTTTTGCATTTTTATATATGGTGGACTCATGATGTTTTTTTGGATTAAAAGGCAAATTCTTGCAGAAATAAATGATGTTAAAGTACTTTGTAATTAGGTATCTGTTGTTGGTTGCGCTCCTTAAACCCCAAACTGATCTCATCTATGCTCATATATGGTTTGTATAGTAATTTGTAAAGTGTAAAGTCAGTTGACTTGAAAATACGAGTGACAAACATCAGCTAACAGTGAGATCCTACCTACTGATTCGACATGGCCATGTGGTGTTAATTTTGGGACTATGAAAGATATTCATAGTTATAAGGGAAATCAAGATTTCTCGACTATGTTTTAAGTTTGCCTCATGATATTTCAAATGAAAAATAATTGAACTATTATCCGTCATTATATATCTGATCTCTTAGCAAATTGATTCATTGATTAGACATCATCAAAGCTATAATGATTGACTTATTTGAGTGAAAAGCTTACATGTTGATGGTGTTAAATGGTCCAAGAAGTTGATGGAGTATATTCTAGATTTTTTTTATCTTATTGTTGAAAAAATTTGGGTATTATCTAACTTAACTTAATGAATTTGGATGTGCTCTTTTTTGTCCAATAGATAAAACGGTTAAAAGCATTTTTGGCTGCAAGATTGAAGAGAAAATGAACAAAGAAACTGATAAGTTTGTGGTAGAGAAAATATTTTGGATTAGGTTGAGAATAATTTAACTCCTTAGAAAACAAATTAACATATACTTTTTTGGGATGTATGGAAAATTTATGCGCAACATCGTCGAAGGAGATAGTTATTTGTTAAAATTTCCCAACTGTCTATGATCTCTTTAAACTTTTCTTTCATATATCCACATATCTACACTTATGTGTTCTTTTCGTGCATATATGCAGAAAATGTAGGTGATTTGATCATGCAGTGTTCGAGCAAGGTGCATCAACTGAGATTGTTGGTGGAGCAATAGAAAACAAACTCATGAAGAGGTTCATCCGGTCATGTAACATTCTATCTTCATTTTCTTTATTTTTTGGCTATGTAGTTCAAGTGAGTTAGCGATTTGGCTTTGTTTCTGAGCACCACCACATCATATTAAAATAAACTTATTATACTTAAAGAGGAAGGATCCATTTTCACTTTAATTCTCACACTATCTCACACTTTGGGACCCTATTTTGTGAATAAAAACCAAATGGTATTGAATTTGAAGCTAAGATTTTTGGGACATGTTCCTCTTGCAAAGCTCTATATGCCTACCGAAAATGAGTGCATTCTGAAATGTATATATAACACCATTATCTACCGATCTTAATTTCAATGTTAAAAATTTGTTGATTTTCAACGGCCATTTTGAAAGTAGTAGATGGTGATGTTATACATTTCGTAATATGCTCATTTTTTGGTGAGAACATAGAGCTTTGTAAGAGGAACATATCCCTAAAATATTGGCTTCAAATTCGTAATAGTTTGGGTGTTATCCTCAAAAACGACGTCCAATATATGAAATGATGTGAGAATAAAAGTCTGAGGGGATCCTCCCTCATACTTAAATGAATAAAAATTTAATTTATTTAAAATGTTATTTAGCTTTGTCTCTCATTTGGCGGTTAATCTAAGAAAGTGAAAGTTTTGTGCATTTGCGCTCTATGTATTTTCATATTGCCTATTTACCTTTATTGGTTAGTATATGGGATTTCTTTTTAGGCAACAATAGAAATCTGCGAGAAAAAAATCACTCATAAATGTTAATTATATAACAAGAAACACAAATAAGCGGCGTCGATTAATCCAACCAGAAAGAAATTATCACACAATGGGAAGAATTACACACATAAATATAAAAATATAAATTATATATCTAGGCTTCAAGGACGATAATAGAATTTAGGTTTAAGTCGTGGAAATTTTGAATTAATTGAATTTCATTGGAATTATTTAAGGACAATAATCAAGTTTAGTCTTAAGTCATGACAATTTTTAATTAAATGGATTTCATTATAATAATTAATCTATTAGATGGTATTTATACTTTGTATAGTTTCTAATTTAAGCTAACTTTTTGTTCTCATGTTAATTTAGATCAGACCCAGACAACTTAAAAGAAATTAGGTCTTTTTAATTCTTATTCCTTGATGAACAGGTTGGTAATTGATCAACCAACGATGCTTGAAAATCCTTTCCATCTTGGCTACAATTCAATCAATTTAGCTACAACAATATATAGAACATTTAGTTGATGTTTTTAGTCTCTATTGTCAAAGGAGAACTTAGTAGACTTATCTAGAATTCATACTTTCGCCGTGTGCAAATCATTTTAAACTATACATGTAGCATTTTAATTACTAAAAAAATAGTTTGAGGTATCAAACTTTTATGTCCATTATGGGTATGCCAAACTGCCAAACTCATATGTCTATATGCCAGTCCTACCATATAGGCATACACGATGA
Source organism: Papaver armeniacum (assembly GCA_023531295.1). Taxonomy (NCBI): domain Eukaryota; kingdom Viridiplantae; phylum Streptophyta; class Magnoliopsida; order Ranunculales; family Papaveraceae; genus Papaver; species Papaver armeniacum. Next base: position 174,482 of record JAJJWW010004946.1, read on the forward strand.
GTTTGTGTAGGGCGATAGAGACTCCATCGCTCGATGGTCTTTTCATCGAGAGATTTTTAGACCATCTCCGGCGATAGTCAGACTATCTCCAAGTAATTATATATATATATATATATATATATATATATATATATATATATATAATCTCTCATTCTCTCCTACTTTTTCACTTCTAATATATTTTTATATCTATAGGGTCCCACTTAATATATTATAATACTAAACTTTTTATAAATACCCCACCACACAAATACAAATATATATTTTATGAGTCCAACTTTGTGCACCCCTCTAAAACCGGGGTGCACATTCCGGCTTTCTTGGTTGGCTGAAAAATTCTTTAAAACCACCGTCTTCTTTTTTGCTTTGCTTTTTTCTTCTTCTTTTTATCTTTCCTGAAATTACGTAAAAAAATAAGAAATAGTAAAGACTACATCTTCTTTATAATATCTCTTTCTTCTGTTCTGCCATTTTCTCGCGTTCTGCATAACAAATCAAACTTATTTGATAATCCATACTACATTCAGCAATCAAACTAAAACGAACACAGAGAATGTTTTCTGAATTAGGTCCAAAATTAAACTTCTGAAATCAATAAAAAATAAACTCTTTTTTAGCTCATAGCCTGATCAATATGCTAATTCAAGCTTATATCTCCTTGGTACTGGATAATCAAACAACATTTCCAAGTCCTAGTATGATCGTGGTACACTAATTTATTCTTTAAATCAATAAAAATTAAAGAACAAAAGAAGGATTATTGGGACCCTAATCAAAACCCATACAAATAACTGATGTTTTTGGTGGATCCGTTGAGATTTTGATAATTGAAAATTGCAAAGTTTTTATAAGGATATTCATCCGATTTGAACATCTAACTGCTGAATTTTTCATCAAAGATAAAATTGAATCAAACCCAAATCCAAAAGCTTCAAAAATAGATGAAACCAAAAGATTTACAATCCGAACAATCAGATTTACTTCTCTTTTGTTATCAAATTTCTATCGGTTTTTGAGAAATCAATTAATACATGTATTTTGAGTTTTGAGTTTTATGGATGGATTTTTTTTTTTTTTTCTGGAAGCAGATAAAATTTTAATTGTTGTGACCCAGAAACATGTAGGAATGGCGAGTTTGATTTAATATAGACAAGCTTTTTTCTTCGATGAAGTTGATGTACCAGAGACAGTCGGGAAACTGTCTTTTTAATTCCCAAAAAAAAAAAAAAAAATATAAGGAAATTTCAAAACCACTGTATGTAAAGAGGGTGGTTTTTAAACATTTTTGTGACCAACCAGGAAAGCCGTAATGTGCACCCCGGTTTTAGAGGGGTGCACAAAGTTGGACTCATATTTTATTCATTAGGTCCCACTCAACACAATTAAATATATGCTTTTAGTCAAATTTGCCATGTCTACCATAGTGGGCAAACTTATTTGCCATGCCACATGGCATGCCAAACTGCATTTTTTTTGGCATGTGCATAGGAATATGCCTTAAAAATAGTTGAACTAATCAAATTTTTTTGAAGATGCTTAAATACATTTAGGCAACGGGCGCGGGGCGAAGCCCCGCCACACCAATCGCCAATTCTCATCATCCCCGGTGCGTAGCACGGGTTACATACTAGAGCTATGATAATCTAAATCTCGACATAAATAAAGCAATCTCTGCAATAATACTGCATGCACACTTCTTACATATCACATTTCTTTTTATTTTGTTTTGAAAATTGCATTTCACAAATTGCATGTGATATATATATTTTAAAACTTTTACAGATAAATCTGTTGGATACGACAATTCGTTAACAAAAAAAAAAGTTGGATATGAAATTTAATTACTTTAAACCAAAATTAATGGAGTCAACTTCTTTTTAGTTATTCTAATACCTGCCTATAAAATTAATACATGGTTTATAATATCAAATTCAAATCATCAAACCGTTAGATACCTAAAGGGTATCAGAGTTCCCTATATCTTCAAAAAATCAAACTAACCAAAGACTGTTAAAAAATAATCTAATGTATTTAGCCACGGGTGCGGGGCGAAGCCACGCCATGCCCAATTAGATGGTCCCATTATCCCCTGTGCGTAGCACGGATTACATACAAGAAATCCCTATTCCTACTAACATAAAAAATGGACCCCTATCTATAATTAAATGCATTAATCGACTTCTTAAATCTCAACATAAATAAATAAGTGTATAATTTTGTTCAATTGTAAATAAAAATTAGTTTAATTATGGAGTCAATTTCTTTTCAATTATTTTAACATCTGCCCATACAACCAATACATTAACATGAATTTTTAAAACTAAATTTAAACTATGGAATAATAAGACATCTAATGGGTATCAAAGTTTCCTATCTTTTTAAAAATAAAACCAATCGCAATTTTTTCAAGAAAAAATATTAGTGCATTTGCTTACGGATGCGGGGCGAAGCCCCGCCACGCTAAATTGGACGATCCCACCGGCCCCGGTGCGTAGCACGGGTTAGACACTAGTGTTACTTAAACTGACGTAGAAGTTAGAGGAGTGGCACTTTAGAATGCCACATCTCACCCTAACTAGATTTCCCCCCTTCGACATCAGCTATGCTGGTATTCATTCCGAGAGGAAATTATGGGCAGTTGTGAAAACCCATCTACCATTTGGATGTGTACGGCCAAATGGGTCCCTCATATTTGTCGCTTTCCGTTGATACTTTTCTGGATTTCTTACTCCTTAAATTGGAGTGGATTGTGGCAATTACGGGGTTCGAATCCCTACCTCATGAGAACCATCAGACCACTTGATATTCCTGGATTTCATTCCCAGGATATCTAGAATCAACATACTACTTCTTTCGTCCTATTTTGTACGCTAAATATTATTTTCTTGTGTCCGAATATGGTCTTCAAAATCATTCTCCGAAGTCGATTACTCGTCTAGTACTCGCTATTCGTTATATGACCGATGTGATTTCCGATTTTTAGCAATTAAGGCGACCGATTATGCCGATTTGAACCGATTTTTGTGGAAAACTAATTGGTGATTTTTCCGAGTTGGCCTTGCATGCACCAAAATCAGAAAAGAATTTTTTTTTGTAACCCCTCATATGGGAGTTATCAAGTATAAAAACCTTTAAAAACATGATTAATAGGTTCAATATAACAATGTTATACACCTGTTTACATGATAGTATTAAAACTTTAATGAGGGAGGATCCGTGGACACTCTTAGATGGACACTATCATACATGATTTGCGCCATTTTCTCCGCAAAACCCAAACGACAATGAACCTGAATCTAATATTTTGAGGATACGTTCCTATTATAAGACTCTACATACCTACCAAAAATGAGCACAATTTGAGACGTATAACACCAGTTACACCACCATTTACCCATTTGAATATCAGCCGTTAAAAGTTAACGGTTGAAATTAAGATCGGTAGATGGTGAGGTTTGGTATCTCGAATTGTGCTTATTTTCGGTTGGAATGTAGAGTCTTATAAGAGGAATGTATCATCAAAATATTAGATTCAAATTCATTGTCGTTTGGGTTTTGCGGAGAAATTGGCATAAATCATGTATGATAATGTCTATTTAAGAGTGCCCATGGATCCTTCCTCAACTTTAATTAGGTACAAGTCATAACTCATGAGTAGCAACATATAAGTCTCTAATAACTCTAATAAATAGGTTCCGAGTATTAGGCCGAGTTTCGACGATCTCCAAGTCCGAACTCATCCCTGGTTTCTTTAAATTTTTTTCAATATGGACGTACAAAATGAGACAGGGAGAATATACCATAAGCGGTAGCAATAGCTATGATACGTGCTTATATTTATCAATTAGATGTGGGATATATCGAAAATATCATGTGAAAAAGCATAAACAATCCAATAAGCAATGATATATGGATTAATTAAATTCTACATAGTTTTCTATGTCATTTTTTTTTCTATTTTTAAGCATTTTTTTTCCATTTTTGTGAAACATTTTTTTTAAGGAAAATGTGATTTATTTATAGAAAGAGATCAATTACCCCTAATTATTCATGAGAACAAGTAAGATACATAGAGGAGTGTCATGTGTAGACCAACTCTCAGAGACATTTTCATCATAAGCATACTTACATAATATATGTGCTATAGTATTAGCACTTCTAGGTATAGCCTTAAACACAAAGAAATAACATGATAGTTTCACCATATCTCATTGAGTCCTTTTCACTTCTGTTTTTTATTTTGTTTTGTTTTTAAACTATGTTTCTCTAAGTGATTAGGTGGGGCTCACGAATCAAGTTGTTACCAATGCTAGGGTAAATTAGAGTGATTGAGATACCAAAAAAAAAAAAAAAGATGAAAAAGATGAAAAAAAAGTGAAAAAAAAAAAGAAAAAAGAAAAGAAATTGAGACCAGACCATCAGACCAACCGGAATAAATTCAATAAATTCGACCACTGGAACCCTTGTATATGCCAGTTGTGTTGACCTAGAGTTAGGATTATCGACCACTGGTTCCCTTGTATATGCCGGTGTGTTGATATTAGTCGACTAGTATCTCATCCATTAGGATAGGTTCATTTTGGCGGAGGCCTTCAGATAGATATGGGAAACACCGTTCACTTAGTAAACATCAAAACCATCTATGTTTTTCTCTATATCCATCTTCTTGATTTATCCATGTGATTAGTTTTGACTCCATTATATTGATGTCCATAGTGAGACTACCTGAGTAGAGCTCTGTGACTTATATATGAATTTTAGTATGCTTGAGTGCAAACTCGTGTACATCAATTGGAATTTCGCATCAGGGTACTTCCTCATGTAGTCAATAAGTATGCCAACCAAGGAGAATCTTTAGTGCTTTCCAAGGTTCTGCAAAGATAGCTAGGGTCTGGATTATAAAGGTTTTGTGGGTATATCTCTTTTAAGCCCTCCCGGGACTATAACTCGCCCACTAGGGCCACCTAGGGGTTTAAAGGCTTATTGCATACACTAAATGCAATCGACGATACCTGCGACAGTGAGTTAGGATTTTATTTTCTATTTTAGTTTTGCTCGAGGACTAGCAAATAATAAGTTTGGGGGTATTTGATAGACACATTTTTGTGTCTAATTTGTCTCGATTCTATATATTGATAGTGCTCATTTTTGTACTTATTATGGTGTTTTATGCGTGTGTGTAGGTATTTTTGGCCAATAAACGTTTTTGGAAAAATTGGCTCGAAAAGTTGGTAAAAGCGCCCGGAGGACACCTGCTATTCGGACTCTCGCTATGGATAAGGGGTACCCAAATTGCTAAGGGGCATCCCCAGGACACCCCCAAGGCAGTTGCTAATCGCACCCCCACTATGGTTAGGGGGCGACCAGCTTCTTCACAATTCAAATACAGCTTTTTGGCGGGAAATCAAAACAACACACCTGCAGATTAGGGTTCGAGTTTTGGAAGATTTCTGAAGAGATTCGATTGCTGGATTTAGTTGATATGGGCCTAGTAAGCCTAAACAGGGAAGTTATGGGTGATAGTTTCGATTAAATTGGGTTGGATAGTTGTCTTGGAACAAAACAGAGTGTATGGAATATATCGGGTTATGTTGGTTTATTTTCAGAAATCCAGTGAGACTAAAACGCAGATAAACTTTCCTAAGATTCACATATACCTGATAGAGAGTTTGCAAAGGATTTGACAGCTTGGAAACGCGTAAAACGATTCGACAGAGAGATTAATGCCGTGACTTGCACGGAAAGGAAAAGAAGAAATTTAATCGGTATTTTTAGGTTTCTGAGGTGTATAAAAGCATGAGTCGAGTTCCAGGATGGGTTGGACAATTTTAGAAGAAGTTTGGGGCACTTTGGTAGGCCTCGGAAGGTGTTTATAATTAAGCCTACATGTAATACCGCAAGTGCACGGTGTCTATCGGAGACGCGGCAAGTACGGGTCGATCCACAGAGACATGGGTGTGCTATGTTTGATCTAAGGCTTCTTCAACTGAATTCTAAGTGATATTTTAACAACAGGGGGTGTTTTAGTGTGTTGAAGCGACTGAGTTGGTTGAAGTGACTCTGAACTAAGGAAAAGAAATAAAATGTGACAATGGGAAGTACCAGTGGTGGTGAATCCACCACTAGACTCTATGTTAAGGTCGGTTAACTCATGTTGTGTTCTTACACCTACCTAAGGAAGATTCTAAGGAGTAATACATCACTAATCTCACTAGTTCCCCCTAGTATAGAGTGTATTTTTACAAAGACACTCTATCACAGTTCTTTAGTTCATTACTAAGCATCACTCATATTTTGTTAAGCACATATCTCATCCTTGGCGGTTACGATGGGGGAATTGATTAACCTTTCACTCTAACTCTCTCCTAGTATTGGCTGTCTTCTTACAGTACAACCAATCACAAGAGAGTTAGATTACTTAGCTAATTATACTCCTAATTCTGTGAAGCATAGTAATAACAACAACATCAATCTAATTTACTCAACATATAATCTAGGGTTTCAACAACACCCTAGCAAAAGATCTTAGAACATGATTCAAATACAAAGAAATACAAATTAAACCTAAATGATACACTGGCTAGTCCAGGCATGACGTTCAAACACACACAGGCCTTCTATTTATACATGCACAGAAATTCCAAAACCCTAATTCTTTAAAAATAGAAATTAATTGAAAATCACTCTCACCCATACTCTGATTCGCGTCTCCTCTGTCAAATCTTCTCAGAACTGATGTTTTCCCTCAATTGATTTGATGTAAGAGCAAACCCTAGCTCTAATTATCTTTAATATAGCCTCTAGGGTTAAGAGAGAGGCTAGATGAAAGATAAATCGAACTAGGTGCGGCGAAGATGGTTGTGGTGGTACTGTTGGTGTCAGGGAAGGAGAGATGGAGGTGGAAGAGGTATGGTGATGGCTCTGCTCAGAGTTTGGTGTCGGGTGATGAGGGGATGGGTTTTGCATAGGTGAAGAGGGAAGAAGAAAGAGAAGAAGAAAGAAAGAATGGGGTGTAGTTGATAGGGTATAGGGTTAGGGAAATTCAGTGTTGAGCGGATGCATCGACTGATGATGGGAAGGCTGCAGCGAGCGTTGGATTTAGCTGGAGAAGATCTCAACGGCTGAGGATGATGTGGAGTGATCTGGTGTTGAGCGGAGCATTGAGAAATAGATGTGAGCGAAGGAGCGACCGTATGATGCATGCGGGCGAGATCTCAACGGCTCGGGATGAGCGGGTTCGGATCCGGGTCGTGGGTAGCTCTAGCCCATGTCTTCCTTGTTGGGTTGCAACTGATTCGCGCGTGGGCTTTGGCTATCTGCTCCATAGATGCTCGACTCCAATTCTTCTGCTCTTTTGGCTCCTCAGATTCTCCGAGCTTTATTTATTGCCTAAAAACACAAAATTAGTTAATACAAATATTTATTCTTGAAAACAAAGAAAACACAGAATCTGGGATAATATCCCGATTTCTAAACGCAAAAGATGAGTAAAATGCCAATAAAAGGTGTATAAATATGCACTATTTGGCACTCATCAAATACCCCCAAACCCGAATTTTACTTGTCCTCAAGTGAAACAAATTAAGAAATCCTAACTATACCCCCCTGTCGCAGGTCTCTCGAATGCATTTAGCGTATGCACTAAGCCTTTAAACCCCTAGGTGTCCCTAGTGGACGAGTTGTAGTCTCGTGAGGGTTTACCGCAGGTGTACCCACAAAACCTTCTCCAACTTCAGAGTGTAAAAGAGTCTCAAGCATCCAAGAAGCTATGAGTACATAGAGTTTCTGCGTGCTAGTAACATGAAGTTAGAACTACCAAAGAACGCACTCTCATCCTTAAGTGATGAGCGAGAAGTAACCATACCATATGAAAGAATTCGGATTCGATTGTGATCATAAGTCTCAACTTCTGCCTCACCATTAGGGTTTTATGATAATTGCACTCAAAAATATCGCTTTTTTAGTCTCTCATGTGTGCGGGGGGAATAAAGAGAAAACCCCGCACACGTTGTAGGTAAGAAGGATAACCTTCCGAAATAAAATCTGGAGACTCCACAAAAGTGTGGACAAAAAGAATCTTTTTCTGATGATCTCTAAGGAAGGAAATCAACCATTAGTAAGGGGTGGGAGTACACTTCTCACCCGATCAGCAATTAATATCACTCTCTCATAAGAACCATAGAAACGTCTTCAATCTTCGGTCTTCGGTCTTCAAATGTTGATGACGAACTTCTAAACTTCACAAAACTTGAAAATTTTTAATTTTTCTATTCAAATTCCTTGTTGTTTGGATTTTTCTGTTTGAACTCTTCTTTACCATGGTGGTAGCAAAAATAAACTACAATATTTTTTTGATTTTTTTTTTTTTTTTGCAAAAGTGAAAATAAAAATACAAATAATGAAATAACTAACTCCATGGACAAAGGACTTTATCACTCAATTTTTCCACAACTTGTATTGTCTTGATTTTATAAATTTTATTAATTCTCATCTTATTTTCTTTTCTTTTTCTTTGTTGCACGTAAAGTTGGAGGTTTGCTGATGATGATGTGTTTCTATGGGTCTTGCTGATTGAGAGAGAGAGTGATGCTAACTGCAAATCGATATTTAGAAGGAGTTTTCATCTTTAGACGTCACCCTCATGATTGACAAAAACTAGAACTCAAGAGATCAAAAGTAGTCTTTGAAAGTGGTGCGAAGTTGGGTAGCTCACCATTCCTACCAGGAATTGATGTTCGGTGACACACACTCTAATGACTTTTCTAGAAAGTTGCAAAAATTGAAGGTTGGTGCCTCACTTGATGTAAAATGGGTAGTCTCCACTATGGGTGATCACAATTCTACTACCGAATATCTAAACAAACACCTAATTCGCTCTCCAGGTATGGTTAAATCCAACTTTAACGCTCTAATCAACTAAGAAACCCGATTGTGTTCTCCAAGTACTTCTAACTTCATTATTTTGGTTTAAAAATTCTCTATGTAAACATAGCTAGAAGCATGCTAGTGACTCTAAAATCTCTAAAAGTTGGAGGTTTGTACAAAAAGAGTTTTTAATTAATTTTTTTTTTTTTTTTTGGAAATAAAAGATTAAAAAGACTAAAAAGACTAAAAGATTAAAAGATTAAAAAGATTAAAAAGATTAAAAAGACTAAAAAGATTAAAAAGACTAAAAACTCTATATGCAAAAATATGCAAATGCACCCCCAAACCTAAATCAAACATTGTCCTCAATGTGTCACGAGATAAGAAAAATTTAAACAAATCACGTACCACGAGAACTATCCGATAAGATAAAAGGGAAGAGATTAGGATGTCGGTAAGGAGCAAGGTTGAGCTTCATTAATCAAGGCAAAATCCAACATTCTCAGTGGTGATCATATCGGATTAGCACAATATACGCACAAGAAGACTCAACCGATGTAAGAAAGAAAAATTTAACAAGTCCTACTGGATATGTACAATGAAAACCATAAACCAACAGTCTAAAGAGTTGAGGATCAACCCAATATAAAATATGTACACACATTAACAGCCTTACACAGATATAAAATGAGAGTGCAAGTAAGACTGCAAATGGGAATGAGTTTCCCCCAAACCTAAACTTGTGAACGGGTGTGTTTGAGAGCACAAAATCTTGCAATTTTAAAGGTACATCATGCAAAAGGTCTAACTCAAAATGAGTTTTTCTAAGAACAGGCAGACATACACACACCAACTGTGGTTCCCTAAAGGTGTTATACTTTGATGCAAAATAGTCCAAGAGGACTTGGGAAGCACAAAGCTCTAGGCCTAAGTTAGGCATTTTTAGAAAAGTTGGTTTTGCAATTTTGTGACAAACTACACCTAGGTTGGGTGAAGGAGTTTCAATTTGTGACTCAAGAGAGAGGTTAGGTACATCCAAGTTATTTTCATGTATAAAATCATTTGCACCATCACACACTTTCCTAAAGTCAGAAGAGGGTAAATCATGTTCATTTTCACAGGACAATTGCACAGGTTCCACATCATCATCACATATATGAATATTAGAAGAAGCATCATTCATGGGGTTCTGGAAGAGACACTTAGTGTCTCCGAACCTAAAGATTCTACTACATTTTCAAAATACACATGCTCTTCTAACATATCATATTCATCATCATCATCATCATAGCACAAATGCATTTCCCTATTCAAAATTGTAGTATTTCTAGTCCACTCATTTATTTCTAGGTGAGGCTCATATTCAATATTAGTTACATGAGTAGGACTTTCAACATGCAATTCATTAGGACTAACATTCATTTCACCCACGAAATTCCTCCCTCTCCTCATTTAGTGTATCACAGATTTGACTCAATTTGAGTTCTAAACTCGCAAACCTTTGGTCATTGACTTTTGATATTGCTCAAGGTTTTGAATCAATTCTAGAATTTCATTATGTTGTTCAATGAAAGGAGAGTTTTCAATGATAGGAAATTCATAATCAATGCTATATGGTTTATCATGCAATACACTCCTAGCATTATTTTGTTCGATGAGTCTAAGATTTTCCTCCACAAATTGAGAAGTACAAAATTGTTCAACCTCCCACCTGTGGTGGATGATGTATGTGATCATAATGATTAGGGTATGCGAGATCAGGGGCGAGAAGGCTCATAAAATTCCCTAAAATCACTATGGTATGTGGGGAGTTCATATTGTGAAGCATGCCCGTAAGCAAGCTCTCTAAGGGATTTGTTTGTATCCCAGTTGCAGACCAAAATCCTGACATGATTTAGTACTCAAATTGAACTCAAAGCCCAGTTGAAGTGGACTAAGTTTGGTTTTAGTGGGATTGGTTTGGTTTATTGGGTTTCATTTGGTTTGTTGGGTTTTGGTTTGTTGTGGGCTTGTTGTTTGGTTTTGTGGGAAGCCCAAAGAGTTGTGTGCAACGCCTAAGTTCAGAGAAACACAAACCCAAAGGTTATGGGAAGTGAGCTTAGTTATGTGTACAGCCCAACTCGCTCACTGATGTGGGCTGAAAATTGAGAATGCAAAGCCCAGTGGGTGGCCAGTTTGTACAGCTGTTGACAGATGTGGGCTTAGTTTGTGTAGAACCTGAACATGATAAATTGATATGGGCTTGTTTGTTAAGGGTTCACCAGTGTGATGGGTTTAGGTTATGTTCAGCCAAGATATATGCTCAAACCTGCAGCTTAGGTTGAACCCAATGGTTGGGGGCTTTAGCTGTTGAGGTGCGGGAGTTTATTCATGCGAGAGATTGGCAAGTCTCTAGCATCGGCTATGTGCACACGGGGGCCGCAGGGCACAACTCCAATTGACAAAGACAAGTTCACAAGACAAATTGGGTTGCCCAGAGCAAGGACAAGACAAGAAAAGAGCAATGTGTGCACAAAGACATGTTTACTGACATTTAACACAAACTCACAGGCTTATGCAGGCCAGTTATGCAAAAAGACACAAAAATTAACAATTGGGTAAATTGAATAAATTTTGGTGGGGCTCGGCATAGATTATTTGCACGTATCAGTGCAAATCCGCGTTTAATCAAGCACAAGAGACAAAGCTTATGCAAACTCTCCGAAAAGAAATGACACAAAGACAAGGGGTTCAAGCATGCATAAGGGGCTCAACGGGTTAGCCGCCACGTGTGGTACCTCAAACTTGTAGTCAGGGGCTAGCAAGGGAGCGGGGTAGCTAGGCGAGTGAGGTCGGCATTCAACATAATACGTAAGGCTCACAGGATCACACAAGGCAAGGGCAGATGACAATGCTTACACAAGTTGCTCAATATTCATTCAGCTGCTATGATATCACAGGTATGCTATTCAAATGCAAAGGCAAACAACAGAGGTAGTTGATGCTCTTGGTTTTTACCTAGCCTGGTGTTGATGGTGGATTTTCGTTTAAGGTTAAATTTGTAAGTAACCAGAAAATCATGCGCTGACATCTTGTAAAAGATAAAGCCATTTATGAAGTGTTGGATACTCCCTCACTTAATTCATATCGGCCTTGTATTTCCTGTACTCATTATCAGTGTGGCATGACGACTGAGTGTTGCTCTTACAGAGTAACACGAACCTCCAAGCACTATAATGAATCATCATCAGTGTGGCATGACGACTGAGTGTTACTCTTACAGAGTAACACGAACCTCCAAGCACTATAATAAAACCATGTACGAAATACCCATACAGCCGATTCTCGGTGTGTTATACTAGCCCGAGCCTCTCGGTGTGTTATACTAGCCCGATTGAGCCCCTCTCGGTGTGTTATACTAGCCCGATTGAGCATCCGGACTTGAGTATCCTCTCCGGATATGATCCGATTATATCCAACTCCACAAGCATGATTGGATGACCCTGCATCAATTCCATCACCCTAAGCATGGTATGGAATACCCACGGCCTTAGCTTGCCTGGATATGATCCGATCGCAGTCATCCAACTCCACAAGCATGATTGGATGACCACAGATCAATTCCATCACCCTAAGCATGGTATGGAATACCCGCGGCCTTAGCTTGCCGTATATGATTCGATCGCAGTCATCCAACTCCGCAAGCATGATTGGATGACCACAGATCAATTCCATCACCCCAAGCAGGTATGGAATACACACGGTCGACCCCGCATGGTCGACCATTGGCCTTTGCTTGCCAAGAAACCGTTCATACCACGGAAAACCCTAAATTAGGGTTCATGCATATTACATGTGCCGCAAAACGGTCTCAACCATCCATCTTCGCAGGCATAGATGGAGGGTGTAGATGTAGACTCAAAGGGCCCGGAGCATGTCGACACAATCACCATGTGACCGCCTACACACATGACCAATCGGCCGAAACCAACCATGATTGGTTACAACGAATTGGTCCGCCCAAAGAGTGTGGTCGCGTGGCGGCTTTGAAAGCCAAAATTAGGGTTCAAGCCATCACGCGCGTCCATCTTCTCCGGCACGAATGGAGGGTCACAGATTAGATTAAGCAGGTCCGGTCATACCAGCACGACCACCGTGGGCCCATCTACCTCCTCATGCGGTCGGCCAAGGCACATCATTCTGTGGCCAACCCAAAACGCACGCCCAAACTCGCGCGGTTACACCTCCCAAATCCTAAACCGATCTCGACCGCTCAACTTCACCGGATGATTTGAATGGCTTAGATCACGTTTTCATGGGATAATCAGGTATAGGTGTGAATACCAACCTACCACCTACACGGTGGTATGATCGACCAAGACCGACCAAGATGGGTCGTCTTGGGGCGCGCGCCAAACTTGGGATGACACGCGGTTACCAATTCCTTTGCGGTAAAAGATTTGCCGCAAACCGATCTCAACCACTCCTCTTGCCGGCCAAATTGAGTGGCCTAGATCGCGCTTTCATGAGGGAACGGATATAGGCGCCTACACCATCATGCCGTCAACACGCATGTATGGCCTGGCCCTCTCTAAAATCCTTCCCATGCTTGGTTTCGACCAAGTCAAGAGTGATGCTTGCACACCTCTTCAAAAAAACCCGAATATTCATTAACGGCCGCAGATGAGTGTCTCAAAGACCATCTCATCCGTCCAACTTCACCAAAGATGGTTATACAACCCCGGTCAGAGTTATTTGGTTAGTGAGGCGTCATTACCCATCACTTTACCACACCACAATGCGGTACCCGCATAAAATACACACGATACTTCACAAGTATCGACTTTTCGAATAACGCAGTTATTCAATTCAAAGATTACATGCTATCTTTCGTGGATCCACGATTCACATTCAGGACAATCAATCATGTCACAAACTCGGGGGATACATACTCGGGGTATTGGTCCGGGCGGTTTACAGCGTGCGGCGTGCGGCAACGCGCCATCACAAGAACGTGTTAGGAAGTCATGGACGGTTAGTGATGATGGGAGAAGTGGGCAAGACCGGTCGTGGTGGCACCAACGCACATCTCCACTATTCCATCACTCCACTTCCTCCACTTCCCACGAGAGACGTGAATGAGGCTCAATGACTTGTATAAATAGATTCTCCTCTCTATTCTTCAACGGGGGAGAAACAAGGAAGAAACGACAGAACAACACAAGTTCAGTCGACAGAAACCAAGTGTTGATACCGTCATATTCAACCATCTTCTGTCACAAGTCATAGCAAGCCAACACCTTCACAATCTCAACACCTTCTTCGCTTCCTCCCTAAGATCAACCCCATCTCCTTCACTTTGTGACCGAAACAAGTCCGGGAACGGCCATTTCTTGGTTTAGGCCTGACTTGCATGCATTGATCTCTCGAATCTACAAGCACTCACCGCGCATTGCATTTGTTGAAGGTTTAGATTCATTCCTCATCCACACCCCAAATTACCAAATTCTGCAGGAGTAGTTTTCACCCATCAACAATTGGCGACCACAAAGGGGGAGATTGATCTATTTGTTGCACAAAAATTGAATTCTCAATTTTTCTGGCCCCGTTTCCATCCCGCAATGTATCCGAAACCGCAGATGGTTCAGATATCATGGGAAGCATAGCTAGAATCTTTGGAGGATGTCTTGGCAAGTCAAGTCGGTATCACTCAAGGCGAGCAAGACATTTCGCCTTTTGAATGATATAGCGGCACAATTACAAGAAGCATCGACAGCATCCACTCAAGCAAAAGAAGAAATGATGAATCTTTAACTGTGAGTCACACCTTTTACTGGAGAAAAAAAATGAACGTAACCTCAGGGAGACTCGGGAAGATGAACAACATGGTCCTGGCCAACAACGGAGACCCGATGCAACTCCACAGAAAAGAGACTTATCCGAGTTCTACAATGTCTCGCCTGGATAAAGAAAGGGAGCTCGCAGCCTATGGAGCCCGCTAGAAGATTTGTATTTCAAAATCTTATTGAAGCACTAAGACTCGTCCAATCCGCGTCGACCTTCCAACCAATCAAGGAACGCTGAGGAAGGAGAAATCAATCAGAAATACCTGAATACAGAGGATGGGAACGTTCAATCCGGTCACTCAGCAGTGACATTACGACACCTTCTACGTCCTTTTACCTAGGCAAGCGATCCGCAGATATGATGGCACTCACAAGTCTTCCAACTTCATCTCCTGTTCCACATCAAAGCCGCGGAGAGACGTTACAACGCCCACTAACACAGAAAAGCCGACTCAAGGTACTTACATTTCCCATTCCCAATGAAGAAGATTCTGGAACTACTGGAGACGTGGGTGCGAAATGAAGAGGTGGAGCTACCCCCGATATGACGTCCGCCTACTAATCAAGAAGTAATGGACCCGAGGTACTGTCATTACCACCGGTTCCTTCATCACCCCACTAGTGAATGCAACGCTTTTGAAGCGCATTGTCCAGAGAAGCTCGGTTGAGAAGATAGCTTGTTAGTGGAGGATTCTCTTAGAGAGGCTACTCCGGTTTGATATAGTGAGGCTTCAAAAGCAAGTAAGTTTTACTCAACAACTTTACAAGAGAGATAGTTTAGAATTCACCGGGGACTTTGCATCCCGCACGTGGAGAAAGAGGCTCGCGATCAAACGCCATGTTTGTTTCCACTGCACCTCCCTTTTACATAACATTTGCAATTTCATGCGATATGTGCAATCATTCATGACCAAGATGCAAATTTCATTTAACATGATCTCTTTCAAAAAAGGTTGTTCACAAAACTATCTCAAAATAAGCCAATTCAATTACCTATTAATTCAAAACCAAGTAGTCAAAGGAATCCTCACTATCACTCAAAAACAAGAGCATCTAAAAAGACAAGTAGGTAGCTACGATCCTTCAAGGAAAGTCCTTCAAAGAACAACTCGTCCTTCTTGGCAAGAGAGACTTTCATCCTTTGAAGTACAACCTCGCTTCAGACTTCAATTCCTTAGGCAACTTTTCAACCTCTTCTTCCCGGCGAGTAACACAAGATACATAAGGGGCTCCGCCCTATAATTTCTCGGAGCTACCGTGGTCAATACACCTTATGCAGCCGTCACTTCTACCACCGGTGCCAGCCGTAGCAAGAGATGTTCCGGTAAGTGTAACACCTCCCGTCACCGCAGTCGAGCAGCCCGCAAATCCCGACAACTCCTCAAGCGTAACGCTCCAAAGAGTCACTGAGCAACAACTTTCACTCCCCGCATCAGACGAGGAGCCGGAGGGACGAGAGGAGGACCACCATCCATTACCATTTCAGACTTGATGGAGAAGGTGAAGTTCTTGCTAAGACTCAAACGGATATGGCCGCAACTCAGAAAGAGGTATTTCAGCCGCGCGGACCTACGTGGACCTGATCAAATGAGCAACATCAGATATAAACGGTCCTGTCATGGAGATTCCTACACTGGGGACTGATCCTCACAACGATCCTCCCCCGGGTCAACAGATTTACTACAAACCAGAGACCGGTGGATCGGAAGCGGCATCTCTAGTGGAAAGCTTGTGTGAACTCTTGCGCCTCTCAAAGAATCAACGTGCGTAGATGTTTCTTGTAGTTAATAAAATAGCTCGGACGTACACCGACTCCTTCACGTCCGTAAGTCTTAATCGCATCGAAAAACACCGTAAATAATGTTACATTTACGTAAGACGACATGATGGCAGAAAAAGATCACGACCGGCCCTACATGTTACCGCACACATTGAGGGTTCGAGTTCGGGAGGGCCCTCGTCGACACAGAGCATCTTCCAATGTGATTTCTCTCAAGACTCTCAGACGGCCAAGGTTAGCCCATGCAAGATTGTACGTCATCCCACCACAATGACGGACTTCAAGGAAACCAGATCAAAGCACATACGGTGAAGCTTCAACCCATACTCACACCAAAAGGGGACGCACTTTCAAGCAAGACGTGATTAGAAGGGGAAGACAATATACCGGCGTCATTGTTAGCAATTAGCAGAGAGATTGACACCCGCCTCTCCGCCCAATGGAATGCTCCAAAAACGATTCTCCTCTACCGAACATCGACATGTTAGTAGATGCAACCAGCGGACACGGCATGTTCTCCTCCATGGATGGATGTGGCGGCACAACCGATAAGGATGTACGAGCATGATGCAAGTAAGATGGGAAATTTTTATTTATACCATACGCCATTTAGTTTAAAGAATGCAACGTATCAAACGCCGGCAATCTTCCACCGGAATCGATACCTCAAGGGAACAACCCAAGGAGATAATGATTTCCACGCGTCATATCGAGCAAGACAACCTTATCGGTGGTACCTCTATCATGCTATATCGAGAATCTGCGCTTTTGGTCATCCTCTGGAGCCGCAAAACGATCATCTACAATAACATATGCCCTAATAGGAAAACGCAATGAAGAGCCTCATAATGTTCGAGGGGCATATATCTCACCAAACTATACAACCTTGCGCATCGAACCACCAAGAGGAAAACTACCGAGATACAACATCTTGCGCGTCCACCAACTCCAATGCACCACATGCACGACTCCACAATGATGAAACAACGTACAAGATATTCCATATTGTCTCGACAACAACCGCTACGAGCAAACCATGTAAACCGCACTTGGGGATCGAGGCTCAAGATGAAGTTCCTTCACCGTCACCAAGGAATTTTTCAACATGAGAGAGATGGTCACCAAGAGGCATGGAATCCCCAAGGGTAAATCGAATCAAGAGGGAAACACTTCAATGCTCCTCTAGCGGAAGTCGCTTCAATGGTCTATTCAAGAGCCGCCGCAACGCTCTCTCGGGACCCACGTTCGCTTCGTAATCCTTCTTCACTCTCTAGTATCCATCTCAACGGCCGCACTAGAAACCACTTTAACATCCTCTCGAGCCGTTATAACACTCAAGCCGCATCAATAATCAAGCGCTCCGGTCAAATTATCCTTGATGTACTCATTGCTCAACATACGTCTCATCCATCCGTCATGAGGACCCAAATGGAGCATAAAAACCTCAAGACGATAGAGAAGGGTTATCTTGTGGAACAAATATTTTCATATCGTTAAAAGGACGCGGTGAACAACTCATCATCAATGTTCGACATATCTTTGATGTGTCAACACTTCCCGACTTGGCACCAAAGATTATCTCCGTAATACATCTCAACAGAGTTCCTTTTCTTCACTCTACAATGAAGACATGAGTCAAGATTCATAAAAAAACACACGATACGTGTGTGAAATGCATTCACGTTGGAATGCACAAAGTTGGGGTTGAGATAAAACACCGGTGCAAATTTCAAGACCGGGTATTGATTTCTAGTCCGTAATAAGTTTCAAGTTCTCCCAGACAAGTTTCAAGTTCTCCTAGATAACTCAAGTTCTCCAAGATAACAAATTTCAAGTCCGGTATTGATTGCTCAAGCTTCAAGTCCAGATTGCTCAAGCTTCAAGTCCGGTATTGCTCAAGCTTCAAGTCCTGTATTGATCAAGTCACAAGTTCAAAGATTGCTCAAGTTTCAAGACCGGTGTTGGTCAAGGGCACGAGGTCTGGTATAAAGGTGACATTCAAATGGCATACACGATATGGGACCCACGTTCAATCAAGCATATATAGCGGGACCACATTTATTTGCACAACATGGTTCTCTTATGTCATGGGAATCATGTTCACGAAATTCAAGCCCACGTTCGATCAAGCAGCGCAGAGCCCCACGAACGAAGCAGCGCAGATCCGTTGATTAGGCACAACCCCACGATCGAGCGGAGCAAGCACGAGCGGGCCCCTCGACCGGCAGGCATAACAAGGTCGATCGAAACAGCAAGACCGACATCATACTAGGGGAACGCTCTCCTATATGCCTTTTGAACGTGACATACTCCAAGGACAGATGACACGTCTCTCCCGGTAACATCTAACTTTGCCTCATAAGTTTTATCTTTAATCGTCACCAAAGCGAAGGGCGGTCGAGCTCATACATGTACGGAGGAACCAAAGCGACTCACCGGATCAAGTCTTGCTTCCTTCGCATCCTTAATCAAGACAAACCAGTTCCAG
Source organism: Papaver armeniacum (assembly GCA_023531295.1). Lineage (NCBI taxonomy): Eukaryota > Viridiplantae > Streptophyta > Magnoliopsida > Ranunculales > Papaveraceae > Papaver > Papaver armeniacum. The sequence continues at coordinate 193,440 of JAJJWW010004946.1, forward strand.
GGAAACGCCTGACAATGTGAAACTATCCTAAATATGTATTCACTCTAGCTTGGTCATTTCTGTATGTCACCATCTCATGCCTACCACACAATAGTGTAACCATTATGTGCTAGGCAGGGGACTTAATGTTGATGGTGGATTTTCGTTTAAGGTTAAATTTGTAAGCAACTTAAAATCATGCGGCGACATCTTGTAAAAGATAAAGCCATTTATGAAGTGTTGGATACTCCCTCACTTAATTCACCAAGATCGGAGCATGTAGTCCCTTTGTGAATTTCATATCGCCTTGTATTTCATTATCGGTGTGGCATGACGATCGAGTGTTGCTCTTACGTGAGTAACACGAACCTCCAAGCACTATAATGAATCATCATCGATGTGGCATGACGATCGAGTGTTACTCTTACAGAGTAACACGAACCTCCAAGCACTATAATAAAACCATGTACGAAATACCCGTGTGCCAGTGATTCTCGGTGTGTTATACTAGCCCGAGAGCCCTCTCGGTGTGTTATACTAGCCCGATTGAGCCCCTCTCGGTGTGTTATACTAGCCCGATTGAGCATCCGGACTTGATCAGTATCGCCTCCGGATATGATTCGATCAGCATCATCCAACTCCACAAGCATGATTGGATGACTATTGCATCAATTCCATCACCCTAAGCATGGTATGGAATACCCACGGCCTTAGCTTGCAGGATATGATCGATCGCGCTCATCCAACTCCACAAGCATGATTGGATGACCACAGATCAATTCCATCACCCTAAGCATGGTATGGAATACCCACGGCCTTAGCTTGCCCGATATGATTCGATCGCAGGTCATCCAACTCCGCAAGCATGATTGGCTACGATCAATTCCATCACCCCAAGGGGTATGGAATACACACGGCCGACCCCGCATGGTCGACCATTGGCCTTTGCTTGCCAAGAAACCGTTCATACCACGGAAAACCCTAAATTAGGGTTTGCGGCATATTACATGTGCCGCAAAACGGTCTCAACCATCCATCTTCGCAGGCATAGATGGAGGGTGTAGATGTAGACTCAAAGGGCCCGGAGCATGTCGACACAATCACCATGTGACCGCCACACACATGACCAATCGGTCGAAACCAACCATGATTGGTTACAACGAATTCGTCCGCCTGAAAGAGTGTGGTCGCGCGGCTTTGAAAGCCAAAATTAGGGTTCAAGCCATCACGCGCGTCCATCTTCTCCGGCACGAATGGAGGGTCACAGACAGATTAAGCAGTCCGGCCATACCAAAGACGACCACCGTGGGCCCATCTACCTCTCATGCGGTCGGCCAAGGCACATCATTCCCGGCCAACCCAAAACGCACGCCCAAACTCGCGCGGTTACACCTCCCAAATCCTAAATCGATCTCGACCGCTCAACTTCACCGGATGATTTGAATGGCTTAGATCACGTTTTCATGGGATAATCTGTATAGGTGTGAACACCAACCTACCACCTACACGGTGGTATGATCGACCAAGACCGACCAAGATGGGTCGTCTTGGGGCGCGCGCCCAAACTTGGGATGACACGCGGTTACCAATTCCTTTGCGGTGAAGAGATTTGCCGCAAACCGATCTCAACCACTCCTCTTTGCCGGTCAAATTGAGTGGCCCAGACGCGCTTTTTCATGAGGGAACGGGATATGGGCGCCTACACCATCATGCCGTCAACACGCATGTATGGTTGGTCCTCTCTAAAATCCTTCCCATGCTTGGTTTCGACTAAGTCAAGAGTGATGCTTGCACACCTCTTCAAAAACCCGAATATTCATTAATCTGGCCGCAGATGAGTGTCTCAAAGACCATCTCATCCGTCCAACTTCACCAAAGATGGTTATACAACCCCGGTCAGAGTTATTTGGTTAGTGAGGCGTCATTACCCATCACTTTACCACACCACAATGCGCACCCAAGAAAATACACACGATACTTCACAAGTATCGACTTTCGAATAACGCAGTTTATTCAATTCAAGCATTACATGCTATCTTTCGTGGATCCACGATTCACATTCAGACAATCAATCATGTCACAAACCGGGGATACATACTCGGGTATTGGTCCGGGCGGTTTCTGACGTGCGGCACGGCAACGCGCCATCACAAGAACGTGTTAGGAAGTCATGGACGGTTAGTGATGATGGGAGAAGTGGGCAAGACTGGTCGTGTGGCACCAACGCACATCTCCACTATTCCATCACTCCACTTCCTCCACTTCCCACGAGAGACGTGAATGAGGCTCAATGACTTGTATAAATAGATTCTCCTCTCTATTCTTCAACGGGGGAGAAACAAGGAAGAAAAGGGACAGAACAACACAAGTTCAATCGATTAAAACCAAGTGTTGATACTTGTCATATTCAACCATCTTCTCGTCACAAGTCACAGCAAGCCAACACCTTCACAATCTCAACACCTTCTTCGCTTCCCTCCCTAAGATCAACCCCATCTCCTTCACTTTGTGACCGAAACAAGTCTGGAACGGTCATTTCTTGGTTTAGGCCGGACTTGCACAGATTGATCTCTCGAATCTACAAGCACTCACCGCGCAAAGGCATTTGTTGAAGGTTTAGATTCATTCCTCATCCACACCCCAAATTACCGAATTCTGCAGGAGTAGTTTTCACCCATCAACACCTGGCTACCTAAGTGTAACCTCACAGCTACAGGGGCTTGAGTAGAACACACAGATTGCAGTTCAGGGTCAGCTAGGTTATGCACTTCCTCGCGTATGCTTTGGCTCAATTGCTCAATGGTTCACACTTGGCTCAAACTTGCTGGCTTGTGGGCTTGCAAGTGAGCAGGTGGTCTGTTTTTAACACAATGGTCAAACAACACAATGGGTAATTGAGCCGATTCTGTGGTATTTGTGGTTCAAGCATGCATTCAGGTCACAGGGCAATTCAATCTTACCTCAAGTTCTGGGCTTCTATCCCTTCTTGGGTTGGCTTGCACAACAGCACAGGTAGCACAGCAAGCACCTCAAGAACTGGGCTTTCCCTTGGGTTGGCTCAGCTTTGCCACTTGCACTGCTAGCTCAACAAGCAAATTTCAGTCCTCAATGTTATACAATAAGCAACAGAGCTATTGTGCTAGCAATGACAGAGCTAAGCTCCGAGCAAAGCACTCGAGTTGTGGCTATGCTATGCGTGGAACAATGTCAAACTCGGTTCTCGAGTGCACGAGGTATGCACCGAGAGTATCTTGACCGAGAACGAGCAATGAACAAAATGCAAATGCAATGAGCTAAAACTAAGAAGGGAAAAGAAAAACAAGAAAGTTACAGCTAAATTATGCTATAATGCAAGTGCAAATAAGTAAGATGGTATGACTACAATGCAATGATGGCGAGCGGATGCTAAGGACAAAGACAAGTTATGACTACAATGCACACTAAGTTAACGAGATGGTATGACTGCAATGCACACTAAGTTATGCTAATGATGCAGGTATAAAACAAATATTTGAATGATTGAGTTACACTACAAAGACAAAAAGTTAAGTTACTGTGCAATGAACTAAATGCAATGAATCGAAACTAAGTTACACTATGAAAAGCTAAGTTACACTATGATGCAAATGCATATATACGGGGGTAGTAAAGAAAAAACAGTGAAGCGAGCCAATGAACACAGTGGCACGCGCTGAAGTCCCCGAAACGGCGCCAAAAACTTGGTAGGCCTCGGAAGGTGTTTATAATTAAGCCTACATGTAATACCGCAAGTGCACGGTGTCTATCGGAGACGCGGCAAGTACGGGTCGATCCACAGAGACATGGGTGTGCTATGTTTGATCTAAGGCTTCTTCAACTGAATTCTAAGTGATATTGTAACAACAGGGGGTGTTTTAGTGTGTCGAAGCGACTGAGTTGGTTGAAGTGACTCTGAACTAAGGAAAAGAAATAAAATGTGACAATGGGAAGTACCGGGGTGGTGAATCCACCACTAGACTCTATGTTAAGGTCGGTTAACTCATGTTGTGTTCTTACACCTACCTAAGGAAGATTCTAAGGAGTAATACATCACTAATCTCACTAGTTCCCCCTAGTATAGAGTGTCTTTTTACAAAGACACTCTATCACAGTTCTTTAGTTCATTACTAAGCATCACTCATATTTTGTTAAGCACATATCTCATCCTCGCGATTCTGATGGGGGAATTGATTAACCTTTCACTCTAACTCTCTCCTAGTATTACTTTGTCTTACAAGATCTGACCAATCACAAGAGAGTTAGATTACTTAGCTAATTATACTCCTAATTTCGTGAAGCATAGTAATAACAACAACATCAATCTAATTTACTCAACATATAATCTAGGGTTTCAACAACACCCTAGCAAAAGATCTTAGAACATGATTCAAATACAAAGAAATACAAATTAAACCTAAATGATACACTGGCTAGTCCAGGCATGACGTTCAAACACACATGTGCCTTCTATTTATACATGCAATGTAAATTCCAAAACCCTAATTCTTTAAAAATAGAAATTAATTAAAAATCACTCTCACCCATACTCGATTCGCGCCTCCTCCGTCAAATCTTCTCGTAACCGATGTTTTCCTCAATTGATTTGATGTAAGAGCAAACCTTAGCTCTAATTATCTTTAATATAGCCTCTAGGGTTAAGAGAGAGGCTAGATGAAAGATAACTCGAACTAGGTGCGGCGAAGATGGTTGTGGTGGTACTGTTGGTGTCATGGAAGGAGAGATGGAGTTGGAAGAGGTATGGTGATGGCTCTTCTCAGAGTTTGGTGGCGGGTGATGAGGGAATGGGTTTTGCAGAGGTGAAGAGGGAAGAAGAAAGAGAAGAAGAAAGAAAGAATGGGGTGTAGTCGATAGGGTATAGGGTTAGTGAAATTCAGTGTTGAGCGGATGCATCGACTGATGATGGGAAGGCTGCAGCGAGCGTTGGATTTAGCTGGAGAAGATCTCAACGGCTGAGGATGATGTGGAGTGATCTGGTGTTGAGCGGAGCATCGAGAAATAGATGTGAGCGAAGGAGCGACCGTATGATGCATCCGGGCGAGATCTCAACGGCTCGGGATGAGCGGGTTCGGATCCGGTCGTGGGTAGCTCTAGCCCATGTCTTCCTTGTTAGGTTGCAACCGATTCGCGCGTGGGCTTTGGCTATCTCGCTCCATAGATGCTCGACTCCAATTCTTCGCTCTTTTGGCTCCTCGATTCTCCGAGCTTTATTTATTGTTCAAAAAACACAAAATTAGTTAATACAAATATTTATTCTTGAAAACAAAGAAAACACAGAATCTGGGATAATATCTGATTTCTAAGCGCAAAAGATGAGTAAAATGCCAATAAAAAGGTGTATAAATATGCACTATTTGGCACTCATCACACTTTAGAATACCACAGATATCAACAGGAGGAGTTACAGGAAGTCGAGTTCTGCTGGTGTAGAAGAAAGAACACGAAGAACATAAGACGCACGAGCATCTGTCGCAGAAAACTATCGTTATTCAACAGCGGAACGTACATATCGTTTATCAACTGTGGTCTTTAATTATTGTTCCCCTGTAACAGTAGATCAGAACACACTCACACCGTTGCAAATCGGCTCAAGTTATTACTTTTCATCCTTTTAATCATCTTTTGAGCCATAAAGACATATTTTGAGATCATGATTAATATGAGGAGCTAAACCCCATTCCGAGGCGATAGAGGAAGCTATTTTTCCAACAAAAGTGGTATATTCTATTTTATCTATTTATTTGCAATTATTATATGATTATTTGCCTTGATTGAAAATTGTTTGAATGATTTTTGTTAAACAATTGTGATTTCTTTTGATATAGCATACTTGGACCTAGGTTTTTGATGTTCTATGCTTCGGATTTACACTTGTTATTTTGAGAATCTACTTGTTGCAATAGTTTAGAACGAGAAAATTGCATGAATATAAATATTGGGTTAAATCGCTTTGAACTTGGAAAATAGTGGAATCTTAGCCTCAGTTGTTCTTTTAATATTAATATCATCTTTGTCGTTGTTTGCTATAATTTTTAGTGAGTTTTCTATTTTAGTTTTGAATTTAAGTCTAAAAAAAAAATCCTTCACAAGTTCGAGAGAACGACATCTTATTTACCACTTATATTGAATAGTCCGATTGCGAAAAAGAGTAGCGTCATTCTTAAAATTCGCAACAGCAATCTTTAGTTGGCTCTCCAGTCTAGAATATTTATCATCGCGAGAAGAAAGATTCTTTTGCGAGCCGCTCCTTCTCGACTCAAGTTCTTCAATCCTTTGAGAAATTTCTCTTGCCTCCTCGCGAACATATGACAATGAATCAGCAACTCAATGGCAATTTATGAAAGATAAACAATTAATAAAGAAGAATAATTAACAACCTTCTCTGTCAGAAATCATATCCTTAACCAAGGCTGTGTGCTCAGCTTGAAGACTAACGTTTACACCTAAATTATTTCTAGCGTCATCTAGAACTTTCGCAGCCCAAGCGAATTCATCATCACTATTTATGAGCAAGAGGGAGCGAATTTGATTCTCTCTTTCGCAAAGTACATCATTTTTGCGGTTAGATTCATCTCTGCTCAATTTGAATTTCAAGAAGAGTTTTTGGAATTTCGCTAACGCTTGAGCACCTTGTCTAGCGATGCGATCTTTATCATCTATGAGATCACTGATCTTGGTTCTTAAAGCATTAATTTTCTATTTAGAATTAAGATAGAAACACTTAAATTGGTTAGCTTAGCCCAAACTGGATCTATGATCAATTTCTAAGAGGCAAAATTTGGATTGGAGTTCATTTATGGGAAGAGATTTAATCTTGTCATTTGAAAAACTATTCAAAGAATTATTGAGGTGATCAAGAAGGGTATTATTATCCATAGAGTCAGGGAATGAGCAAAGGAGAATGGCTTCATCAGAAAGGTTATAGACGTCCGCGAAAATGGTAAATCGATGAGGGAAGATAATGAGAAAACAAAACAAAGGGAAAGAGAAAAATTTCATACCATAAAGTTGTCGGTTGGCACTTTGAAGACTAGATGTCTTGCCTTCTGAATAGAAGAATCGGCTTCTAATTGTTTATTCTTCTCGCGAAGAGTAGCAGCTTCAGCTTCTAGTTCTTCATTTCTCTTGCGAAGTTGAAGATTCTTCTTTTCAAGGATCCCACGCCTTTTCTCAAGATCTGAGGCAACAGGGAAGGAAGCTCTCCTAGTCTGCGAAGGAAATTGTCAAGGTATAATATAATTTTAAAATCATAATTATGAAGGAATGTAGAAACGAAGGAATACCAAGACACCAATTGAGTTGTAAAGTCGGGAGTCACCGATCCGAGACTCCATGAAGAGAATCATCACCATCTAGTAAAGGAGCATCGCAGATACTGCAAGAGCTTTGCATGTACTAGAGAGACGATCATCCCCAATCCCTTACATGGAGTCAGAGAAGATTCTAAATAGTTGTGCCATAGAAGATTCAAATGGAAAATCTTCTCTTGCGAAAGGAGTATCAACATCATCGTTATCATCATCATCAGAACTTTCGCTAGGTCGAAGATTTGAAGGAGAAGGAGAATGAACTTTTCGCTTCTTTGAAGGTGGAGCAGCAAATTTCTCCTTGCGAAGAGAACCTTTGCCTTTGCCTTTGGTCTTCGCAACCTTAGAACTTTCTTCTTCTTCAAAAGCTACAACACCAACCTTCGCACACACATGAAGATAAGAAACAGAGGCAATAATATTGTTAAAAATATAAAGATGTTTCTTACTTCATCCGTGATGAAGCACAAGAGCGAGATAAAGTGCTTGCCTTCTTAGATTCTCTTATAGCTCGTTTGACTTGGTAATCTAAAATTTTCGCAGAGTTAGAGAACAAGAAAGTAACAATAAATGAAAGATTATGAAGTGAACAAGACTCAAGACATACATCTTTCACTTTCTCGGGCCAATTAAATACCCAAGGTTGGTAAGTGGAGAGATTCGCAGAAGCACGTTTGGACTCGAAATATAAGGTCCCTTCAAAACTAGTGGAAAGACGCACCATTTGTCGTCTTTAGAGTGACGAGGAATATTATTCTTGCCGTAATGCCAATCAATGTCCCGCATGAGTATTATATCGCTGGCAACATTTTCTTTCCTCTTCAAGTGAGCACCCAAATGAAGTTCTATCATTTTTCATGTTTATTACTTCGTAATTTTCAAAGAAACTCTACCGTATACTTTTCTGAGAATATTTCTAAATCCTTAAATTCAAGATCCCCGACTTCTTTTGGGTAAAGAGATCCTTTACCAAAGACCGCGGTTGGCGAATTCAAGCATTGCGAATACGGTCCCCACTCAATTGATAGATGGCTCGCGAGAATTTCGCATGAGCAAGAATTTCATAAAATAAGGGAAGATTAGGATCATAGAGAGGAATGCGAAGGCCAGCGAGAATCTAACCAAGTGAAACTATGATTTCCTTATCATCACAATGATGATCAGAAAACAATTTGGCAGAAAGAATGGATTTAGATTCTTGATTGGGAATGGTGGTTAATGTGAAACCCTTCTCTTTGAAATCTTTCTGAACTCTTTCCTGAGAAGTTTCATATTTAAGACCGACTGGAGGCATTTTCAGTATGGGAATTAAGAAAAAACTGAAGATCAAAAGAAGTAGAAAGAAGAAGTTTTACAAAGCCAGGTTTTAAGTTACGGAGAAACGTTGAAGAAAAGTTCATAAAAAAATAAGAAGGAAAGTAAAAAAGAAGAAGAGAAGAATGAGAAAATTATATATAGAGAGAAGAATTCTCGAAAAGGTAAACACATTTAATGCGAAGAGTAGACATGAACGGTTGAGAAATAGCGGTTGAAAAAGACGTGTCAAGAAATGGATGGAAGAAGAGATACGTGTAATAAATTAACGTAAAAGTACTGAGTAATCATGTCAATACAAAAGAATATGGAAAAATGAACAACAAGCGGCATTTTGAAAGTACTAGTTCTCATGACATTCTCTCCTTCGCAGAGAAGACATGAGAAGAGGCAAGATGTAGGATCAGAATATCGCAACACCAATATCCTTGTGAAATCCTTGAACGACACACTGCGAAGATATCACAGATTGGTAATAAAAATGACGCAACGAATGACGACAGCCTGAACACGAGAAAGATGTGAAGACCTAGCGAGATTTAGGACTGTTGCGAGATTTAACATTTGAATACTTGCGAGAATGTCGCAAGCCAGATCCGAAAATAAAGGACAGCTTAATTGTCATATCCACTATGTAATGTCCTATATAAAGGGCCGAGTAGGCCTAAGAGAGAGCGAGATCTTTTTAAAGTGGAGAGAAAGTTTTGAGGAGAGAGAAAGTCTAGAGTAGCAATTATATTCTTGATTTCATTTCCTTCTTGTAAAATTTCTAACTCAATTAATAAAAAGGTTGATTGTTGATCTTAAAGATGTGTTGAATATTATGAATTCTTATGAGGGATGTATTGTAGGAATTCCTGCAACTACATCTATAAACTCCAACAAAGAACACCTATGTTGGTCAAATGATGATCCTTGTAATGAGGGTAAAAATAAGGATGTAGATATACTAATGCAAGTGCAAATAGCTTTTAAGATGCAGCAAATTTTAGCAATTGATAAGCATAAGCATCATCACTAGGCGGCTTACTCATTTCTAGTAACAAAGCTTGCAACACGCCTCAGCAAAGAAGCTGTAACCACTTATTCATGGTTAGTATCCTCAAGTTCAAATCCAAACATTGAACAGAATGAGATGTCGACTAAATTCCTATCGAATCTTGACGTAGTTGCAATACAATTATCAATATTACAAAGATCAATCCCAATTCAGACTCGGAAATCGTGGATATCATAACTGCTGCTAATAGACCCATTCTATTCTCGTAAAAATCTTAAAGGTTATATACAGAACAAAAACCCAAGATCAAACTTTTGCATAGAATGTTAGTTCTTATCGAAGTGAAAAAATTAGAACATAAACACTATGTCAACATTAAGTCAAACAATTCATGTCTTAACTCTTTAACTACTCTCTGATTGTATTGGTTGAAAGGAGAAAGATTGAAAGAGAACTAGAAAACCAACAGACAACAACTAAAACTTGTGGAAGTTGAACTCTACCACTGCCATGGAAGAAGAAACTCAAACACAAAACAACCAACAACAAGTCCTAAAAGTCTTAGAAGCTCTAAAACAAATTTCTCAAGATCTCAAAAACAAACCCACACAAAATATCAACTCAAATTCCATTAAAGCTATATTAGAACTTGAAACCGAAGGAGAAACTATTCTATTCAATTGAATGCACAGATGAGGACCCTTCAAACCCCTCCCATTTCGGGACTTCCCAGCGGAACAAATTAAACAAGTAACATATTGAAATCCCTCAGGAAGAGATTGATATCTAAAAAACAATTTAACCCTAAAAATAGCTCACAAATCAGAAAGCAAAACACACCCATGCCTTGAAGTTATAAATAATACAAAAAAAAAAAAAAAAAAAAAAAAAAAAAAAAAAAAAAAAAAAAAAAACGGAAGAGTAAAACCTAACTTCAAATCACCAAAATCTGTACATGCTTGAACTTCATAGAGTTAGGTCAACAATATCAAAATTAAACAAGAGTACTAGTAAATAGATCGAGATCGATATTTATACCTGATGACAATCAACTATCAGATGAATTGATTTCAGATTTCAGTAACAAAACTGATTTTGCATTTTAGGTTTAGGAATTTCTTAAAGTTCTAGAGGATCGTGATTTCTAGGTTTTGAGAATAAATCGAGATTTCTATGTTTTGATACTGAAATTCAAGTTTCGATTTGTGGTTTCATTGTGAGAGAAGGGTTTTGATTCTGGAAATTTTGTGTTTCTGAAAGAGAAGAAGGGTTTGTTTCTGAAAGACAAGAGTTCGGTTCTGAGAGAGAGAGAGGAGAATAAAGAAGTTTAGTGAAATAAGAGAGAGAGAAATAAATATGTCTGAAAATATTTTGTGTTTCAAAAAATTGAGGAAAAAATTAATGTTTGGTGGAAAAAATGAGAGGGATGATGATTTTGGTGAAAAGTTATGGGAAAAATTAGACGGAAAATTTTGGTTGATTTAAGTTTAGGAGTGAGGATGATTTTGGTGAAATATTGAGAGGGAAATGGTTGAAAATTTAAGATTTTCTTAAAAAATAATAATAAGTAAAAAAAAATGAGATTAAATAAATAAGACTACTAAAAGCCCATGAAAATGTCTGATATTACATCTTTGTCGATGTTGCCAACGTTTTTACATGTTACACAAAACGTTGGTCCATTAATTTTATTTAACATATTCTTATTGTCTATTTTGGCCAACGTATTTTTCGGGGTGCAACGGATATTAGCGTTGCACAATGCCGCAACGCCAATATCCGTTGCACCCCTCCGAAACTGATATGTTGGAAAATACAGGATATGGTGTAGTGTTTGTCTTTGCAGGGATAAAACAAACTCATATCAATGGTTAATTTTAAGTACATGATCACATTCATTGTACCATTCGTTGCGTTGGCGCTGAGCTATATCTAGCCACTGCTGGTGGATCCGATTTACTTCTAATATCTTACCCAAAATAAAAGAATGGTCCCGCAAAAAATGGACGGTCCCCAAATAATGGTTCATTTTCAAGGCACAACTGGCTCTAAATCTTCTTGATGGACCCACTCAGTAGGGTTGGCCTCACTGCTGGTGGATCCGATTCTCCTAATATGTATCAATTTCTCCAGTTTGTGTTTACTGATAGTCCTGGAATCCGATTATATGAAAAACAATCAACGATCAGAATCCAGCCTTAAACTGAACGGTCTGTTGCCGACAAACTTGAATTTCAGACACTTGGCTACTAAGCGAGGAATTTTACTGGACAGCTTCTTTGGCCATACAATATTTCCATTGGGTTTTTTCTTTTTCAGTGAAGATTTAAGTTTGTACTGAAATGTAAAAAACAAGTTTGTATGCGAGTAATCATAATTTAAGATCTGTGGTGGCACCACCCAATATTGTATCAGAATCCTTAAAAGCCCAGGGGAGATAAACGTAAAACCTGCATCAGAATTTCTTGAGAGTTAAATGAGATCTAACCTCAACTACTGAAATTGATTTTTTTTCACTAGTTAAATTTTTATATCAACAAACTGGGAGTGGCAAATGAAGTGGGTGAGAAAAACGATCAACCACGGCCATAGCCATTTGAAAAACATAAGCACAGCATCAGTGGATTCAATTCGGCTCCATGGATTACTTGCAAACGATATTACAGCAGCTAAAAAATGGAACACCGTATACTGAACTATTAAAATGAATTTCCTAAACAAAATGGCAGCTAAAACATCTATTTACATAGCTTTTAGTTACAAATATTAAGATTACCAGAAATGAAGATCAAAATTCACCTGCTGAAGTATGCTACTAAATTAACTAAATGTTACTGCAATGTAAAACAGAGCATAATTTTAGACCCAAAACCTTTAACTGCTTTTAACATGACAATTTTCTCTCTTGGACTATTCATCAACCTAATGAATTTCCATATCTGAAATGACTTCGTCCTGAATTTGGTTCTCTCTATCCTTTGCAAGTCCAACACAACCCTGCAGTTAATCATTCAACAGTTTTATTATCAATTACCGAATAGTTATCGGGGAACTATTCAAGGAATTCAAATTCTACATGAGCTGAATGGCCAAACAGAGTTTTGCCACTAGCATCATGAACATACAGAGAGCTCGATTGCAATCTACGTAAGGTATATGAACGTCCTAATCAATCATACCCTCTCAAAAATAGACTTCAGTATCACAGCAGAAATTCAGACATCTAATAGTGTGTGGATAGGGGATGACTGATCTACCTCTGGTTGATAGAGAGGTACGACCACAAAAGAGGTGAAACAGCAAAAACTCAGCCTCATGGCTGTAGTTCTAGCTAGATAAGCTTAGTGTTTATAAAGCATACAACTACCATGACTTTAATACTTCATGTACATCAAAGATAAAACAATTTTCATCTCCAAACTAAAACATTGAAGGGAGGCACCAACACACACACACAAAAAAAAAAAAAGAACTACATACCTATAATGGGTTATCGACTCAAACCCTTCATGTCAGAAGCAGCTCTTGGTTATTCAAGTGATCTTGGAATACCTTCGTCAATTCGATTTCAGGAGCTTCTTGCTCATATGGTTTCATAAACCTGTCCGAAAAGAACTGATCTGTCATCATTGAAAGTAACGTCGGAGACTATTTCCAAAACCAGACCCTTGGAGACTAATTTATGATAATACAGCACCTACAGATAATCCTTTCCTGCTAGCTGTTATGTTAAATCAGTGGGGTTTCAGCAATACTCGTGAGCCATAACCCATTTCATTCACAAGGAAATTCATGGTTGGTGAGAATCTAATACCACAACTTGTTTCGTGTCTCAACACATCCCTAGTTTTACATATTTGCAGATCCAAACTTAGAGCATACAGAAGAAAAATGTACAGTCATTAACTAGATTCGTACTTTCCAATGAGTACATCAGAAAAGTTACTGGACCTAGAAAATCCTTGCAGTCACTTAAAAAGTATACCTCATCACCCCCAGCTTTTGAGTCTTGTTATGCAGTAAATGACTTTCTTTCATTGTAAAGGTTCTAGTTCCATTGAAGTCACCTGCAACATAAAAGATAATATTTTCAATGCCAGCAGTTCGGTTTTCAAACATATAAAAGCATACAAAAAGACCTCATACTTAAAGCAGTACTGCTACAATCAATGTCACTGAGAACAGGAAGTTTAGTTGAGCAACAAAAGCCAAGCCCGAAACAAGAACACTGGGAGTCTGGGACGCTTGTTAAATTTTTATATGAGAGAGTCGCAGTGAGTACCAACAAACTGGGACTGCGATTGGCATAACGGGTGAGATAAATGAGTAACCAAATTAATAATATAACCACGACCAGCCATTTACTAAACACAAGCAGCATCAATGGATTCAATTCATGGATTACTTAAAACGATATTACATCAGGTAAAAAATGGAACACCACATACGGGACTATTACTGAAATGAATTTTTTAAGCAAAATGGCAGCCCAAAATATCTATTTACATAACTTTTAGTTCTTAAATTAAGATTACCAGACGTGGTGATCAAAATTCACCTCCTGAAGGATGCTAATAAGTTACTTAACCAAATACTACTGCACTTCAGGAAGCAATGAAAAACTGAAGAACAAACTTTGCATAATTATAGAGACAAAATCAATAGCTGCTTTTAACATGATGGTTTTCTCTTACACTATTCATCAACCTAATCAACTCCCATCTCTGAGATGGCTGTGTTCAGAATCTGGTGAAGTTTCTTTTCTCTATCGTTTGCAAGTCCAACACAACCCTGCAGTTTATTATTCAACAGCTTCTTTATTATCAAATTCTGAATAGCTAGCTGGGAACTATTCAAGTAATGCATAAACGGATCAAATTTTAATGAGCTAAATGGCCAAACAGATAAGGTCATGAATAGCATCACAACCATACAGATAAGGTCATCAATGAGGGTGTTAGAACATTTAAACCATCTAGTATGCTGCTTCAGTGGTTTCCTTTTAGGATAGACCATTTGCCCAACAATTTACTAGTTACCATACCAAATTACACTTCTCTTACACCATACAACTGAACCCAGACCATGAAAAGTTTCAAAAATCTTGTGGTGAATTCGGAATCTAAAAAACCTTCATGGTTACTAGAAAAGAAGAGAATAACGGGTGTTGGTGATATGGTTACTTTCAAGGGTGGATGAAAAATATATGAGATTATACTTGGAAAGATTCATTTGATCATATATATGCGAGACATACAAATACATGCTGGTTAAGTCCTAGAACCAGTTGGGTCTGACAATGTAACAAGAAAAAATGGAAGAAAGGTAAAAGGGTGCAACTATGCAAGCATTAGTTTTTTCACTTTAGGTGCAAATGAAACTTACATATTGAAATGCCATCAAGTGGATGAACAAACCTGAACTACTGACGTGGAGGCAAGAAATGGTCCACCAGGTTTGAACAGAGAGATAGGCCTATTAGACGTAACTAACACCACTGTCACAAGAGTTTCTATGATCTATGAGTAAGGGTCTGCCAAGATATACTTCTTGTGAAGAATGCATGTCACTGAGAATGAAATGCAGTTCAGAGTAAGATTCCTCCTGTCTTTATTGAGTGGCTCGTGTACTGTCTTTTCCCCCTTGTTTCCAACTGACAAAGCAATTAATTTCCCCTCGTCATTCATAGACAGAAAGGGATGCACACTGCAAATAAAAGATAAATATTATCAGCATTAGTCATCTTAATTCATACACGGTCATTGTAAACCAGAAAAACTCAGACCCCTCATTTCCAGGCATGAAGAAATGTGGCTTCTTAACAGTTTGAACTCTAGCAACTAGTATAATCTATTCATCAAAAACAAAAAATTGCATGATAAAGAAACAAGGTTCCTTAAAATTGCATGATAAGTATAGACAAAACATAACATCTACACAAAATTGAGAATGCTAAAAAGTAAAAAGAAACAACGAATGGTTGCTTACAACTAGAGAATGCAGCAACTGCTGAAAGTAGTGCAGCATCAAAAATTGAGCCATCTGCATCCAAACAGTATATGTCCTGCATGAGAAGAAACAGAAAAACTATGTCATCAACAACAGAAACAGTGTCCATATTCTGCAATTAAGTAAGCAAATCTTATTGATTGGTTGCCATGGATGAAAAATATGCTGGTTGTCAGTAGCACTAGCAACAGATGCTTCCGGGATACTAGGACAGACAGACATCACAAACAAATTGAACCTTAAGATCCACAGGAAGTATTCTTTCTGCAGGATGCCGTAGTAAGAATTAATTGAAACAGAGTTGGTACTCGATTGTATTTGCACATCGATGGTAGTTTCTACCCCTTCCCCCAGGAGCTACACCACACCGGTGCATCAAGAAGGAAATTAATAGCGGAAACAAATACCACACAATGTCATAAAGTACAAGGGTAACTATTTTTCTAATGATGTTCATTGGCTATTGGTGATAGACTGTTATTGTTGATTCAATGAGAATATGTTATTCAATGGTGACCATTTTCTACCAAATCCGAAGGAAAGAAAAAATACATGATGTCTTTCCGGTTAAAATCAATTGCACCAGTAAATAAAAATGATCATCATTCATGAGAGTGCAGAATGTTCAAAACTGCAACAATCAAGGTGACTAGCCGTTGAAACGTATTTGTACTTGTAAAACCAAGCTTGCTTTAACTGTCAAATGCACACCAGTCAATCAAGCATATTGTAACTTTGTAAGCAATACCGTACAACCCAAACGGAAACATCAAATAACAGTTTCATGTTTAATAAAGTCCAATCAGAAAATTACGCCAAGTTAAACAGAAAGGCAAGTAAGATGCATTACTAAAATGAATCAGAGTATTACCAAGGGTTCCATTATATACTACTAGTACTACTATCTGATGCCTTTTTATGATGATCATACTTAATAATTGCGCCTTTGTTTGTAGAGATCTTGATTTCATTTTTTCTTTCAATATAATGAACAAATTAAATTTAAACAAAATTTCATACTCACAAATTTTAAAAAGAATCAGGAAAAAGAAGGGAAATGTTAGACGCCTAAGTTGTAAGTGAACATATGAGTAGCTATTGACAGTGTTTAAAATAGCGAAAGCGTAAAGCACTATTAAAAAGTGTTAGTAAACCGCTGCCCCGCAAAATAGGTAGTAATATAAAGAAATAAATACTTATAAATTTAAAAGAAACTTCGTAGTAGTAAATCATAAAATCTGTATGAAACTAAGTTGTGAATGGAAATTAAGAAGTTCTGAAACCTAACAAAGGGAAATAAAGAAGTTATGAAACATAACAAGGGGAACAGTTAAATTATGTAACTAGCCTGCCAAGAATGTTCGCATCATCCAAATCACCCTCAAAATATCCATCATCATCACCATGCAGAGGAAGAAGAAGGGCAGAGACTAAAAGAAAACGAGGAAGAAGAAAGGGCTATAAAATACAAGGAGAAGAAGAAACAGGTCAATTATTTTACTGGGCTATGCTTAAAAGCCCTTTTTTTTTCAAATATTAACCTAATTTCATAGCGCAAGTTATGAAGCGTTTTGGAACTGAGGCGCCAAAAAGCACGCCCTGGTGCTAGACACTGGCTATTGAAAAGTAAGGATGAGCTAATCAAACAAAAAAAGTTAGGTTGACATTGCACATCAGGTTCTTCATACTACATTGTCTCATCCTAGTTATAGTCGCATCAGTTTTCAGACATTGGTGCAGTGGCAAGATTGTTCTGTACCAATCGACATTCACATTTCCCCTACAAAGTAACTAATCGACATTCACATTGGTGCAGTGGCAAGAATTTTTTGGATTGGAATCAAATTCCTTGGAATCCAATTCCAAGAATTGGAGTACCCCATAATTGAATTCCTATGATTCTAATTCTCCCAACCGAACGGGCTCTTAAGAAACATTTCATACTTACAAATTTCAAAAAGAATCAGGAAAAAAGAACAGAGGGAAAATGTTAGACGCCTGGGTTGTGAACTTATGAGTAGCTATTGAGTAGTAAGGATTTAAAAAACAAAAAGTTAGGTTGACATTGCACATCAGATTCTGCATACTACATCGTCTCATCCCAGCCCAGTTATAGTCGCATCGGATTTTTAAACATTGGTTCAGTGGAAGGATTGTTCTGTATCCCTCAATGTCTCTATTCAACATTCACATTTCCCCTACTAATCCTATTCCTAGTACTTAAAACACTTTACAGTAAATGAGATTAGCAACATAAAAACTTCATTCTGATGAAATTCCAGTAAACATGGAAGAAAGTTCCAGGCCACTGTCTGAAAGTAAGATGTTAACCATTATACCGACCCCCCTTGCTTGTGTTTCTTCCCTTACATGTTCAAACTCTTTATAAACAAAGACACTGAAGAAGAAGAATAATGTTGTTTAACACTAATAGAGTCTTTCAACGTACCTTAAAATAACATCAGATATTTGTTTAGCAATAACAGATGCTTGCGCAGCAGGCGACCAGACCTACTAGTAAGGGGGGAACAAACGGAGGCATGTGGAACTGAAAAGCTAAGCAACCCTCATCAGTTGAATCTGTTAATGGTATCATGACTTCCATTTTAATAGCAGCCAATATACTCTACATAAACACACATCAGTTCATTAGCGCATTTCATCAAACACCATAAGTTCATTAGAAAAACAGAGAGAGATTTCACCTAGTTCACTCGCCACGTCTCTTTGCATCCATGGCTGAAACAGGACAATTCGTAGGTTTGATCCTGCAGGATGTAAGTTCAATCGCTTCTTATCAAGGCTCGCCCTTCTAGCATATGGGGCACTTCACTCGAGGAAGCGTGAATCCAATCTGGCCAACATACAGTGAATACCAATCTTTGTTATGGCTGAACCATCAATAGATGATAATCATCTATCTCTTTCAGGCACACAGAAAACATTTCTAAGTAGAAGAAAATTCAATAGCATATAACGATGAAAGAAGAGTGAATAAATTGAATTTAAATGTTGGTAAAGATTCAAGTTTTGTTATCGGACCAGAACTGTTCATCCTTTTTAACCCAGTTGTCATCCCATCATTAAGAACAACTTGAACAAGAAGAAAGAATCCAGAGCCAAATTTGGATATTGTCTTTACATTTAAAGATTGCAAAGTTCGCAGAAGCTGTAAGCCAAACCTTGTAGTGAAGAAGTACCAGGAAAATATATGCGAAGAGAAACTATCCAGGCTTATATAAAGCCTTCTTTAAAAATTCAACAGATGAATTACTGCAAAGCACGATTGTATAACAGCACCAAAGGAACTAATAAGAGAAGTACAACTGGAAACTGACACAATGCTTACTCCAACTACTCAATATCATGGCTCAGTACATATGCGGCAGTCGTGTCTAAAGAGGTTAAAAGTCCAGGTGAGAACAATGTTTCAAGTTTCAACCTTCGCTCTAACATAAAAAAACTTAATTTTCGGAACAGGACACATGAACAATTTCCAATACGTATTTTGTATAACAATGATACTGGGAGGAAGACAAACTGCAGTGTAGTGTGTGATTAATCAAAGAAAATCATACTTCCAGCAAGATGAACAGAAATCTATTGCATCTAGATGATGGTAGCACACCTTGCTATGACATTCATATACAAAGAACATGCATTGAGTTATAAATATCTTATGGGGTGAATGAGGAAGGTTGGTAACAGATTCTACAAAGAAAAAATGTTTATGCTTAAATTACAGGCTATATATTGAAGTCACTCACCATAAAAAGCTGACGATCCCATTTGGAAGAAAAAACATAATAATCACCATAAGGCACCAACTAACAACCTTCCTCATTCACCCGCCAAGGTGGAAACGGTACCTGGGGTCCTTTTGGTCCTTAACACCAATCATTATAATGGCAAGGATGGTGAAAAATAAGAAATCCCCGAAGTCACATGCAGCACCGTATCAGTTTCAAACCACTCCCTATCTGGAGTCTGGTAAAAATGATTAATCCCTAAAACAAAAACAAAAAATTAATCAACAAAGATGAGTTTTAAACATTTTAAGCAAACTAGAGACCCTGAATTACACAAATATCAAAGCTAATAACAATTTCACATCCAAACCGAAGCTATTCACCCAATAATCGTAAAGTAAGACATACATGAGATTTTGTTTTCTAAACTTCTCAATTAGTTCTACAGGAAACCTAAAGCGTCGGGAAAACGGCAAATGTATGTCAATCAGTACCAACAATGTTCTTGATGAAGTTGAAAAAAGGAATGATATTGTTTCCTAAACTTTTACTCAGGATATCTGTTTACATAGCTTTTAGTTCTTAAATTAGATTACCTGAGGGGAAGATCAAATTTACCTCCTGAAGTACGCCACTATGTCAATTAACCAAATACTACTGCACTTCAGGGAACAATGAAAAACTGAAGAACAAACTTTGCATAATGATAGAACCAAAATTGCTAGCTGCTTTTAACATGAGGATTTCTCTCTTAGACTATTTATCAACCTAATCAACTTCCATGTCTGAAATTGCTTTGTTCAGAATCTGGTGAAGTTTCTTTTCTCTATCGTTTGCAATTCAGAGTAAGATTCCTCCTGTCTTTATTGAGTGGCTTGTGTACTGTCTTTTCCCCCTTGTTTCAAACTGACAAAGCAATTAATTTCCCCTCGTCATTCATAGACAGACAGGGATGCACACTGCAAATGAAAAGAAGATTAAATGATATAAATGTTACAGCACTAGTCATCTAAATTCATATACAGACATCCTAAACCAGAAAACTCAAGAGTGTGACCCCTCATTTCCAGGCAAGAAGAAATGTGGCATCTTAAGAGTTTGAACTCTAGCAGCTAGTATAATATATCATGCAATTGCATGATTAAGAATTCATCAAAAACGAAAAATTCCATGACAAAGAAACAAGATTCCTTAAAATGCATGATAAGTATAGACAAGGTACAACATTTACACAAAATTGAGTATGCTAAAAAGAAACAACGAATGGCTGCTTACGACTAGAGAATGCAGCAACTGCTGAAAGTAGTGCAGCATCAAAAAGTGAGCCATCTGCATCCAAACAGTATACGTCCTGCATGAGGAGAAACGAAAAAGTTTATGTAACATTAACAGCAGAAAAAGTGTCTATATTCTGCAATTAAGCAAATCTTATTGTTTGCATGGATGAGAAATTTGCTGGTTGTCAGTAGCAACAGATGCTGCCGAGATATTAGGACAGATAGACATCACAAACGATATGAACCTCTCAATCCACAGGAGTGGAATCAGAAAGTATTCTTTCTGCAGGCTGCCGTAGTAAAAATAGATAGATAGTGATACGAGAATAATTTTGGACGAGTTAAAACAGAGTTGGTACTCGGTTGTATTTGTATATTGATGTTTCCACCGCTTTCCCCGAAGGAGCTACACCACACCGGTGCACCAAAGAAGGAAATTAATAGCGGAAACAAATTACCATGCAATGTCCTGGAGTACAAGGGTGACTATTATTCTATTGATGTTCATTGGCTATTGGTGTTAGTGTTGATTCAATAGGAATATGATATTCAATGGTGGCCATTTTCCACCAAATAAGAAGGAAAAAATAATACATGATGTCTTCCGGTTAAAATTAATTGCTCTGGTAAAAAGAATGATCATCATTCATGAGAGTGCAGAATGTTCAAAACTGCAACAATCAAGGTGACTAGCCGTTGAAACGTATTTGTACTTGTAAAACCAAATTTCTTTAGATATCAAATGCACAACAGTCAATCAAGCATATTGTAACTTTGTAAGCAATACCGCATAACCCAAATGGAAACATCAAACAACAGTTTCATGTTTAATGAAGTCTACTCAGAAAATTACCCCAAGTTAAACAGAAAGGCAAATAAGATGCATTACTAAATGAATCAGAGTATTACCAAGGGTTCCGTTATGTACTACTAACTGATGCCTTTTTTTTATGATGATCATACTTAAATATTGCGCCTTTATTTGTAGAGATCTTGATTTCATTCTTTTTTTCAATATAATGAACAATCTAAATTTAAACAAAATTTCATACTCACAAATTTTAAAGAGAATCAGGAAAAAAAAAAAAAAAAAAGAGAGAGAAATGCTAGACGCGTAAGTTGTGAGTGAACATATGAGTAGCTATTGAGTAGTAAGGATGAGCTAATCAAACAAAAAAGGTTAGGTTGACATTGCACATCGGATTCTTCATACCTCATCAACTCATCCCAGTTACAGTCGCATCGGTTTTCAAACATTGGTTCAGCGGCAGGATTGTTCTGCACCAATCATAGTCTCTATTCGACATTCACATTTCCCCTACAAACTAACTAATCTTATTATTCCTAGTACTTAAAACACTTTACACCTAATAAAATTAGCAAAATAAAAACTTCATTCATTCCAGTAAACATGGATGAGGACTCCACACCATTGTCTGAAAGTAAGATGTTAACCATTACATTGAACCCCCTTGTGCTTCTTCCCTACGATGTTCAAACTCTTTACACATGCAGACAGACAGATGAAGAAGAAGAAGAATGCTGCTTAACAGTAATAGATTCTTTCAACATACCTTAAAATAACATCAGATAGTTGTTTAGCAATACCAGGTGCTTGCTCAGCAGGCCGACCAGGCCTAACAATTGAAAACTCAATAGCTAAGCAATCCTCATCAGGTAAATCTGTTGATGGTATCATGACTTCCATTTAAATAGCAGCCAACATACTCTACATAAGCAGACACCAGTTCATTAGCGCATTCATCAAACACCATATGTTCATTAAACAAACAGAAAGAGATTAGTTATGGTTACAGTGAATACCAATCTTTGTAAAGGCTGAACCATTCCTAAGTACAATAATTCTTTGTACTCTTATGTCTACTTCAGGCACACAAAAACATTCCTAAGTACAATAATTAACCCTAAATGTGTACGTGCTTAAATTCCAAGGATCCAACATCAAAGCTAATAACAATTTTACATCCAATATCAAAACCACAATAATAATTCAAACAATTCAAGAAACCTAATAATTGTAAAGCAAGACAAAAACATGCGACATACATGGGATTTTGTTTTCTCAATTAGTTCTACAGATGCAATTGGGATTTTGTTTTCTCAATTAGTGCTACAGAAAATGAAATTAAAATTTTTAGGGTTTAGCAATCGCACTTACAGGTCTTGGCAGAGTTCACTTGGTGAGAGAAGATACGAAATTGAAAATGAGAACTCTGGTGGTGTGTGTGTTGGTAAAATTCAAAGGATATATGGGCATGGGCCTGGAAATGGGCTCTGAGGTGGAACGATTTTTTGGGCACTACTCAAAAATGGTGGTGGATTACTCTTCATTTTTTGGGTGGATACTTGAAGTAATTTTGAGTCACCCCTTATCTATTTTTTTTTTTAATAGCAAACTTGTCCTTGGTAATAAAATTAATAATTTGATTTTTTTCAAAACAAGAATTATTGAGAGGGAGAAGGAGAAGATGAAGATGATAATGAAGATGAGGATTTTGGAAGAAAAAAAATTAATCTTTTTCTTTAAGAGCCACAACAAGAGTATGATGTTTTGGGTACTCACTGATTCTTCAAATTTAGTTAATGGTGCTTGAATTGGGCAAAACATTCCTAAAAATGAACAATTTACAAATTGATTTCGGTTTGGTTAACAAAGTTCGGCTACGACATTTGAAGAACAGGTAGCCGAACTCATCTGCAAGTGTAGTTCGGCTAATATTTCTAATAACACAGGTAGCCGAACTCAGTTTTAATGGAGTTTTTTCTTTCACAAAAAAGTTCGGCTAGGAGAAAAAAATTGCGACGTACCTGAACTAAAAGTTCGGCTGGGAAAATAAAATGAAAAAATTTGCGACATAACCGAACTCAATATATAGGTTTTCAGAGAAAAGTTCGGTTAGGAGAAAAAAAATTGCGACGTAACCGAACTTTTCTCTGAAAGAAAAACCTCCATTAAAGTTGAGTTCGGCTAGTTCGACAAAGTTTTTCAGATAATTCCTAGCCTAACTTCTCTCTGCAACTTCCATTTTCAACTCATTTTGATGATTACTTCTTTTTCAACCAAAAACGAACGACAATTAATGGGTTTGTTATGATTTTGATTTTGTTTTGTTAATGATTTAAATTAAGTTATTATATATAGAGGTGGCTGTGGTGGTGGTTCGAGGTGGTCGGTGGTGGTAGTGGTGGTCGGTGGTGGTGAGCGGCGGTGGTGATGGGAGGAGGTGGTTATATATATATAAGTGGTGGTGATGGGAGGAGGTGGTTAAATATATATAGGTTAAGGGTAGGTTAGTCATTTCCACACTTTAGGACACCCCTTGTAATTATAGGGTAGATATTTTGTCACTTAGTAGTCCCCACCATTTTTGAGTAGTGCCCAAAAAATCATTCCTAAGGTGTGGCTAATAGAGAAATTTGTTGTTTAGTCCACTAAACCCGACCCGGGTGAATGGCTAGTCCGGCGGGATTAATCTTTATCCGGTAGTCCAAAAAGGTTTTTAAATATATGAAATTACTAGCCTACCCTCACCACTCACGCGTCGTGGAGTTAACCTGTCTCTCCCACTTCTTTATTTTTCTTCCTTCTTCATAAAAACATACTACAACTCCTTCTTCATTCATACCGCCAAGTTTAATTCTCCATATTTGAAACTACTTGAACAGCACCAACAGTAAATCAAACTAAATCCCATGCTTAATCATCTCTAAAAACGATCAAGAACAAAAAAACTGCAATCAAATCTTCTTCAGCGTCACCTTAGAAAAAACTTAATCCGTTCCAGAAAATTTCAATCTGAAAAAAAAATGGTTACCAAAATAGAAATTAAACGAACAATTAGAGAAGTAATTGTAGAAGAATCTCCTTCACCGGCAAAAACAAGAAAGAAAACTGACGTTGATTCTGACAAAAATCAAAAGAAAAACCATTGCAAATTCACCAACAACAAGAAGTATGTCAAAATCTTCTCAATCTGTCACTCCTCCGTCAACAAGCGAATGAAAACGACGGTACTCCTTACCAAAGAATAGAAGAATCAAATGTAATCTGGAAAAAGGTAAATATTCAAGTACATACTAATATGTTATATGTTTAGTCATACCTGTAAACAACTCGAATGTGCAAACTTGTGGTATGTATTGATACTTTTAGACAATTTGTTGAATACATACAAATCGTAGTGTTACTTTTGGGCTACATTAGCAAATGACACAAGATTGAGAATACCGAAGTATGTAGTGTTGGTAGATTAACAATACCAGTATGTAGTGTTACTTTTGGGTTACATTAGAAAATGACACAAGATTGAGAATACCAATATGTAGTGTTGGTAGATTCGCATGTGGAAAATCTGATATAAAAACCTTTTATATTTTGATATTGTTGGATACTACATATCAATATGTGGGATATTTGTTTTGATGTTGCTTTTGGTTTACAACAGCAAAAACCAAAAGAAAAACAGCAATAGCTACTCCTAAAGCAAAAAGCAAAAGAAAAGCAGCAGCGGCTACTACTAAAGCAAAAACAAAAAAGGCGACAAAGACTGATAATCTTTACCGCAAGCAAAGGGGAAAGCACTTGTCCTGAGAGCTGCTACTCCTTCACCAAAAGCAAAGGGGAAAGCAAAGCTGGGGAAAGCAAATGTAACCCTGAAAGAAGGTATGTATTACAACTACATAAAACAAAAAAAAAACGTATTTATAATATGATTGTTTGTAGTGTTAAAACCAAATTAATTCTTAATATGTAGTAGATAATTATCAGTATGTAGTTATAATACCAGTATGCAGTGGTATCTGATATGTACCATATCATCATGTAGTTGTTTCATGTACATGGTAGATATTATAACTACATATTGATGTTATAACTACATATTGATATGGTATATCAATATGTTGTGTAATGGTTTTAGATTCTTGTTATTGTGTAGGTGGTAATAAGCGTAAGAAAGAAGCTGAAAAACCACAAAGTTTATACCGAGCCGGTTTTAGGGGCTTGTATGGGCTTGTGAAGACTATTAAGACCACTGGAAAACTTGTGTTGAGTATGTTGCAGCTGCAGCTGATTTCTGAAGCATCATATGGGAACCTGTTCCTAATGTTCTGGCACACAAAATTCGAGTTATAACATTGGTTGAAGCTTGAAGATGCAATCACCAAAATGTTACACTGTTACGTGAGAGGTCAAGATCCAAACAAGCTTACATTTTGCTTTGTAAGGCATGGCACACCGCATGAGCTAGTATCCACACCAGAAGAAATGGCACTCGTTTATGGGATGCCAAGAATTCCAAATAGGGAATATCATGATTTAAGGCTTACATTTGTCAATAAAAAAAGTGGATGGCGTGAAACTGAATTCTTCAAAAGGACTTTTCCTACTGAGATGAAACATGGTGATAAAATGACTAGGCCAATGATTGTGAAGGCAATCTTGAAAATTCTAAAAAGAACACCAATCAATGTAAAAAAGAAGAAGTCTGATAAAGATTCTCTGCAAAGCGTGGGTGATCAATCACATGAAGATTCTCAAGAATCTGAGGAGGATGAGGAAGACGAGGAAGATGCTGAAGATCTTGTTAGGCTTATCTGCCTATTTATGTGCACTTCATTATTTTTCACAACAAAGGATGCAAACGCTTTGACTGAAAAATATATTGGTTTCTTACTTGATCTTGAGAAGGCCAAGAATTTTTCATGGCCTGACCTTATTCATTCTCATTTAGAGCGAGAGCTGAATGAAAACTAGGAAACCGTAGAACACGCTAATGGTTGTGTTGTTTATTTGTTGGTAAGATTTTCTCTACTTTAAAACTCTTTTGTTTTGTGTGTTTTCTACATTTTGATAGTATATCTAACACTCCATATCAATACTTAAAGCCATGGTTTGCGGAGCATACCCATTTGGTGCAGCCCGAGCCTCTAGTGACAGAACCTAAAGGAATGTATGTGCCAAGAGTGGCTAGATGGAATCATACAAAGATATGGACTGAGTTCCTAAAGGATATTGATCTTTCCGAGTATGAGGTAAACTTGCAGTACATATTAATAAGTAAATGTAGTTTTATATATTCACTAGCCCTTAACAGTCTGTAGTAGCGGCACGAGCCATGATGTTGGTTCATTTTTAATATATTGTATAATTTGTGTCCCGAATACTTATCAACTCCTTATGATTTAATATGGGTTTGTCATAAAAATAGTTGGGATTTTCCTCTCTTTTCTTCTTGTTTTTTTCCTTTAATATTTTACCGCCGGAGATTTGCTCAAACGAAAGAAATATAATCTTAACTTACAAACACTTTTTTATTTAGGTTCATTGCTTATAATGAGATAATGCTCTACATGAACATGGAAGTTTAAATATTTTTGGAAATATTTCGTCGACTAAAGCGCTCATCTCGGTGAAATCAACTAATTAATATCGTCCATAAAAGTCTCCCCATGCTCCTATTTCGCTCAGTGACTCATCTATCATGGTCATGTTGTCGATCCTCCAAATAGGCAGAGAACAGTATTTTTTTGCATCGAACGGATGATACAAACTCTCCAATGTGACATGATTTTCTAGTAATTTTTCAACATCCATTAGATGGCAATGTTTAAAATGTGTACCTCTGTCATTAAATCTTCAACAAAGTATTGTGCCCAGCAGTTCGTCTTAACGAAGGCTTTGGTGATTTCCAAAGTCTTGGACATTTTGTCACTTCTATATGTTCCTACCTTCACTTGGAATACAATCTGGCGACACATTACCTCATAAAGAACCTTGAACACATATTGTACTCCCTGATCCTATTTCAAATTAATAGGTTGTCAATAGATCCTTTACCAAAAGTTGACATCTTCTACATTGAATATTTATAAACACTACACCAAATCAGGAATTTTGTCACAGGCTATATACATTACTTATTAAATTTGTAACTGATTATTTTGTAACAAATAGTGCGTTATTAATAATTGTGATGGCGTTTTGTAACGGTTTTATCTGTGACAATCGCCAGATACAGTCACATTTAAAAAGCGTTACAATAATTAATAGTCACAATTGACCTAATTATTTGATTGCGACACGTGGCATATTTGTCACATTTATCTTAACGGTTTTAACTGTGACACCATAACTACAACAATTCGGCCAGGGACACCTGTCCCCTTTCGTCACGGTTATAGTAACACATATAAGTGTTACTAAAATTAGCAACAACTACTTCGAGGGACACGTGTCTTTTTTGTCTGATTCTGTAACATTTAAACTATTACTTTCATTTATAACAACACATTGATGGTGACACGTGTTCTCTTTTGTCACAATTTCTTGTCACAGTTAACCGTGACAATTTTCTAATAACAAATAAAAAAAAATATGGGTAACCCAGGTCATTATGATGGACCTAGGCTTCCAGTTTAAAGGCATGCAATACAGGTCACCATCATGGACCTGTACTTCCGTTTACAAGGATTTAATACAATTTAACCTGAAACACAGGCCTGCAATACATATATTATCAATTTACAATTTACTAAGATCCATACATTCTCAATTTGATGAAATTCATACATTTCTCAATTTGCAATCCATCTGTTATTATCCACATCTACGCTCCAAACGATCTTGAGATATCATTCTCTTCATGAATCCTACACAAAACAGGCTGAGAGATTATTTCAGTAACAATTTAGCAATGCCAACATGGAACACAATTAGAACGAAACAATAGACCAACTTATCAAGATTTTTCAAAAACGACAATTCTTTAATTTTAAGCTAGACATTATGTGCTATTCAGGTGAGGTTGGTTGGTTGAGAACCAATCCTTTGGGGTTCAAGAAAAAGTAATGATGGTGCTAAATGAAGTAAGAATACAATCAATTTAAAAAATTCTATGATAATATCTAACAAGCTTGTCCTAAAAGCAAATCAACACGCATTTTATCACCAAGGGGGAATACGAATCTAAAACTATGAGTATTGCATACCTAGAAGCTAACCAACAAGGACAAAAAAATCTAAATATCTGGTTTAGTAAGGGTGTAAAGTGGATTCCAAGAGAATTAATTAACTAGACAACCATATAACGATAAACTATCCATAAATGTTTACCTTGATCGTGTGTCAACGAACCACGATGAATAAGATATACTGCGGTAGATAGAATATACACTTCTCATAATCTTGCAAATAATAAAACGAGAAAGTCATAATTTATAGTACATGCTTCTCATATAAGCTCTTTCGGATCAGTATTTTTCACCATACTACCATTACTAGACCATACCATGTATCAAGTAAATAAACCTTGATAACTTATCAGATGTAATCCATCATCAGACAGTATACCTTTGACAATTGTTGTCGAGACCATTCAACAAACTGTAATTATTTGAGCTTCCTTGTAGACCTGACAACATGGTTCTTCCATATTCAATGACCATCCAGTACTCCCTCCACCTGAAATTACTAACATAAACAGTTTAATGAGCATCCAACATGACCTGATTTGATGCCAACGTAAAGTACAAGCCGCAACATCCGTCTATCTTCCATCCATCTCGAGCAAGCATTGAGCCATAAAACATGCATATTGCTTTAATATACAAATATTCATATGAGTGTATGAGGATGTTTCACGTAGCGGCACCAGTTATGAGAAATTCTAGCCAAATCCAATTTATATTATATTCAGATCATGTTTAACGTCAAAAAAATTAATATACAACATAGATTATTGCTCTTAGTTGCATATAGCTTACTAGACTTCAGAGACATTCTCACTATCATGACCAAGGAGATAAAATGTAAAAGTATTATCGAAAGCAAATGCACATTTTTCTAATAAAGCCTAAGCTAGACATTTACATATAAATGCAAGATCATTGAAACTAGCTTCAACATGAACTTATCCACAATCAACCAATCAACTGCCACAAGTAAGACTACCTGACATCTTTAAACTCTGGCAAAAAAGCTCATCAAAAGAATGATAGCTTCTCATTCGCTACTAATAACCTTGACATGGATATCTGCCATTGTCCTAGATCTCTTCTCCTACAAAAAGCAGGTAAAAAATGAAATGAAAATCTTAGCAAACAACATGATATATTATCAACCAAAACTTTGTGTTAAACATGGATGAACATGGGATTTATAATCACCTCTATTCTTGGGTGATTGTCATAATCCATGTCCATCTTGTGTGATCATCGGTTGTATCCCCTATTTTAGCAACAAACGAAATTGAAGGAACAAACCCTATCAAATCCTATCAAATTCAAGTGAGACAGAAGAAAATAAAAGCATAAGAATGTCTTCTTATAATTCGAACCCAAAGTGAGTGCCACAAGAGAATAACATTGTATTTGAAATTAGACAACAACTCTACACTTGAGTGCCGGCCAATAACCTTGTTGCAAAATACCTAAAATGCCGCTTGAGTGCTCGAAATCAAAAAGACAGTTGATTAGAGGAACATGAGATAAGAAATACTTAACCAAGAAGAAACTATTCACTACAAACCTTGTGGGAAAGAATGGCCAGCAAAGCAGGTTGTCACATAGAGCATGTATTTTTCATGAAGGTCGATTACTTTCCTGATAAACATCTATCACATGCCCTTCACCCCTTGATAACTATTGATCAAAAGAAAAAAAAATATTAAAAAAAATATTATTTTAATATTCTCAAAATATTAATCAAACGAACAAAGTTCTACTCGCTCATTTGAGCAAAATCAATAATTTCAGTCAAAGATCAAACTCTTCTGAAAATCCAAAATATTGCTCAAACGCACACCAGAAAATACCAAAACTCTCATGACTGAGATATGGACATCATAGTGACATGGGCATACTTCCTTGACCGACCAAGGTCGGCCATAAGGCTTGCAAGGAGCCGTTCCCACACATCTTTACAATTCTAACCTAATTTGCTCAATTGCTCATATTGGGTCCAAACTCTTTCTAAACGACTTGGAATTTGCTCAATCGACCGTCAGCTGGTCCCACACCACCAAGGGTCGGTTCTATGCTCTCTTGGCCGGCCCCTCACTTCTCCATAATTAGGTTTTATCACCCAATGCTCAGAAGAGCACTATTCTAATAAGTGATTAAACCAGCATTTAATCATCTTTTCACTAACCAGTCAACAAAGGACTTTGGTGCATGCTCACTCGAGCATTTGAGCTCCATGGTCGTCCATCATCCCATGTAGCCGGTCACTCCTTCACTCAGTGGCCTATTTTCAATAAATCATCAATCGATGAACAATTGATCAAAATTAGGGTTTCGAACAAATGCTTTGCAAATCACGATTTTGAGCAATTTCAAACACTAATAAATTTATGGTGACCCAGCAATCAACATCTGTATTAATTATATATATTTGGTAGGCTACCAATATTTTAGTTAATATTTTATTGGGTCACGTTACCAATAATTGAGCAACACTTGCTCAGTTGCTCGAATATTGATCCAACTATCAATATTCAGTAATTTATCGAATTAAGCAATACTTGCTCAATTGCTCGAATATTGATCCAACTATTAATATTCAGTAATTTTTCGAATTGAGCAATACTCATATCAATATTCCATCGAATATTGATTCAACTAAATATTCAACAATTCGTCGAATTTACAACGTTTGCTCAGACGAGCAATATCAACATCGAACTATAGTCTGACATGTTCAATCCATGAATCACTGAGCATTCGTAAATCATGCTCAATTCAACAAAACTTAGACTCATTTGTCTAATCAAGTCAACGCCCGACTAATCAAATACACGTACGCTGGAGACTCCACGTTCGTGAGACATCATTCACGTCACATGGGGGATATCAATTAGGGTTTTGGTCTGGCGGCCTACAGCACGTGTGTTCATCCACGATGAGAAATGTGAGTAAGTCGTGCAAGCGGTTGAGGGAGTTATCAAAGTAGTGGGTGGATGATTAACCAAGTCTCCACACGACACGGGCTGGTTTTACCACGATCTCCCACTTTCCCACTCTTTCACTCAAGAAACCATCACACTTACTGGGATCAATGTGTTCACTATTATGACAATATAAACAAGTTCAAAAAATCGATGACAGAGGAAAAAATTCGTCTACAAACAATTCTCTCAATCAAAACTTATTTACACAGTTCACATACTTGCAGAAACCTTCAACAAATCCACAATCCTTGATCATCATTGATACCACAATTCTCAGCTTCCCTCCTATAGATAACTCATCTCCCTTTTTGTGACCGAATTGACTCTGGAACGACCATTGACTTGGCTTCGGTCGGAGTCCTACAGATTGATCTCTATAACTTGAAGCACTCCCTTGCAGTGCATCTGTGTGAGGTTAAGTAGTTTTCTCAGTTGAGGAGTCTCGCCCGAACCATTGTCTCTTCACTTTCCTAAAAAACCAGCAAATCGTTTTTCCCCATCTACAAATTGGCGACCACAGTGGGAGATTAATCTCTCGGTTGCAATCTCAAACTTTTACAAAATTGTTGATCTTAGGTCAGGTTCAGTTACAAATCCTAACAAAAACAACGCCAACACTAACAACAACAGTGGTACCCCAGAAGTTACTCCCGCTTTCAACAACAGTACTGGCAGTACCACTCCTCCTCAAACCAACAAAAATCATCCTCTCTTCGGCCGGTCTCCCGAAGAAATTAGAGAAAATTCGCCCACCATAACTGATCTCATGAAGATTCAGGAAATTCTCGCAAAGAATCAAGTAGAGATGGCGACAACACAGAAGGAACTATGCATTCATCTCAAGGATCTCATGGACAAGTTGTCACCTGAACAAGCTCAACTCCGACGTATATCAGAGAAGGAGAAAAAAGGCCAAAGAAACAAACGTTGAAGTCTCTCCAATTCATGCGGTGGATGATGATGAAGTCGCAAGGCTACGGAATATCCACCGGAGAGAAAGTTTCTGCAGGTTCCATCACCCGTGAAGATCTGGAACGCTTTATGAAGGCTCGAGGAAAAGACAAAACACCATCTGTCCATCGTCATCAACCTCAATATCATGCTGCTACACAAAGGATCCCTCTCCCGAAAGGTTATACTTTTCCAACGTTCACACTTTACAATGGAACGGGGAATGCTCGAGAACACGTCTCTCGATTCCTAGAGGCACTAGGAGAGCACGAACACAACTATGTCGTTCGTCTGAAAGAATTCTCAGAGTCTCTGACAGGCCGAGCATATACTTGGTACAACAACATTGCACCAGGGAGAATCACTAGCTGGGGAGAAATTTTTAATGCTTTCTACCGAAAATACTTCTTCGCATCAGAGCAAATTACTCTCTCTGATTTATGAAGAATGTCCAGGAAGAATACTGAATATCCGAACGACTATGTGAAAAAGTTTAGAATCCAGGCTTTGGATTGTCATGATCCAAATGTCACCGAGAATCAATTGGTAGACTTGTGCATCAATGGAATGATCCCGGTCTACAAAGCTTTGCTGGAAAATATCTGGTTCCAAACTTTCTCGGAACTTCACGAAGCATCCAAGCGATCAGGAAATACTGCTATATCCCTACTGGAAAGAACAAAAGGCGCAAAAAGTCGAGGAGACGCGAGACACAAAGCGATGTCGATTAACAAACAATATAATGTTCAACCTTCCATGAATATTCTTGAATCAAGCAAGAGGAAAGATGACGCACAACAACCTAAGAGCGTTCCTCCGGCGTCTCATCCTACAAAGGCGTCAAGGAAGGACAATCAAGCCCGAAATGCACAAGCAACGGCTTAGTGTCGGCAAAATGATCGGGAAGAACCAGATTTTCCTTTCCCTATTGAAGAGGTGATTGATCTATAGGAAGTCTGGATTCAAGACGGTGCGATCAAACTACCTCCCCGTCAGGAAAGAGCAGACGGGGGAGGAAATGGAGAATCCGCGCTACTGCCACTTTCATATGTTTGTCAGTCATCCGACCCGGTGATTGCAGAACTATGAAACGCATATTCAAAGAAAAATACGACTCGGAGAAGCGGGAGGTGAAGGAGTGCAAAAGAATCCTCTCCCAATTAGAACCTTTACGCTCTATGAACAACCAGTCAAAGAAGAAGTTTAATCATTGATCGAGCATGTCTGTGAATTGATTTATCTGTTAAAAACTCAAAAGGGAGACATGTTCACGGCTTTGAACCACATAGTGTATGGGAAACGACTAACCATTCCAGAGAAACGCTCCCTGAACCTCCAGCCACTGACAAAGAGATGTACGACTGGGCACTGCTCACCACAGTACACCTCAAAGGAAATGAATTAAAAAGAGTGTTTATATATGTTGGCAAAACTATTAACATCGCTCCTTTGAAGACTCTCAGAGCTGCAGGAATCACCTGACAAGAAGCCACTCATGCTCCTGTCTCAGTCAAAGATCACGAAGGAATACTCAGAGATGCGTATGGTTACATCAATCTCAAGATGAAAGTTGATTCGACTTGGCGGAAACCAAATTTCACATAATCGGGAAGATCCGGGGTATGACATGATCCTTGGGCGGACGTGGATTCATCTTTGGAAAGGTAACTACAACACCTTCCATTGCATATTTCTCTATTGAAGAAAGCTCTGATCCGGAAGAAATAGAGGACGCTCCACCATTCAAACATCGAGGAAAATCGAAGCCTTGATGGAAATCACACAAAAACCTGAAGAGAGCACGCATGAATTCGTCAAAAGGTTCCGTACTCAGGCAAGTCTTATTCCCCTCCATGCGTCTATATTATCAACTTTCAAATATGATACCCTGGTCCGGGGACTCGATCGTACTCACAACTTATCTATCACCAAATGTTATGAGTGGTTAGTCTCGCCTTAGCAATATTTCACCAAGTGGTTAGACGCAGAGCCTCTCCGAATCCAGCGTCTCACTAACACAGTCATTGCTAGAATAATTACCGAGCACAACAATCAATATCCTAGGTACTCTCCCTTGCGTGAGTGTACACATGTGCCACAGGATTGGGAAGCTCCTCAGGCATGGGTTCCTACTGTACGACGAATTCCGAACTAGCAGAAGATATTTAGGGCACGGGCAACCAAGCCTAACAAATTTCATGAAGGGGATTTAGTTTTCAAAGCAACTCAACGTAATCTCCATTCCACCAGGAGCTCTAACTGGGAAGGGACTTTTATAATTTCTAAGTCAGCAATTGAAGGATATTACAAATTGGATGATATGAAGGGAAAGATAAATGTGCCAGTGATTCACGAGAATTGGCTCAAAGCCATTGACGCATGAGACATCCAGCATCCTGGGGTTTTTTATGTTCAAGGCACGAACGCTCGTTTGCATTTTAGGATTTTCTTTCACATGTATTTTCAATTCTTCCAAGGGTTTGCAATTCTTCCATTCAGTATTTGAATTTAACAATTTATCAAAGTTCTTTTATTTTAAGAAAATCTCTATCAATTCCAAAAAGAAAATCCTCAATCACTCACTTATTCAAAACCAATCAAAAATCAAAACCAAAATAATACCTCACATCTCTCTCAGAAGTTCAAAGTTCAAGAGATTATGGAAAGGAAAACTAAAGGAAGCCGGCAAAGTAAGATATCTGCTTCTCTGCATTCTCCAAGACTTGCAAGGCCGCTTTCTCCAACTCCAGCTTTTCAGTCAATTCGGCAATCTTAGCCATTTTCTCCACCACAGCATCACTGGTAAAAGGTATATTGTTCTCTACTGCATCCTTGATGGTGTTGATCCTTGACGAAGCCACTTCAAGTTGAAACCAAGTTCTTCAGATTTCTTCAAGTTGTACTCCCAATCAAAGAGTACATCTTGATTGACAGTACTCCTAACCCTGGTCCATATATCATCTATGACACGCAAGATAGTTCCTACTTGCATTGTCAAGAAGTAACTACGTTTTGGGTCCTTGGAGACAACAATGTGACCATACATTTTCCACAATTTCTCATACATAGCAGCATACCCTATGGGAACGCTAATCCACCAACTGATGTGTGATATGGGAGTGGCTCGCTGAATGGAGAATCACAAATAATCCGTGCATTAGGGTATTCATGCACTATTATGCAGTTCTCAATTATCGGAACGACTTCAGCAGTTGTGGGAACATATTCTTCTATTATTGGAGCAGCTTCTTCCATTATGGGTCCGATTTCTTATATCCCTGGAGTGATAACAACTTGAGCGTCATTCTCTTCAAAAACTTCAGTAGCAATATTTTCATGACTCTGGTGGAGAGTTGGTAATGCCACCATTTTGATTCGCCGTATTGTTCAAAACATCATCATTGGTTCCATCATTCTCAACTTCAGCATTTGGCACCTAATACGAAGATTACATGAGATTAAAGCATGGAAATCAAAGGAAATCATAAAATCCAGCATGTAAGAACATTATCTAAGTTCTTTACTATACATCCAAGACATGATCAATGTGAGGGTAAATTACCCGATGGCCACATGTCGACATCTTAAGGGGTGATCGCATGATAAGACGATAAGGCGGAAACGTCGAATCATGCTCCATAAAGATGATTTCATCTGAATCGAGACGCCTGTTACAAACGTTACATGAATGACGCGTGGGAGGAGTGGTCTAATCGATTCAAACAGTCAAGTCTAAAAAGGAGGACTGCATTTAATGAAGAATAAGAAGAATATAAGAGTATATCTATATCGTAACAGAAGGCTCATATGACATATACTATAACCCAAAGGTGATACAACACGAGGTTCTCTGAGAATGAGCTATACGAGGACGAGCGGAGCGAGACAACTCGGAAGGAGAACCAAGAAATCCATCACGAGGGATAATATAGGACCCGTACGAAGCGACGAAGACGGTGTATGATAGCCCCATCAGCTCGGCGAGGCCAGACCTTCACGAGACTTATCTGCCTATAAATACCAGTCCATGTAGAAGGAGATGGACAACTTATGTAATAAATGGTCTTTATACAGAGAATTCATGAGATAGATCTAGATAGAGAGAGAGAGTAAGAAATCTAAGTGATATTTGTAACTCTTTCAAGGGTAAGACCTTATAATAAATAAATAAAACATATTCTTTCCCGTGGACGTAGGTCTTCATGGCCGAACCACGTTGTATGCTTGTCTCAATCTTTACTTTCCATACTCTTTAAATCTTGTTCATCTTGAATCTTGAATGTTTTAGTATTTTATAGCCTTTAGATTTACTTGGGTGTAGTCATCAGAAAATATGCAATTACATTTTGGCGCTAGAAACAGGGAGGTATGAAGATCTATTCTACCTCTCTAGTTCCAGCTCTATATTGTTTTCATAATCTCCATGCGAGAAGTAGTTTTCATATTATTGAGTAGATTTCTGTTAAGATGTATGAGTAGAGCTCGGACTCAAATATTATCTACACGATCTGTGAAGTCTAGATGACCCTCAAAATCAACAGATCTACATGTTTTTCACTAGTTTTCTTTTAATTTTTTTGTTTTTTAGAGATTTTCAACATCTTTCTCAAAGTGCTCAGGAGAGTTGAAGATCAGAGTGAAAATGGAGTTTTTAACACTTCGGCACTCAAACGATCACCTCCATGAAATAGACGGGAAGAAGAGTTCGTCAGCAAACTTCATAGGAGAATATATCTTCATATGAAAGTTGAAAGAACGAGTTGTTCATGACGTTCTTTATTTTCAAAGGAACTCAAAATAATCCACCAACTTCTTCTTAGAAATCTAACTCTAAGTCAAGGGGAAGGGTTAATGAGTACATAATCATTCATCAAACTCAAAGTTTGTTCGGAATTCAAAGTTTAAAGGTGATGAGAAATATTTCCTAAAATGGGAAGATATGCTCAATCGTCATAACTTGGTTTTTTCCCAGTAAAGGTATGACGTGTTGAAGGAGGTATCTTTTCTCGAAAAGGGAGTCAGCATAAATACCTTTTTCATCACTAAAACTTTATGCAAGTAGGGAATGTTTTGACATCTTCACATGTCTCCAAAATTCTTTGCAAAGTCTTCCTGTACCAAACTGTCCAGTCTGAACTGTGACTTAGCAAATGCACATGACCTGCAAATCTAGGGTCCCACTTTTTTGATAAAAGAGACAAATTAAGTATTATTGCATATATCGCAGGTAAGACGATGGTGACGCGAGCGTCTCGCTCGCACGAGCCAAAGGCGAAAACGGTGGACCTCAGCCAAAGGGACTACATGACATAGAGCCAGGCGAAGCCATGCAAAATGATGTGATCCCAGGAGAGGGACAACCCGATGACTGGTATCGGGAAGGATTAACTGACAATTCTGGCTCCGAAGAAGAGGGAAACCCCTTCGATAGACATGATGATGTCTATCTAACTCAACCAGGAGGGTTGAACAGTTTTCCAAGGCAAATAATAAACAGTGAGGCTAAGAATGACAACCCTTCCACCCTCGGCGATGCCGATGCTACTATCGCAGCCATCCTGAAGGCACAAAATGCTCAGGACGAGATAATGAAGAAACTAGAAAGACGTAACATGAGGCTAGAACGGAGAAACAGCAGGCTGAAATGTAAAGCAAAGAAAAGGTGCCACTAGCTACCATTGAGGATATCCCCGAGGAGGATAATCCATTCGAGAACCTGCAGGACGACGAGCGAGTCCTTATCCCTGATACCTCAAGCAGGGGAAGGCGAGGCGTTCTAAACCAGGAGAACATCCTTTCTAAGGGATCGTCTGACGTTGATCCCAAGAACAGGCGAGAGATGCACATGAGCGATAAAATTCAAACTAACTGCGAGGTCAAGAATCTCGCAGCTACAATTCCTAAACGAGGGGAGACCTCGAAGTCAACTCGTTCCAAGATTGTATCGTACGCCGAACAATCGGACGAGGACTCAGGGAGATCAAGATATCGCCGACCAGAAACTTCATTCTCTCCTGAGAGAGCACAAGAATGGAAGAAGAAGGCCGAAACGAGGCATATCGATGATCAATTATAGGCCCGACTCTGCCAGCTCGAAGCAATAAGCAGAGAGGCCACAGGGAAGCAAGAAATTAGTAGAGATGGTACAAGAGGTCGGAAAATCCCCCTTGTCATAGAATCTGTTGGCCCTACCATTTCCACGGAAATGCTCGCTCCCAACATTCACCGCTCCATTCACAGGTACTGGCGATGCGATCGAGCACCTCTGATCGTACCAAATGATACTAACCCGGTGGAACCAGTATGATGTAGTCATGTGTAGGTTTTTTCCCACTAGTTTAAAAGACGAAGCCCTAATGTGGTTCAATAACTTACCAAAGGCGTCAATTAGGTCATTTGACCACCTATCCGAATTGTTCCTAGAAACGTACATACATAACAGCCGAGTTAAACCAGAGGTCAATATGTTGTTCCAGATGAGTCGAGGACCAAACGAATCGCTCCGATAGCTGGTAGCTCGCTGGAGAAAATTGTGCGCCGAGATCGGAAGAGTCCAGGCAGGCCTACGCGATCTTAGGGTTCAAAAACAGTATAAGAAAGACAAATCCCATTTTTTTCCGCATGTAAGAAACCATGCCACGCAACCTAGGAAAGTTAAGGGAGATACAAGAGGATTATATAGCCCTCGAAGAACTCCAAGATGGTACTTATGAAAAACTGGTAAAAGGAACCAGCAGAGGAGAAAATGTGGTAGAACCCACAGGCGCCAGCCCAAGGAGCAGAGCGATCCAACAACGGATCAACTCAGTTAGAAAAACATCGGAGTAGAGGATGGAAAGGGCGAGACCAAGCCCAACCAAAAAAGGGAAAATTTATAGACCCTGTCTACACGAAGCTAAATGCTTCCATATCCGAGATCTTCAAAAAGATCGAAGGAAAATACAAGATCACCTATCCGTGTAATAGAGGACAAGAGCCCGAGCAGGCCAAAAATAGAACAAATTTTTGTGAATTCCACCAATTTCATAGCCACACGACAGATTCGTGCAGAGATTCGAAGAAAGTAATTCAGGATATTATCGATGAAGGGAAGCTCCGGAGTACATCGCGCTACCAGCGATTGAACCAGTGACAGGTGCACCTGTACATCGTGTGGAAATTCCTCACGAAGCGTAATACTTGGGATGCAATACGATCTCCCACTCAGTTGTCACAGTCCCCCTACGTGAAGGAAATATTACAAGAAGAATTCATAAACGCAACTTCGAAGGCGACGAAGTTTTCAGTGTAGCAATTGAACCTCCCATGCAGGAATTGATGAAAATACCTATTAGCTTCTCAGCCTCGGAGGCACCTGATGGAGGTCGAAACCACAACGATCCGCTAGTGGACATGATGGCTATTGCACCCCCCGAACACGAGGGAGAAGAAGAAAAACCCAAGGCATTGCCATGGGTCATGCCCAAGATTCTAATCGATGGCGGAAGTTCTGTCCAAATTCTGTTTTATGAGACATTCAAGCAAATGGGTATTAAAGATGAGTGTCTAATCCCATATACCTATAACATATTTGGATTCAATGGCTCATCGACTCTTCCCGAGGCGAAGTCACCCTAGAAATTCGGGTAGGCAAAATTCTTACCCTAACTACTTTTTGAGTAGTGGATGTACTTTCCCCCTACACTGCAATTATGGGGCAATCATGGGTCTATGGGATCAAGGGAATTGCTTCGACTTATCATCATAGGCTAAGGTTCCCAACACAAGATGGGATCGCAGAAATCGTCAGAGACTCTAGCGAGGCCAAATATTGTTACAACTTGGATGTACAAAACAGTGAGAACAGAGTAAATCCCCCTAAGGCAACACATAAGAGGACAAAAGATACTGAAAACCAGCTTGACATCGTCGCTTGCATGGTAACAATAAGCGAGGTAGGAAACTCGAAGGGAATACCCATCTCGGACGATGTCCCTATTTCAGACTTAAAAATAGAACCCTTATAGCTATCAAAGTACCTTTCCGATCTTGGAGAGCACCAGCCAGATTACTCGGCGAACCCAAGAGCGGTTGAGATCGACACCAAGACGATGTTAGCACTGAAAGGAATCGGAAGAGCACGAAGATACACCGATCTTAACAAAACTTGCCAGGAGGGCAAATTCTCATTCCCTAGTATTAGCCAACTCCTAGAAGCGACTTCCGGGCACGGGATGATATCCCTAATAGATGGATATTCGGGTTATAACCGAAACCATATGAAGGAGACGTCTTACATAAAACACCAGGAACCTGGTAGACGAGGGTAAGATGAGCCAGTAGATTTCAAACCTAACTTAAGCCATTGGACATTGGCCAAGAGAGAAATCAACATCGATAAACCCCCACAAATGGGTACAGGGCAACCCGAGCGCCCCATCATGGTTACAAGCTACTTTACAAGATGGATAGAAACCTCAACCTACAGGCGTAACAACCTGATTAAGACCACAGACGAAATTATTGCTGCTATGATCAAAAAGAAGCTAGACGGACATGGAGTTAGTTGGTGCAACCAATTACACACTGTTCGGTGGACCTATCGAACCACCAAGAGGGAAGAAATGACACCCCTTACTCTCACCAATGGCACGAAAGCGATCACCTCGACCGAGGCAATGATCCCCACAACTAAGACTTAGGCTCGAGAGAAAAATGTCACCTCGAATATGACCCTCTACAAATTGGACGACCTCGAGGAAAACCGAGAAACGACCCTTCAGAGGATAGAGAATCATCATAAAAGTTTAGCCCAAGAATACAACAAGCATGTTCACCAGAGACAATCTAGCCCAGGCTATGAAGTCTAGCATGAGACCTCGCCACACCAGCACGAATTGGGAAAGTTTGCTCTCATATAGGAAGGACCATTTACAGTCATCCCTAAGGTGGATGACAGGGCATACAGATTGCTCGGACAAAAAGGAGAAGAACTAGAACGCCCCTAAAACATAAAATACTTGAAGCAATACAATGCTCAAACAACTTATCGCTTAAGAAGATCAAATATGAAAATGGGATTTGAATCCCTACTTGTAAAAGGTCACAGTACCTTATCAGAATGTACTAAGGTCTTACAAACCCTCTTTTGAGAATAAAAAAATCAATCATTTTGTGTGCATACTTCATTTGCTTTGATCTTTAGTTTATCTTTTCCTTGAAAAATTTTCCTGCTTTCCGTTTTTACCTTAATTTTTTGCTTATACTTACACATAGCATAATCATATCATACCTGCATTTTAACAAAAGACCATCCAGAGCATGGCACGATGTTAGCCACACCTTCCATTCTACACCGAATGATGCGGGTAACATACCTAAGCTACCTGAGACGGAAACAAACCTAAGGTAATGCCATCACAATCATGAATCGGATGATGTCCTTCCATAACAGGAGATATCCAGAATCAAGGTACTTACTTTGGCTAAAGAAAGACTCTCTTGACCGAGATATCGCCCTCCAAACAATGATTGACAAAAAAAGTGACTCAAACAACTAATCACTTAATCATGGGGCAAGTGTAACCTAAACTAGGCACTATTAAAAACCAAGCCAATAAAGGCATCAGAACAAAGGCGAGAAGGGAACCGGTGCCATGCTCAAAATCCAACACCGTAAGAGATGACCATCCAACTGCTTATTATGTTTCTTCTAATAAGCGGCCACCTCGACCTCCACATAATGAAAGTTCAATTGGAGATGCAAGTGCAGCTGGGAGGATATTCCAGAATCTGTTGTTGGACTATTTTGCTTTTGTTTTAACTACATCTGTTTGTGTATATGACATTTTAAAACCATCAATTTAACTAGGTTAATTCATAACTTATCTTTAGTAAAATTGTCTGTCGGTTTTTGAGGCGCGGGATATTCAGTTAACCGAAACCGGGAGGCATAAAACTGAATGAAACCGAGGAGGCTAAATGGTTTCATTGGTTTTCAATATTGGAAAACCGAGTACTTCGGTTTCAGTTGTTTTTTTTGCCAACAACCGTACTGAACAGAACCATGTGCAGCCCTACTTCACACTAAAATTCGATCATGATAAAAATAAAATAAAATAACGTAATTTTGTAGAATTGGTATCAGCTGCTCAACAATAATAATACCAGATTACAAACAAGGGCAAGCCAACGAGGGGGCTAAGTGTGGCACTGTTGTTATACCCCTCCTCAGTTTGACTAGAAATATTCTAGCTTTACATTTCCGCCTGCCGTTTATTTTTATCCCAATAAGTAAAAGGAAATCACTACACTACATTGTCAATTCATATAATAGTGTGTAAGTTAATTATAAGTTTAAGTGTTAATCGAATGGTAATCTGAGTTGTAGGAAATACCATATGGTCCTAGGAATTATATATTAGAGAGAGTCTAGTCCAGTTGACTAAGTCAACTGTCTGTTTGGTCCTTTTGGTAAAATATATTATAGTTTGGTCATAAAAATTATGGTTTGGTCCTAGGGTGACGTCATGGATGATGTAATTTTCAAATGGTAGTGACAGAAATATCCTTTTAATGGGGAGCATATATATACTCATTATTAGGAAAGAAGAGAATAATTTTCAGATTTATTTTCTCTCACCTCCTATTTTTTTCCTAGATCTACTTTCTTCTTCTTCTTCTTCTTCTTCTTCTTCTTCTTCTTCTTCTTCTTCTTTCTTTCTTTCTTCTCTTTTTCTTCTGCTATTGTTTACAATGGTGTGTTAAGATGAAGATGATGATGAAACGATGAAGATTTGTATGTTTTTTTCTTTGTGTTTGTTGTTGTTTGCTGTTGAAGATGGTGGAGATGATGAAGACGATTTTTTAATGAATTTTTCTTGATTTTTTTGTCTCTGCTGCTGTTGATGATGAAGAAGATGAAGATGATGATGATGAAGACGACGATGATTTTTCGTTTTTTCGTCATTTTTTCCTGTTGTTGCTTTTGAAGATGATGAAAAAGATGAAGATCTGCTATTGTTGCTGTTGTCAAAGAAGATGAAGATTGAAACGAAGATGATGAAGAAGATTTTCGATGTTGCTGCTGCTATTGAATGACGAAGAATTTATTTCTGTTGTTGTTGAAGACATCGAAGATGACGAAGATAATGATGCTGCAGTTCATTCCATAAATGAAGTTTGTTTTTTTTAGATTTTTATATGGAGTTCATTTCTGGAATGAACTCTTGTTTTTTAGGTTTTTATATGGAGTTCATTTCGGGAATGAACTCTGTTTTTTAGGTTTTTATATGGAGTTCATTTCTGGAATGAACTCTGCTTTTTTAGGTTTTTATATGGAGTTCATTTCTGGAATGAAGTCTGATTTTTATAGGTTTTATATGGAGTTCATTTCTGGAATGAAGTCTGTCTTTTTAGGTTGTTATATGGAGTTCATTTCTGGAATGAAGTCTGTTTTTTTAGGCTTTTATATGGAGTTCATTTCTGGAATGAAGTCTGATTTATATAGGTTTTTATCTAGAGTTCATTTCTGGAATGAAGTCTGTCTTATAGTATATAATGAAGTGTACAGTTTTCATCAGGCAGAATGAACTACTACAAAAAATAAGTTGAAATTAACACGAAAGGGTACTTTGGTCCATTTAATATTTTTAAATAATTATGATCAAACAGTAAAGGCGTTTTCCCAAAGGACCAAACAGACATGGGCCCA
This sequence comes from Papaver armeniacum, assembly GCA_023531295.1. Taxonomy (NCBI): domain Eukaryota; kingdom Viridiplantae; phylum Streptophyta; class Magnoliopsida; order Ranunculales; family Papaveraceae; genus Papaver; species Papaver armeniacum. The sequence continues at coordinate 237,721 of JAJJWW010004946.1, forward strand.
CCTAAAAAATGACCAAATGATATTTTTCCCATTTAAATTTGCCATCACCCATCGATAGAGAGTTAAAACTTAGAACTGATAATTGTTGATTACCTACCAAGATGGAATTAAAATATAGCTTTTCCTAAGCCAAGCCTAAAAGACCAAAATCTTTTCTTTTTCCACTACGTTTTCTAAGAACGCGCAATTGGGGATATATAAAGAAATTGTGGGATATATAAAAAAGACAAAAATATGATTTAAATAGTAAAACAACCCCTATCCCGGTAATTTATATAATTCCTCGTCTAACCATCACTAGTCATGTTTAGTGGTTAATTATATTAGCTAAGTTAATAGATTAGCTTGATAATGATTGGTATAAATCATTATCATTGAACTTGTTGATGCAAAACATTAAATCAAGATATTTATGATAATGAAGGTTTAGGTGAAGAACCAACCAGGGAAGTAAACAAACTGAACATACAAGTGCTCCAATTACTCATGTATAGGTATTAACATATTGATATTTGATTTTTTTTTTCATTGAATTCGCCATTGTTACGCGCTCGCAAAACTTCCGGTGTCGGCATGGTAGAAGTATGAATACCATGCCGGCAGGGCCCAACACTACACCAAATTCCCGGATTAGTACAGCAATTCGTAACGGCTTTGTAGCCGTTACAAAATTCCTGTTACAAATAGCCGTTACGAAAATTTTGTAACAACCACTAGCCGTTACGAATTTTCCAAAAATTTGTAACAGGGTACAACCGTTATGAATTTCACGCTTGGTCACACTACTGGTCGTAACACTTGGGGTTTGTGCGTGTGCTATTCGCACGCGTGCTATTATGTTTCTACCTAAGATCAGTAATACTAGAGGATATTTCCTCCCATGTGTGCCTCTCTTCATCCCATGCCTTCTTTGAATCGGCGATTTCATTTTCATTTCTTATTTCTCATCTTCTCTCTTTCTCTTTTCTGCTCCTGCCTCTCTCCCTCTTTTTTTCTTCACTGAAGATTCACAGATCTTCATCTGTGCTCAGTTGGGTTTCAATTTAACATCTTTTTTCTTATATCTGTGTTATGATTTCTTGTGTAAGTTTGTTAATCGATTTTTGGGTTAAATTTATTAATCAGATTTAGGGTTTCAGTCTTTTATCAATCATCCGTTAATCTCTCTCTTTTCTCCTCCCGCCTCTCATCTTCACTTTCCAACTGAAGATTTCAGTTCTTTAATCATCTATTAATCTTCATCATCATCATCAGTTTAAGTTCGATTTAAGTTTTATCATCATCATTTTTAGGGTTTTATCTAATTTTTTATCATTGAAGAACTGATCTTCGATCATCTGTTAAGCGAGTGTAGGGTTTTGATTTCATAGATCTGTGTAAGTATTTATCGTATGTAAGATTCATTGTTGTTTATCGATTTTGGGGTTTCAGTTTTGTTTAATCAAATTTTATGGTTTCAATTTTTCAATCGATTGTTACTCGTTTTGATTTTTAATTTCTAATTTTATCCTCTATCTGCCTTCTTTCTCCACTGAAAACCCTAGCTTTCTCGAACTGCTGCTCCGTTGATGATATTAGGGATTTGATTTAGAGGATTTGATTGGGGATTTTGTTGGGATTTCACTAAATGGATGTAACTTTCAGGTGAATGAAATGGTAATGTATTTGTTGAAATACCATTTGTTGATTATTTCGTTGTAACAGTGAAATTGGGCAATTCGTATTGTGTTAGATTCTTTATTGTTGAATCTTGTATGTGTTAAGTTTAAAGAAGAATTTTGAAGGTATTGATAATGGAGATCTTTTCTGATGTGTAAAGTTTTTTGTGTCTGCTTAAGCCTTAATGTAGGCTGGACATTGGAGATGGCAGAAATGTTGATCTCAAAGAGTGTCCCAGATCCAAGCTTCAACAACAATGAATCAAGTATCTGCATAATTATGCACAAACTTAATTGAGAGAGTTTTGAAAGGCTTAAAGAGATTAGATACCAATGAAGTTTGTATGGTTTATGGTAACATATTGCTTTATACATGATACATCTCAACAACTCCCTAAGCTTTCACCTGAGCATGATTTTCGCAGAGATTGCAGGGTACTAATTTGTGTTTCCCTAGTCATCTGTTCCTTACATGTATATTTATTGATTTAGATTTTATTTAATGGACTAAACAGGTTAATAAACTATGCGCCTATGTGTATCTACAATGTTTCCAAGGAATAAAGAAAGTCTAAGAAGAGGAGCACGTAGTGCAATCACTGTAGTTAAAACAACATATCTCGTTCTTTTGGGTCATGTACTACTGCACTAGACAAGTCAAGATAATTTGTGAATAATGTTTAGTTTTCCTTGCTTTCACATGAAAGTATGACTAATGAGGGTGAGGAGTCAAGAAATCCCCAGCACAGATATTATGCTTTCACAGACTTAGAATCATAAAAAACAAGAAAAAGTTTTCCTTGCTTTCACAGGCTATGTTCTTCGTGTCCTTGTATTGTACTCTTGTATTGTTCTTAAATTTCTAATTTGCTCAACCAGTTTGACTCACTTGTGTTGCTTTTCATTGTACGAACCTCCTACAAAGAAAACCCCAGCACCCGCACCTGCAAAGAAAGACCCTGCAGCTGCAGCCAAAAGGAAAGAAGAGACCAGCGATGATAGCTCTGATCACAGTGACTCTGAGGATGAGGTTTGGCTTGTTTGTTTTTCTTATTAGTTTTCTTATTTATTGGGTTGGTTGATTTATTGAAAAAAAAAAACAACTTCCGCTGATGTAACAACCAGTTGCAAAGAAAGTATGGTTTTTAATGTCGAAGTTATAGTTTTCTTTATTTTTAAAGTTGTTAGTATGGTTTTTGCAGGTGTGTAAACATGAGTATTAGTCAAACCCAAGGTTTTAAGTATGGTATTCGTTTGGTTTCGGGGTTTCTTATCGGTTTCGTTCAATTTGTGGGTTTTCATCTATAATTTTATGCTGTCAATGTTGGACAATTGATTGAAAGCGGTTTGGTTCTATTAAGGAAGTGGGTTTTTGATTTGAAGTGGTTTAAGCATCTCAGGTATTGTTGAGATGGCTGGTGGTGAATCTGGTGATATGGTCTTCCCCTGAGGTAGAGTAGAGTTTTATTCTTAGCAAACTATGGTTTTTCTTATTTATTGTGACATAACAATCTTTGTATTCCAAGGGAAGATGTCTCTACCTATGGATGAGTCTTGGTCTAATTGTGAGTTATCTAACTTTTTAATCACCGTTTATCTAGCATTTATGTGCATCAAAAATGAAGTAATATGTGGAAGATATGCTTATCAGGCAATGGGCATAAGCTCTCTTTTTTTCATTACGGTGACTCTAGAGTATTGGTATTTATATAGACTTTGCTCTTAGGTGTATAATGACATTAAAGAAATGGTGATATGAGCTTAGTCAACATTATGTTCTAGAATGATAATTTGGGATATGGTTACAGGTACCTGGGATCAACTGCAGATGGCTGATTGGACTAGGAAATGATTTCAACTATGCACAAAGTTAACATGAATACTCAAGAGCTTTCACTCGTTCTATTCTGAAATGCTTTTGCGGCTTCAATCACTTTGCATGGGTGAGACATCCCTCAACTCTCTGCTGATATATACATCGTCCTAGTATATATGTTAATGATGGTAGTATAAAAAATTGTAAACTTCTTAACAAAAGTCATGTTTTCGACACCCAAATTTATGATAACTCTTAAGGCGGTTAAGTTAATATATCTTAGAAGATAACTTCAATTAGAATTCTTGTTTTTGTGAATAGGCTCTTATGGAGAGGTCTACCACGCCACTTTGGGATGAGAGGGTGATTTTTCATTTTCGTTCTATTAGTGATGTATTTGTTACAGGAAGTTCCTTTCTTTCAGTTTTCTCAATCATTATTTGCTGACTCTATTCATTCTTGGCACATTTATCTTTTCGTGTGGAAGATAATTAGATAGTCACAAGAGAAATAATGGATAAAGTTGTTTCAGAAATCGTGGAATGCTTGTAGTTTCCTCATGAAACTTTTCAAAGAGCATGACCTATCACCAGCTAGGTAAATTATGAAACTCTTATTCAGTGATGCATTAGTTTCATGGTTTCCGTTGTCTTTTCGTACTAACGCCGCACTTGAGTTTTGTTGTTGGGAATATCGTGTTGCAATTGTCTATCTTTGACTTACTTGAGGCTACGCACCTATAGCGGTTAGTGTATACGAGTGCTATTTACTTGTCATAATAATGCTTCCTGTTGTATTATGCAGGATTGCCTACATCGAGTTTTCTGATGCCTAAGCTTTCAACAAAACAAGCCTGCAAAGGATATAATGAACTAGTTGCGGTTATTTGAATGATGCTCTATTTCATCAGAAAGGGTAGAGCACAAAGGAGCTTTAAGATTTGTAAGTTCCATGTATTCAAGTTTTGTAGGCAGTTAGTAAATTTGTATGTGTTCCCTTTGAAATTTGGAACCTTCCATGTATTCCTTTAGAAATTTGATACTTAACAAAAAAAAAAAAAAGTTTGGTACTTGGAGAAATTTCAGTTGTTTTGTTATATGAATCTGAGATGAATTGAATGAATGCGATATGCATAGATCGAAGAAATTGTTGTTGAGTGTGGTTATGAATGTATTCAAAGGTGTATGCAGGGTATTGAATTTAGAATTTCGGCTTATTTCCGGTAGTAAATGAACTGTCGGTCATCCTTGACCTGGTCAAGGTTGACTGGCAGTAATTTTTTTGCTGTTACAAAAAAGTTCGTAACGGCTCGAAGACGTTACGACAACGTTGTTTCAAAAAAAATTGTAACGTCCCTGAGCTGTTACCACGTGGAAAAATAGTAACGGCTCACAGCTGTTACGGGAGCCGTTACAACCAAAATTCGTAACGGCCCCATTGCCGTTACAAAAAAAATTTAACACCCACGTTTGCAACAGGCAAGAGCCGTTACAACCCGTTTTAGTAACGACTCAGTTCTGTTACGGATCCCAGAATTTGGTGTAGTGTAAATCGACTTGGTATTCATACTTTCACCATGCCGATACACAAATATCCCCAAATTTTGAATTGTAAGTACATTGTCGGCACCGAAAAGTTATTATCGAGCATGCCGGTAGTAGTGCCGGCATGGTACATTGCTTAACTTGTTATGCCGATGCAAATATACCGGAAACTTGAAATTTTTTTACTTGGCTATCGGCATTGATAGATTTCTATCGAGCATGCCGGAAATTAGTAATTTCGGCATGGTATTCATAATAAAAACAGTGTCGACGGTAAAATGTCATGGTGTTTATACGAAAACTATGCCAGTACGCAAAACCGACATTATATTCATATGTCGGTAATAAATGAAACTGAAAATTTTCAGTTACAATTTTTGATTCTAACCCAAACTAATTCTAGTTACAAAAAAAAAAAACCTAAACGAATTATTTTAAAACAAATCGATGATTAAGTTTCTTTCAAGGAGGCATATTTATATAATAGATTAATCGCCGATTTTTTTTTTTTTTGAAACAACGATGAAACCGTGTTGAACTCGATGATGGAGAAAATAAAAATCAAAAAGAGGAGCCGGCAGAGAAGGAGAAGAAAAGAGAAGAGCAGAGAAGAAGAAGAAAAGCTAAGACACTGAGGGATATTTTAATATTTCTACCCAAAACAACACCCTCTTAACATACACTATTGGATGGAGATAATAATTTATATCCCCTATAGTATCCCAATTGCCCGTTTTAAACTAATTGGGGTATACCCAATTTTATAGGGACTCTTTTTTAAGGGCAAAGGGGGAGGTCAATGGGTAAAGTTACAAAATTACCCTTTTTCATTATAACTCTAATTACTACCAAAATCAGTTTTCTTTCTTCATTACATCTTCTTCTCTTCTTCTTCTCCTCCACAACCTTACCTTACCGGCTCCATCACCCCACCACCACCAAAACTCGTCGATCAATTCGTTAAAATCGTCGATTCGAAAACTCCGATTAATCTTCATCAATGGATCCACCACGGAAGGAGGCAACTCGTATGAAACAATCTAATCGAAAACCCAATGAGTATAACCCTGGAATTGCAAATTTGGTTGCTAAGAAAGTGAAGAGAAAAACGGTTGAAGAAGAAGGAATTGAACCCATTTGAAACACGTGAAATGGTGCGCTTAAGAAAGTAAGGGAACACTTAAACTCACTCTAGTACTTCAATTTCATGTTTGCATGTCAAATTAGGTCGAGAAAATTCGAATTTGTGAATTGGCGATTCTGCGCCTTGGCAAGGTTTTTTTTATCGACCTTTAGGGATTTCATAGTTAGGTCCAGTAGGAAGGGTATAAGGTTGAAGAACTTAACAGGCTTTATGGTTTCAGAATCGCTAATAGCGGGGCATGAGTTATTCAAGCTGTATACATTCTTGGCGTACGTTATCTTTTAATGAAGCGGCAAGTTTTTGTTTTTACCCTTAGGATACTTACATTGAATGTTTCACGATGCCTAGAGTTTTTAATCCGGAAGGGTAGTTATATAAAACCATGCCGGCGTTTTGTCAGCCGGCGATGTGTGTGTAATGGACCTTGCCGACCAGTTTAGTGAAAATTTCTTGTTTTTATTGTGCGCCGGAAGGCTATTTTGATGATACAATGCCGGCGTTGTTTAGCCGGCACTCATCTTTTGGTCAACCTTACCGCTATTGTTCATAGGATATGTTGAATATATCTAACTAGCCGGCATGTAATATTTTTTTCCTGAATTGTTCTTGTTCAGATTGCGAATGGCAAAGAAGAAAGCAGCTCTGAAAGCATCTCTTAGTCCTCCTTCAAACCCTCCTCGTGTTGGTGATAAACTATTGTCTTCAAAACATCGAGGGGTGTATGTTGTGCCCGGAACGACAAAGGTCTTAGAACCATTATCTGAACCCAATGATTAGGACGAGACTCAGATGAAGACCAATCAATTCTATCCGGTAGAAGAGGTGATGATGATGATGTTGATGAAACCAATCCAGGCTGCTGGAGGAGGTAACCATGATGATGATGATGATGGTGGTGATCAAGACATGCATGAGGTGGAGGAGGTAATGATGATGGTGATGATGATGATGGTAATGGAGATAAAGGTAAGAATATCATCGAAGATGAAATTGTTGAAGAGGAAGAGGAACAAGAAGAAGAAGGAGATGGAGATGGAGAAGGAGAACAAACTCTAGCTGTTGTTCAAGCCACCGAAGCTTCGGCTTCAACTTCAATGGGAACGAAGAAGAGGGTGATCACTAAACCGGCTGATTCTCACATGCCTCCCAAACACTTGATGGTTGCTTTGAAAGAAGGTGAGCCTCCAAAAGGGACCCCGGCAGATGGTGGAGTTTGTTCTTTTTGGATACAAAGACTCATGGGCATGTACGGTCCATAATACTATCGTAAGTAATCTTAATTCGTCTTTGTTATTTATTCAAGTGTGTAACTATCTTAATTAAATTAGCATAAAGTGTTTGTATTAATCTTGACTTTTTTTTTTTGGTATTTAGGATCACAAGCATGCCATCCGTCTCATGAGGCGCCAAGCTTCGTGTTTGGTGATGCATACTTGGAATCTTGGCTTGGAATGTGAGGAGGTGAAAGTGATTGTGAGGAACTGCGGGTTGTTGCTGCGGTGGAGAGTTCGAATATCAATCATGATAAAGTTACCATCTCTCGCATTCGTGAGCGGTTCCACGGAGAGACCGATACTATGTTATTCCCATTCGGTGAGATGGCGATAACTCCCGATGATGCTCAACAAATTCTAGGCCTCGAGGTTGATGGAAAGCGAGTCACCGAGGGATTCGATAATGCCATTTCTTTCGAGAAGATTTACGAATTAAGCAAGAAATTGTTTGGTTGGAGTCAGGTTCAGACGGATGATGTTCTTGACAAGAAGGATGGTCGACTAATTAAGAAGTTTAATGTGAAGAAGTTGAGGGACAAACTATGGAAGACTCAGGAAATCCTTGATAGTGAAGGAATGGTGCACCGGTGCGAATCAATGCTACCGCGCCGCTTATTTGCTATACACCACAGGCGAGATGTATCTTCCCCGACGATTCAGGAAACCAAGTCGAGGCCGAGTTACTTGCAACTATTGGATCCCTTACATGAGATGCGTGGGTATTCTTGGGGTACTGCGGTGGTTGCCTTCTTGAACAATGAGTTGACAAAATCTTCTAGGGCACTCACTAAGCAAGTTAACGGAAACACATGTCTCTTCCAGGTAATTTTATTGTTTAAAACATTTATATTTGCAAATCTCGTAAGATAAGGGTTCTTACTAAACTTTTTTTTTTCTTTTTGCATAGGTTTGGATATATGAACGCTTTCCTTCTTTGTTCAAAGACAACTCTTACGTCAAAGTGGATAACAGTGTTCCGTTACATTTGCCAAGAGCTCAAAGGTACAGTTTTAAGGGTACTCGGAATAAGGATATGCCGTAAAATCTTATGAAACTCCGAGCCGCCATCGACAGTTGGATGCGGAAGAGGTGATATTTGATCCGTATCGGGAGGATAGAAATCAAGGTTTAATCCCAAGGAGAAATGAAGTTGTTGCATTATACTATGGACCCTTGATGACTGTGTTTGAAGGATTTTCAATGTACGATCCACATCGGGTAATGCGACAATTGGGTTACGTCAAGAAGAACCTCATTTCGATGAAGAACCGTTCTTTACTGAAGTGAACCGGGATAAGCGCACCACCTCCCAAAAACTATTAACGTCTCTTACGATCCAGCGCCAACTCAAGAACATTGGGACAATAGACGGGGCCGTAACATCGATGTGAGTCTTTTGGACGAGGTGACCACCGGTCATGAAGCTACTGAGAAATACATGGCGTGGTACTTGGGTTGGGCTCGTCCCTCCGTGATTAGGCCAATGACTCGAAGAAGCGGCTCGTAAGAAGAAGATGGAATCGAAAGACCAAAGCAACAATGCTTAAGATATTTGTAAGTATTTTAGAGTTGCTCTTACTATTTTAAGATTGATTGCATTTAGAATCATTCTATTAATTGTTTATTGTTTAATTGAATATAGAAGGATCAGTTGAAGACCTTTGTCAGGGTTTTATGTTGCGCGAAAGATAGAGGAGAACCTGTGCAAAGCAAGCACATTGACTATGCTTGCAATGTTGACAATGAGGATGCCCATCTATTGTTCAAGCAACTTCAAGCTCAAGTAAAGGCGGAAGAAAAAGCTATTAAGGATGCACAAGCCAAGACAAAGGTGATAAAAGAGGACTCGTAGTGCTCCTGGTGGTGAAGGTAGCAGCAGTGGTCGTGGTGGTGAAGGTAGTGTTCCTAAACGGGGCCGTGGTCGTGGTCGTGCTCGTGGTCGTGGCCAATGAATTCTTTCCTAGTTCATTTGTTTATGTTGTGGTGGACAAATGTTTAAGTTAATGGTGTGGACAAATGTTTTTTTACGGTTTATGGGACATGTTTCGTATTTTGGACAAAAAATGTTGGATGAATGAATGGTTTGTTTAGCTATATAAAGTGTCAATACATTTCTTAGGCATGCTTTTTTTTAAGCTACTACCACCGTCGGCTGTCCAGGGCCGGCAAGGTTGTGAAATGACAAATTGCCGGCCTGTCAACAAAAATTGGGGAATTACCGGGTAGGCAAGGTTGTGAAATGACACATTGCCGGCCTGTCAACAAAAATTGGGAATTACGGAGTAGGCAAGGTTGTGAAATGATGATGCCGGCCCTGTCACAAAAAATCGTGTGTAGTTACCGGGGCCGGCAAGGTAATATGATTCCTACCAAGCCGGCGTTCGTGTTGCCGGAAGGGTAATAAAATAGAGACCCTGCCGGCCATATCTTGAAAAAAAAACCATTCTTCTGATGCCTAAAATCATGTAAGGTCGGGAGGGAAACAAAACAGGAAAATGCCGGCGGTATTTTGGCCGGCATGCTAATGAACCCATACATTTTCGGCCGTTTTGGGACCCCGGCATTGTAGCAAATTTACGACCCTGCCGGCGTGTTCAAAATTCAAATTTTTGCAAGTACAATTGCATTGATTCACTTGTACTTGGACACTATAACGGCCAAATTTGGCCACCATCCTATAAATACACTACTTCTCTCTACAAAACAACATACAAATAGTTCCATATACTCTCCAAAGCTCATATCATCATACACTCCATCTAACTCACCCAATAGCTCTCTACAAACAACAATGGCATCATTTGATTCAAATGAAGATTTGGCAATCACCAAAGCATGGTACGCGGAAAATCGACTTAGACGGCAATCCTCCGAAAGGGAGGATTCCACAACCTTTGGGCTAGAGTACACAACAAATTTTGCGGCGAGTTTGGGAATCCTAATGCAAGAAGTATTCAACAAGTCCATGCTAGACACCTAGTAATCGAAAATGCGATACTTTCTTTTTAGCCCTCCAACCTCGGATTTTTAACACTCACCCCTTCACCTTGTCCATTGCACAATTTGTAAGTAATTTTGTGGTTATTTTTTACGCAACCCATGTTGTTTTATCTTCCAATGAAACACCACTAACAAATGTAAGTTTGTTTTTGTGTTTTTGTAGCATGAAGTCGTGAAAGCGCGCTACTTGGAGGAAAAGGGGGAAGCATTCGCGTTCGATGCAAGCTATCACTTCTTGGCACAAAGAATCCCGGAGGATAACCGGAGTACTTGGATGCCGTATCGTCTTGGAGGAGGAAGATTGATGGCTTTAGAAGTTTTTGTATAGGTTTTGTGGGTAGACCTCTATGTAAACCCTCACGAGACTATAACTCGTCCAATAGGGTCGCCTAGGGGTTCAAAGGCTTGATGCACATGCTAAGTGCATTCGTTTTTCCGTCGACAAGGATTAGGTTTTATGTTTCAATCAATGTAGTAACCAAAATTGAATGAATAAAGTAAATTACATCTTCCGTATTATGTAAGCCGGCAATGTTGTATTTTTTTTGCATGCCGAGATTAATATAGCCGGAAGGGTAGGAAATATTTGCATGCCGGCCTTAAGATTGTTGTCCAAGATAGTCGGCGTGTTCTTCATCCTAGGACCCTTAAAGCGGATATATATGGTCGGCGGTTTATTCAAAGTTGAAACGTCGGCGGAGTAAAACTCGCAGCCTTATTCAAAGTGGAACCTTCCGCGTATGTTTGGTCGGAAGATTATTCAAACCAGACCTTACTTAGGCTTTATGCATTTTCAAAACCAAAATTTTTAGATCGAATCGAACTCATATGACGGATCAAAAGGTTAATCTCTGAATTCATAATTTGAAAATTTTAATATAAACTCAATTAATTAATCTAATCATAATTTTAGTGTTAATTAAACGAGGCAATTTTGCCATTTTGAAAATACAAGGTTAAGGGGTGGCTTGGTTTTACTTCATAATGACCAAATTTTGTCTTATTGGGTATACCCCAATTAGTTTGAGTATACCCCAATCTCGCCAGGTTTTTTATGTCTTTTCAATTCCACTACGTTTTCAAAGTCGTGTTGGAAAAAAATGTTTATAGTTTAGCCTTGAGCCAGGTGTGAAAAACTGGCCAGGCACGTTCCTTGCAAGTTTCAAATTTATAGTTTAGCCTTGAGCCCGGTGTAAAAAACTGGCCAGGCACGTTCCTTGCAAGTTTCAAATTCCGCCACTGACTTCCTATAGTTCCTCTGTGATTCGCATCAAAACCTATGCCGCGGCCTTCGACTGCTCGACACAAGGAAAAAACAGGGCCACAAATGATCGATTCCAAATGATTTCACATCGCAAGTTCTGTAAGCTAGAAAACCCTAACTTTATCATTCAAATTCAGTAATCAAGGGTCAACATTTCTGGATTCCACTATATCCCCGAACCCTCTCAACTTTACTCCTCACATAAAAAATCCCCAATTTTTAGAACCCTAAAATCTTACGATTCACTCTGGTTAGTAAATGGGGAACTTCAATCAGCTCCCATCAGAAATCCTACTAGACATAATTACTCGTTTACCTACAAAATTGGTGTTGGATTGCAAATTAGTTTGCGAGCCCTGGAAAAATCTGGTCTCCAACCTTCATTCAGTTGCACTCAAATCGTCTTCTCAATGATTCTTCTGATTCTGCTGGTGAGTTGAGCTTTCTTGTGTTCAATTATATTGGTAAACAGCTTTACTACTTTAAGTATGATGATAAACATGATGATACACTTCCTGTTCGTACTTTTAGAAGGATCAATTTAACTACTCCATATCCATCTGGTCAGTGTAAGCTTGTTGGTTCTTTTAATGGTTTAGTTTGTCTCTATGGATGGGATAAACATCATTTTTATTGTATATGTAACCCCGTGACCAGGGAATATGCTATGCTACCGAAAATTGAAAAAGATGTATCAGATGTTTATTGTTCAATCGGATTTGGTTACCTTCCTGTAACCAATGAGTATAAAGTTGTTCAATTGATGGTAAAGAAAAAATATAGGTTTATAGAAGGGGAGTTGATGTATTTGTAGAAGCTTTTGTATACACTCTTGGCAGTGGCAAGGGGTGGAGAAATGTTGGGAGGTTGGATTATGGATGTTGCTCCATGTATGAAGGATGCCGTGTTTATGCTGAACTTGGTGTCTTTGTGAATGGAGTGTTGCATTGGGCTCATATAGAAGGAGGAAAGGTGTTGACCTTGGATTTGTCTGAGGAGAAGCTTGGATATCTTTCACCACCTCCTTTGCCACTAGATGGCGGTAATAGGTATAGATATTCTATTGGGGTTTTGGGTAGGGTTTTATATTATATTATGAGCTGGGCTACCGGAGATTTCAGTCAAACCGAATCGACATATTGTGACATATGGCTCCTGAAAAATAAAAATAATATTTCTGACACGGAACAGCAGGCGGAACAAGAGTCATCGGGTTGGAGTAAAGAGTTTAGTCTTCCTGAAAGAGAACTATTAGCCTTTACCAAGAATGGTGGTGTTTTATGTTTTGGTAATAGGCCTCTTAATATATATGACCCAGTAACTTCATCCTTAGAAGCACTTGCAAATTTTAATGTTTTCGAACAAATAATCCATTACAAGACCACCTTTGTTTCATTAAAAGCATTAGCAGGAGAAGAAGAAGATATAAAGTTTATGGGGCCGGGCTATGTTGAGAAGAAGTCAACTGAGATTAAGGGTGAAGTGGTGACAGTCGAGTTGTACAGGATACATGGTAAGTTTCGCTGAGCTTCTGAAGTAAACTAATGTCACTTTATTTTCTTTTTTGTTTAAACTTGAGATTGCATAAACCTTTCACATTGTCATGATGGCTACTTGTTACACAAAAGCTTATTATTAATCTGTTTTTTATGTTATCAATCCTCAACTTTATGGCAGTATTTTTCTGCTTTAGTTAAGCTATATTGCTTTTTAATATGCATTTTGTTGCCCTCTTGATCTAATTGCATTTAGAGAACAGGATGCATAGTTTAGTTACTTGTTTCGTTCTTATGCATTGGAGTTGAGTAAGTAAATGGAAGCATAATTATTGTGGAAGTGAGGGAGACTGTGTTCTTACTTCTTAGCATAGTGATAAATTCTGTGGTCTCTAAATTTTCCCATCCACATGTTATGCTAAGGTACATTTAGTCTCACATCAGAAATCTGAATAGGAAATAATACTCAAGTTTGCCTTTATTCATCAATAAATTTCAGTTCCTGCATCTGGTACTAATGTGTTAGCTAGGTACCTAGCCAGACTTGATCTTTCCTTAAACCTAGGATTATTCGAAGAAAAATAATTAGCTTAGCTTGTTTTAGTTAACATCTGAGTTGAAACGTAAATCATGTTAGCTGTCACACAGAACTTTGCCTACTTGACTCAAAGACTCGTGAGAGATAGACACAGAGCATAGCATAGGATACCATTATCACAATAAATAATTCTGAATGTTACTCTGAACCAGCTTCAGCTAAATATAGGGTGGGGGGTTGGGGGGGTTGCTTATTCACTAAACTATCAGGTGATCTAAAAGCAAGAGAAAATATCCAACAATGAAGCAGCTAGGTAGAAAGCATTGTGCCTGAGCTTAATTTTCGAATAAGGATTATTCGAAGACAAATAATTAGCTTAGCTTGTTTTAGTTAATGGCAAGGTTGAAATGTAAATGATTTTAGCATAGGATACTGGCGTACGTGACTCAAAGATTCAATAGAGATAGACACAGAACATAGCATAGGATACCATTATGATTATCACATTGATTGGTTCTGAATGCTACCCTTCACCAATTTCTGCTAGCAATAGGGGTCTTGCTTGTTACTCACTTAACTATCAGGTGGTCTGAAAGAAATAGAAAATATCCAAGTGCCTGAGCTTAATTTTTAGAAGAGGCCAGAAGATGAAAAACATGACTGACTAGATGAGTTTGTCTTGTAATCTTAAATCTCGAGGGTGTAAGAACGGGTAATTGCGTAATTCTATCCAAGCTTTACCATGTACTTTGAAGTCGATAGTGTTGGTTAATTTGTTTACCATCCTTGAGTGTTTCATGTTTTGCTTCCATGGATTCATAATGCTGAATAGAAAAGGGGTGCCATTTGATTTTATGGGGCCTTATTGATTCCGTCTGTTGGGAATATTTCACTGAAGAAGCAGAAGTTTAGAGACAAGGGGAAACCAGCTATATTAATTTTCCTTATTGATCCCACCTAAACTTCATCATTCCTCCCTAATGAAAATTTTCCTTGTTGCGTTGTCGCTTGATTCACGACAGCAGTTTCATCTTTAAAAATGAGGGTGAAATCTGTATGATCAGGTACAACCCCTTTGAATATATGTGAAGTATTCCCTATTCTTATATTGCACAGTAGAGAGAGTCAAGAGTTGAGACCCTTTTAGGCAAACATATCATTCTTTCCAGTTGAGATAGGCCACCCGGAGTCAAATAGTCAGTATGGACCGACACTGACAATCTACAGTCACTATTATATCAGTTCAGGTTTTCAGCTCAAGTGGTGAACTGA
Source organism: Papaver armeniacum (assembly GCA_023531295.1). Lineage (NCBI taxonomy): Eukaryota > Viridiplantae > Streptophyta > Magnoliopsida > Ranunculales > Papaveraceae > Papaver > Papaver armeniacum. Next base: position 252,727 of record JAJJWW010004946.1, read on the forward strand.
TAGTCATAGAATCCAGTTATATATCCTCTCAATTCTCAGTCTCTCTCTCTCTCTCTCTCTCTCTCTCTCGTATTTTTGAAAGGGCGCCTAAAGTTGACAATCTTTTGTACTTATGAAATATAGCCAGGCTAACATGATAAACATGAGGAAGAAAAAATGGAGCTCCTTAAATTGCACTTGCATCGGCAACATTTGTCAAACTTTCTTAGTTCCAGTTTTATGGCAGTATTTTTTCGTTTTAGTTAAGCTATATTGCTTTGTTAATATGCATTTTGTTGCCCTCTTGATCTAATTGCAATTGGAGAACATGATGCTTAGTTTAGTTACTTGTTTCATTCTTATTCATTGGAGTCGAACAAGTATATAGAAGCATAATTGTGGAACTGAAAGTTTTCCCAGCAGTATGAGGGGAGAGGGAGAATCGGAGACTCTGGTGTCACTTCTTAGCATAGTGATAGATTCTTTGAGCTCTAAATTTGCATATCCACATGTTATGCTAAGGTACATTCAGTTTCACATCATAGGAATTGGAAGTCTGAATAGGAAACAACACTCAAGTTTGTCATTATTCATCGGTAAATTTCAGTTCCTGCATCTGGTGCTAATGTGTTAGCTAGGTACATAGGTAGGATTGAGCTTTCCAGTGGAGATGGAAACGTAGGATTATTTGAAGACAAATAATTAGCTTGTTTAGTTAATGTCGGAGTTGAAACGTAAATCCCCTTAGCTGTGACACATAACTTTGCCTACTTGACTGAAAGACTCAACAGAGATAGACACAGAGCATAGCATAGGATACCATTATCACAATGGTTGGTTCTGAATGTGCTACCCTTCACCAACTTCAGCTAACATAGGGGGGCTTGCTAGAAGATGAAACATATTGTTTAGAGGTCAGAAGATAAAAAACACGACTGATTAGGCAGAATAGGAATTCAACAATTGTTTAGTCCTCTCCAGCAGATGAGTTCTCTTGTAATCTTAAATATCGGGTGTGTTGGAATGGTTAAATCCTTTATTATGCACTTTAAAGCCTATAGTATTGGCTAATTTACGTTTCGCTCCCATGGATTTGTACACAGTGATTGACTTTTTCTTACAAGAGAGCCATCTGATGATTCAAAATGCATGTGTTGAGTAGAAAAGGGATGCCTTGCGCTTTTATTGGATCTTATTGATTCTATCTGTGTGAAATTATCCACTGAATTAAGCGGCAGACGTTCCAAGAGCTTGGTCATTCCTTGCTCTCTTGTGCCTTGCCTTGTTGCTTAATCACTTGATTCACATCAGCAGTTTCATCTTTTAAATCTCCGGACTTATAATAACTGAGTCTGTATAATCAGGCACACCGTACACAGCCCCTTTAAATAAATGTGAAGTGTTCCCTTTCTTATACTGCACAGTAGATAGACTCGAGTCCCTTATAGCAAATGGTACTTCTGCAAGTTCGTTTTTTGTTTCCTCAGATTTTCGTAACACCACGAACAAGAGAACCTAGTTACTTCCACAGTATTTTGGGCCTTGGGATATCGCCTTTGTACTTATCAACCATATCCTTCTTCCGAGGTGAGATAAGCCACCTTGAATCAAATAGTCAAGACCAATATTATGGACGAGCACTGAGAATTTGGTGTCACTATTTATCAGTTCAGGTGCTCAACTTTTTTAATTTCAATTTGAAGGCACAACTGGCTCTAAATCTTCTGACCAGACCCAGGTAACTTCCACGATATTTTGGGCCTCTCGTCCTTGTCACTCCTTGGAATAAGAATTCTACGTTATCAACCATATCATTCTTCCCAGCTGAGATGGACCACATTGAATCAGATAGTCGACCGATAATATGGACGGACAGTAGGACTTTAGTGTCACTCTTCCAAACGGACCCGGTCAGCAGGATTGACCTCACGGCACATCAAACACAACATTTGTGTTGTCCATGGAGGAGAGTGCAGAAAAACAAGATGCAATTTCTCCTGATCTGAGTCAATTCTATTTCAGCTCAAATGGTAAACTGATAGTCCTAGATTGGAGTCCAGTTATCCTCTCACTTCCCAGTCTCACTCTCTCGTATTTTTGAAAGGGCGCCTATAGTTGACAATTTCTAGTACTTATTAATGGTTTTATCTATATCCTATCCCTACTTTCCCTAAATCCCATCCATATCACACATATCAATTTTTATATAACTCTGTCTAACATAGGTGAACAAAACTCTCCTTTTTATAATTTACTCTATGGAAACCTTTATTGATCTTCATCAATAACTGTCTCCTTCTTCCCGTCTAACCCTAAATCTAATAATCTACCTCTCCTAACCTGTGTAACTCATGCACCACAACCGCGCCACTTATATATCACTAACAGTATCGCTACACCTAGTACTGTTTAGACACGATCAAGTAATGGTTTGTACCCAAAATGAGAGGAACGAGAAGTATAGTTGATTGGAAAATTGGTATTTAATCTTTTCATTCTTTATTGGCCCTTCATTTTTGTATCGATACATAGAACAAAGCGTGAATGAACTAAGTTTATACACCGAGGACACATAAAAATTTCAACGTTATTGACGGTTTCAATGGGGGTTCCATTGTGTACTACTCACCAAATCTAACAAGGATTTTTTTAGTTTAACACACTATCATATCATATATACGAAAAGGGGAGTAAGTTTTGCGATCCCACCTCAAACCTGATTAAGACGGTGCTTTTGGAAATTATTTCCAACCCTAATCTATTTTTGCGACCACGATGATGGTGATGATTAAAGTTAACCAAGGGAAATAATAGAATAGGTTTTGTTTACCCAATTTAAAAAAGGCTATAAAAAATTAATATTTTAATTGGGATAGGATTTAGGGAAAATGGGATGGGAAATAGGTAAAACCTTATTAATTCTATATCTGCCTAAACGTAATTTCTCCTCCTAATATCTAGGCCATCTATCTAAGGTAAAAAATAATTTTGCTTCAATGCTTGATAAGCTATGATCTTTATTCATTTCTCAACCTGTCTGGTACACTGAGCTCTTTGGTTCATTTATTTCATCATCCATTTATAGATGCATGTGTTTTATGATTTTCTGTAGCAATATCAAATCGATGTGTTGTCACTTTCTAGCTTACTTTAATTCTTTCTGCAACTCGTAGTTGAAAACAATTTGGAAAATGCATCATAATCTACCTTTTCTGGAAAATACATTATTTCTAGTTGCTTCATGGGCCAAAACAAAATTCTTGGTATTTCCTGGTTGTTCTCTGAGGAGAAAACGAATTTTGATATAAGAAACTAAGTTATATCCCATGAGGACACTGGACTGATATGAGAAACTAAGTTTACGAAAATCTAGGAGCAACTACTGTATGATAAATATATGGATCTAGGCCACACAACTCACGCGGAGTGAATTTAAGTAGTGGAGAAAAAACTACATCATGCAGTGCAAAGTGAATTTTTAGTACCTCTTGTCGCAGAGTAAGCATATTTTGGTCATGTGGCTAAAGCCTTCTGTGGTTTTCCAAAGCTTTGTTTTTAGCGAAGTACTACTAAATTTACTGTGCAGTAAAAAAATTTTTTGAATAATGAGGCAAGCACTAATAACTTGGCTGAGCAAATGAAATATTTTCAAGAAGACAATTTTGAACCCAAATTCGGAGGGAAGGCGAAAAGTAACGGACTACACCAAAAGTAATGAAATAACACCATTCTGTTTTGATTCTGTTCGAAAATAAAAAAATTTCTCATAATAAGGCTTAGTCTAGTGGTCATCAAAATACGAGTACTGTAGGACGAGTCCAAATCTGTTCACACTCCTCTAACGAGTGTATATTTCACATATTCTTCTGGTTGGTTGATTATTTAACTGATGATACTCTTGTATGACTGTAGAAATTTAACATTAGGATGAAATAGACTGTAGGACTGTTGATGATCTAACGTTTGATAGATAAGATGCCAAATGATTTGGCGCGTTTTTTACTTGGATGTTGACTTACCACAACACTTGGATGTTGAATTTTGCTGATGCGGCGGGGCTGAATCTTGGGTGATGGTAAGACTAAGCCTAAGTCGGAATTCTTCACAGGCCTAGTGTAACTCCCAAACAGAATAGTGCCATATTCCCTTGTCTCATCAACATCCTCTTTCTTCCCTTGTTCATCAGCCAAACGCATGGATCGATTTTCTTTCAAGCCCTTCATGATAACAAAAAACAACAAAAATCAATTCACAAGAAGCCAACTTTACAAATCTTCCTAGTGATATAGATAGTTCTATAAAAGCATAAAGATTTATAACCTAATAATAAATTATAAAAAAAAAAAACATCAAAGTAAGGATTTTGTTACTTGTAAACAGAATCTCATGAGATAGATGAGAAACATCCCCTTGCGGGCCTTGTCAAAGCCTGAATAATGGAGGAACCAAGCGAGCATCTGGTAGGAATCAGATTGGAAATCTGACCTTTCAGTGTCCACCATTGATGAATACTCTTCTGTTGTAACCAATGAAAAATCCTTATAAAACAAAGCACTGGAAGAAAGCGAAAGAGAAAAACAAAACTTGAGGTTTAGGAATTGAGGATCAAAGTGCAGTCTGTTTAGTTCTTATATAAGGGCTCAAGGGTTATCTAGTCTGCTTCTATCTTTTAGAATCGGTTTTAATTAGAACCCGTTTGTTCTATCTTTCCTTTCTAAGTCGATTCCCTTGGTTAGAATTCTAATTTTTTTTTATGACGATTCCCATATTTGGAAAATCGGCCAAACAAAGAAGAGTCTGGAACTCTTGTGAACCTTGGGTAATGAAATCGGGTCATTTGATTTGTAACTCTTTTTTAAAGGCGATTCCCATATTCGACGATGAACGATGTATAGCGAGGAGAGGGGAGAGTTTTCCTCCCTGCAATCGGAAGGAATGAGGAGAAGAGGAGTTGAACTTGAAGTTGAAAAGAAAATGAAATGGAATGAATTTAGGTTGACATTGGTTTTATCTGTCAAACGGTTATTAATCGGTAGGTAATACCACCTCATTAGCTACCGATTGTTGAGTAGCCCAAAATCGGTAGAGGGGGTTACTTATAACCTACCGATTATTGGAAGCCTCAAAATGAACCTTTGCCAAATTCCATAGTTTCGAAGGTACAGAGCCGACCATAACCATCTGGTTCGTGTTTTGGATGTAGCCATAATCGGAAGATAAATAGATTACCCAACCTCCCGATTATAGGTTGCCCCAAAATGAGTTTTTTCTACACAAAATTGGTTAAAAAGACCAAAATCAAAATTTCCTGGGTGAAACGGACAGTTAGATTTAGATACTGTTTAAATGGACAAAAATTTAAAAATAGGCGGGGATGTAACCGGTTTCATCTTGTCCATTTTTAAATATTTTTTCTTATTTTTATTTTACACAGGATGCATCCAGTTTCATCCTTGCTATTTTTTAAGTTTAAGCCAGGATGAATCCAGTTTCATCCTTGCTATTTTTCTTTGTCCATTTCACCCATAAAAATTTTTACTCGTCCATTTGAACCGTGTTTTAATTTTTTTTGGACAAATGACCCATTTTCCGTTTTTTCTATAATCCTTCATTGCAGGAAATTTGAAATCTACCATAATCGGTAGGAATTGTACTTTTACCATCTGATTATGGGAAGCCCTAAATCGTTAGCTTAGACATTTTTTTTATTCGTCCGATTATATAGGAGCCCCAAATTTCACCATTGCAAAATTCAAAAGATTTCTTATTTCTATACTTTAACATCGGTAGTATAATATCGTTGTTAAGCTTCCGATTGCTATATAATAATCGGGCACAAAATAGCTTCCGATTATGTAAGGGCATTAACGTATTCTCCGCGTTTTTGAACATCAGTGTATATGGGTTGGGAATAAAAAAGTCGCCCCTAATTCTTTTGGGGTCGCCCCTAAAAATGCCGGGTTTAAAAACTCTCGATCCATTCCATTAATTGCAGCTAGTCATTATATTATCTTCTTCGTCTTTTTTATTCTCGTTTAGTGAATCACATCTACTCATTTATGTGATTATTTACGGAAAGTCTTTATCCTTCTACAGTTACATCTATCCATGATGTGCACCCTTTTAATTTTCTTTGTATGCAAAGAAGAGTTTTCAAGTGAATCACAGATTCCAACTGTTTTGTTTTTTTCCAATGTTTGTTGCTTCTGATTTGTTCTAGGATAGCAATTTGTTTTTTCTGATTTATACTAGGATAGCAACAATTGTTACACAATACGTAATATGATTATGGCTGAATTGCGCAGCCAGTGATAGTTTCGATTATCACAACTATGGATAAACGCCATTTTCACTAGATTCGATAAGTAGATGTTGAAAATTGCAATTATCATTGGTAGTTAACTAATGAAAATTCAAGTTTTCACAAAATCAGCACTAAATCCAATATGTGAAAATTATAATTATTACTAAATTGTGAAAAAAATAATATGGTAAACAAATCTACTGAAAGTGAAAAATCTTTAAGTATCACTAAATTGTGAAACAGTCTTTCTAAACGTACCGAGCAAAAAAAAAACAGAGCAGAAACCGGGCTCTCACATCAACACGTGGGTCCCGCCCTACTGGAATTAACAGGGGCCCGCTTTTTGGGCCCCACCACTAAGAGAGCTGTGAGAGCCCTGTTTCTGCTCTGTTTTTTTTTGCTCGGTACGTTAATAATTTTTGATTGTGAAATCTAGAATTTTCAATGACAGGTGATAATTGTAAATTTCACAAAATATGAATAATGCCAACAAATAATAATTATAATTATCATTAAATTATGAAAACTAGAATTTTCAATGACCAAGATAATTACATTTTTCACAAAATATATAACTAATTCCAATCAATATGAAAATAGAATTTTCAATGATTCTTAAAAAAATTAATTTTGTGATTTTCAATAAATTCGGTGTTTCACCAAACACAATTTTCACGGTCAAATAAATATCTATAAAAAAGAAAGAAAAAAAAAAGAGAGTGATTTTAGGGATTTTTCACAGATTAGGTAGTTTTATTTTGGTAGGTAGTTTTATTTTTCACAATTTTCCTTTGTCTAGGTAGTTTTATTTTTCACAGATTAGGTGTCGTTATTCAAAAAGGGGTTGGTGCCCAGCTTGTTGCTAGGTTACCAGCTAAAAACTCTGTAATTCCTATCTAAATAAGTAAATGAGTCTTTTTTTAGGGATTATTAATTGCACTTATTAACAAGATAACAAAGGAGTGATTTTAGGAATTTCTTGACCCTGGGTACTTGATGTAGATTTTGGCATGAATTTAGTATTTTTTTCCTTTATATTTGGCACTTGACTTTTTCACCGTTCATTAAATATGATGATTTTTTTTTAATCAAATATTCGAAAATAAATTACATAATAGGTTAAAAGGTTAGTTTAGTAAACTAGTTTTACAATGGGCTTAATATATTATGTATCTTAATGATGGGTTAGAGATAAACAAAAATAAGAAAATGGGCTAGACATAAAATTCCCCGTTTTTTTTTTTTTTTTTTTTTGAAGCACTTAGGGGAGTTATATATAGTTAAGATTGCATTTAGTGTAATTGTGGTTTTCATTTGGTTAACACCATATATTAACAAAAATATAAATAGTTGTTACATTATTATTTTTCTTCTGAAAGTGGGAAATCATTAGAGCCAAAACGAAAGCAAATTTACAAAGTACAAGCAGAAGTACGTTTTCCCATGAAAAAGCTCAAAGTATGATCAATCTAGCACTTACACAAACGATGTTGAGAAGCATATTTTTAGCTACCACACATATGTCAGCTGCCATAATTACATTCACACTTAATAGTTGACGTAGAGAACTAGCTAAGAGCAAAATACATTTTTTTTTTTTTTTTTTAAAGAAATGCAAAATTTAACAAACAGAATTATAAAAAATTCCATACTTACATAAGTGACCTACACAACTTAGAGTGGATCAGGGTCCCCAGGCTCCATGCTTGTCAAAGAGATTCGTTAAAATTCGGCTTACAATGTAGCTTCGTACTTCCACAATTTAATTTCATACAAGCAAAGTCTTACTAAAGATCAGTTTGGGGCACAAATACCATTGTCCCTTTGCAGAACTATTAATATTATCATCTGCTTTCGATTATGTAACTCAATTCCTCCTATCCATCCTTAACCGCAACTTCTATAGTACATGTGGATTCTTTACTTCACACTAAAAAGCAATCATAATAACGTTACTTTGTAGGATTGGTATCAGCTGCTCAACTCTAGGTGTAAAAGCGTGCGGCCCGGCCAGCTTTGATACCAGTCACGTGCTTAGCGTGTTGCGTCTTTGGTCAAAGCATCTTAGGAAATTGACGTGATGTCTTTGTCTTGTGCTAAATGGCGTGCCGTCTTGTCTTGTGCGAGAAAAATAAACGTGATGTGCCGTCTTTGTCTTTGGCTAGCACACTTATTTTATGTTCTCAAAATAAATATTTTTGAGATATTTTAGTTAGTACATGTATTATTATAGAAATAAATTAGCATACCGAAAATAAAATGTCAGAAATTGGCTAAAACAATGATTTTTTTGTGAAATACGCATCAAATGTGATGTTTTGTGTAGTATTTTACACATGACGTGGCGTGCTTTCTTCGCGTGCTGTGTTGTGCTGTGCCACGTGCTAACACGTGCCGCGTGCTGTGCTGGGCCGTGTGCCTATTTTGTATGGTACAAGCCACAAAGACATTAAACAAACGCGTCTTTGTGCCCGTCTTTGGGCGAGTCACGTGTTGTCGTCTTTGTGCTCGAATTTTAACGTCTTTGTCTTTGTGCCATAAACGTGCTGGCCCGTCCCAATTTACACCTCTATGCTCAACAACTATAGTACCAGATTGCTATCATCTGATGATTTGAATACTATTACAAACAAGGGCAGGCCAACGAGGGGGCTAAGTGTGGCACTGTGGTTGTACTCATCACTCAGTCTGACTAGAAATATTTTAGCTATAAATTACCGCCTGACTTTTGCTTTTATCCCAATAAGTAAAAAAAAAAAATCACTATACTAAATCGTCAATTCATATAATAGTGTGTTAGTTGATTGTAAATTTATTATTAACCAAGCCAATTAACAACCAATAAGTGTTGATCGAATGAGAATTTGAGTTTGCCATCACTCGATAGAGAGAGTTAAAACTTAGAACCGGTAATTATTGATTACCTACCGGAATTAATGATATTAAAATCTAACGCTTTGATAGACACATTTTTGTGTCTGAATTATCCTCATTGTCTCTATTGTTGGTCTCGATTTTTGTACTAATTTTGGTGTTTTTATGTCTGTATAGGTGCTTTTGGAGAAATACACTTGTGCGGAAAAAGTTGCTCAAAAAGTGTTATTTGGACCCCGGAGAAAAGTACTAAAGGCACCCTCACTTTGGTTAAGGGGCACCTCAATTGGGCTCCTGCTAATCGCGCCCCCCAGTTTGGTTAGGGGACACCATCTTCTCCATTCAAAATTCAGTTTTGGCGGGAACTTTTGCAGCCAGGAAGGAAGAGCTAGGGTTCGTGTTTTGGGCATGTTAGAAGGAGACTAAATCGCTGAAACTTCATGGTTCGACTTGTTAGAGCCTAACGAAATACAGTATGGGCTCTTGGTTCGGTTAGAATTGGCTGCATCGTGGGATTAAAGCAAAACAGGGCAACACGAACATGTACACGGGTCTGCTTGAGTTTTGGAGTTTTTTTTGAACGTGTTCTGTGCATGATTGTTGACTCGAGCAACAACCAGGAGCGTGTAAGAGAGAAATAAGGATAGCTTTCATCTGGAAGACGCGTGCAGGAGAAGAAAATGGAAAGAATATCTTCCGTATCTGGCATAGTAATGGGGGTTATTAAGAGTAATTATTGTGATTTTGTGGCCTTGTCGACTATAAATATGATGCTGGTGTAGCATAGAAGGGGTATGGAGAGTTTGGGGATAGTTTAGAGCATCACAGAGGCGAAAAATCGACACCAGAAAAAATTGTTTCTGCTGGTGTAGTGAAGAACACGAAGAACATCAACGCACACAGAACCATCGTTTGGATACAGTGTTAACGACTCACACCCGTGGGTCGTAATTCGGAAGACAGTCTTAAGACCACAGCGACAGTTCACATTTATCGTTCTCTGTAACAGTGTTTGCAACAATTATAAGCGTTGCAAACACCCGGTTTTAATAGTTTTTCTCCATTTCATCATTTGTACACCTCCTTTGAGCAATAAAAATGATTTTTGAGCGTGTTTCCAACATGATGAGCTAAACCCCAACACTGGGACGACGGACGGAGCTGAATTTCATCATGTGGTAAATTAAATTAATTCCTTAATTACTTTTTGCACCGAGTTTTAATGATTTATGATTTCTATTAATTATTTGTGACTTTGTTTGATGACGCATGCTTAGTTCTTGATAATTTTGATGCTTCATGCTTACAATATACAATTAATGTTTTATGAAATCTACTTTGGCAAAGAATAGAGTTAGTGTTTCTTTTATTTTGAGCTATAATTGCCTAGGATTAATTTCTGAACCACTTGAATATGAAAGTCAGTGAAATCCCGAGTCCCAGTAAACTCTTCATCCTGTGACAATATTTGTATATATTTCTCTTTTATTTTCTTTTATTATGTCTTAAATTCAATCTCATCAAGTCCGAGTGAACGACAACCCTCTTTACTACAACATCATTGAAAATAACCATCAATTTTTGGCGCCGCCGACGGGGTCTTGCGTATAGATTTGTTTTTAGGTTTTATTTTTATTATTTTTGTTCTTTTTTACGCCTTTTGGTATTTCTTGTTTGTTTTCAGATTTGGAACTGAGCTAAAGAAAAAGGAGAAAGCGCTGAAAACAAAAGCGAAGCCAAAGAAGGAAAGAAAAGAGGAATCCAAAAGGAGTGAAGAAGAAGATTTTGTATATTATTATTATTATTATTTTAGAAACTGTAATTAGGTAATTATATTTGTAATCTTTTATATTTTTGGACATTTTTTTTTTTTTTTTTCTATTTTTGGACATTGGACATTGGACTTTAGTTTTTTTTTTAAAAACCCTAAGGAAGGGTTAGTTTAAATATAAACTGCATAGGGAAGGACGACGATTCACGATCTTGTCTCGGCCCCTCGGGTTCGTACAACGACATAGGAGTCGGTGGCCAGTCGACTTCAACGGTTCATCCCCGTCCGGAACGGGAGGTAAGAATTCTAAACACCGCGAATCCCTGTCGGCGGGTTTCTTTGGATGATTTTGTATGCATATATGTTGAGGTCTTGAATAAATTTGTTTTAATTTCCTAGTAAAGGGTAAGGACTGGCCATACAAGAGAAGGGTTCGGATTTCATCACCGTTCTCTTCTTGCCCGCCTTAGGAAAACAAAACCAAACGCGAACCTAAGCCTAAAATTTTGAATAGAACGAGACCGATAGGGTAACGAGCTTAATAGGAAAGTCGTTCGAAAAATATTGGTTACTCTTTAAGCATACTTCGAAGTTCATGTTGGTTTAAGTAAGTTGAATGCGTGGATCTGCCGCCTTGTAATGCGGTGAGGCCTTGGGTATCAAAGCTCCACGCAGCTTCCCTCGCCTCTATTCAACTTACTTAAACTCGGATTGATTCCGGAGGGGTGCGCTTAGAATTATAACAATTCCCCTTTCGAAGGATTAGAAGCTGGTCTAGAAACAATCTAAGTGGAGCCATCATGCTTTATGTTTGCTAGAAATCGAGTGAGGTTTGTTGTGGTCGAGTCGACCTTGTTTGTGTTTGTGTAGAATTCCCTTCTTTGTTAGGATGTCAAACTGGTATTATAATAGCCATCACAATGAATATGAATATCAAGTGAACAACATGGACATCACTCTTTTTATGACCATAGTGTGAATAGTGGTTGGGAGCATCCACCTTCTCAAGGTTATGGTTCATACCATGGTGAGCCCGATTACTATTCGCATACTCACCGATCATATGAGCAAAACAATCCCTCTATTTCTCTAGAAGAGGCTTTCAAGAGTCATTCCTTATTTGTGAAGGAAACCTTTAATATTACGGACGAGTCCCCAGAGCAGTCAACTAGGATGTCTTTAGAAGAGACTCTTAAGCAATTTACTGAAAGTACAAATAGGATTGTCGAAAAACTTGCTTGAAATAATCTTAATTTCCAATACAGTGTTTCCAATAATACCCATGAAAAGGAGGATATTTATTCGCATAATCAAGATGACGAGGTTAGAATTGGTAACACTACTTGTTTAGATGAGGTTCGATCATTTTCATGTTATTATAGTGATGATCATGATGTGGAAAGTGTTGATGAAGAATCTGAAGTTTTTAGGCATAATGATCAGGAATTTGTTACTCAGATTGAACTTTATAATGATAGTACTATTTCTGGTTCAAATCCCAATAATTTTAATAATTATTCACATATTCGAAAGGACGAGGATTTGACTAGAGATGCCACCGTTTTAGACGATGTAGTTCATGATCCTTTAGCCTGCAATATGTTGGATAATCCATTATTTGATGTGCCTATAAGTGAATCAGAGGAAGTAACTATGATTAACACCTTAGTTAACGTGCCTTTACTAGAAACTTTAGTTGATAATCCTTTATATGATTGTGATGATGGTTTAGAGGAAATAGTTTACCACTGAGAATCTTTGTTTTAGAGTCTAGTGATTTAGAAACACTAGTCTTAGAAGACGATAAACTCGTAGAGATGAGTAAGGATGTATTACCCGATAATAACTTAGAAGAATCAATTGACCATTTTTGGGATTGATGTTCTAGAAATTATGGAAATTGTGACTAGTCTATCTAGAGACACTTTGAAAACTCTAAGTTTGGGGGTGATTATCACTCTCCTAGTGCCTTACCTTTAACTCTCGAAAGTCCCCTCACTTAGGACTGGACATCCATGCCTCAACCATTTTACAAGATTATCTTCATACACTTTTTCTGAACCTAGTTGTGTCCATAAAGAAGCTCGGTTGTTAGAAACCCATCCTCTGGTTGATGTGGTTAACCCAGGCTATGATACCACGATTGACTTTGTTTTCCCACCAAAAACCTTCCTTCCAATTGTGGGAACGTATAAGTTTCGGATGTGTCAATTATTAAGTTTTGAGACTAAACCTAATTACTTTAGGATATTAGGGTCGACACATTTGCTTAAGGAAGACCACCAATCTTATTGTGGTCATGGTGTGTAAGTCAAAACTGATTGACTTAGAGGATCCTCAATTATTCGGGTTATTATTATGTGCTTCTAAGTTTTTATTTGAGTTTTTTCAGACTCTAGAACCCGAACATTCGGATCTAACTCATAAGGAAACGCAACCCATGAAAATATGTTATCCGGACCCTTTTATAGAGCCGAACCCGAACCACAACTAGATGTAGTTGTCTTAAAAATAGATAAGGGTGTGTTGGATATCTTCCTGGTTTGTTGCAGTCTCCTCTTCTTGTGGTTAGCACTTTTTGATCCAGATGACCCACAATTATTCCGACTGTTGCTATATGATTCTTCGAGGTGACTAATCCTTTCCAATGTCCTGGTGAAGACTTTAAACTTAGCACTTCTTGGGAGGTAACCCATGCTCATGCAACACGGTAATATCTTTCCTTACTCTTCTCTTCAAGTTGTAAAAAGTTTCTCATTGTTCATGCTTTTAATTTCATCTTTTAAACATTGAGGACAATGTTAGATTTATGTAGGATCATAATATCGCAACGTACAAGGCTCGCGGGATTAATGAACGACGGCGTCGCGAGGGAGTCGCAGGGAGCTAAAATAAACGACGCAATGAATAACGACAGGCAAAACATAAAGAAGATGTGAGACCTGGCGAGGTTAAGAAGTGTCGCGAGAAAATGTTTGTGCATCTGCGACACTTCGCGAGACATTCCCGAAAATAAAGGGGAGCTTAATTTGTCATCCACTATGTATTACCCTATATAAAGGGCTAAATGAGTCAGCAAGGGAGGGATCCTTTTGGAATTGTTGAGTAAGTCATTAGGAGAGAGAAAGTTTAAGAATGTTTTAACTTCTAAGTGTAATTCTATTTTCTGTGTAAACACTTCATGAATTCAATCAATAAATGTTCTTGATCTTACATCTTTCAAGGAATTAATTAAGCAAAATCGAGTAAGGGGTGTAGTGTGGGAAATCCTGCAACTACATATGCGCTAGAAACAGGGACGGGGGTAAAGGATTTATTTTACCTTCTACTTGTTGGTTCGAAAATTGAGTCAAGCAAAGATCGGTGATGGATTTCTCCAGGATCCACCGGAATTTAAAGGACAAAAAGGGAAGTCGGTGATAAGAAATAATCTATTCAACAAAGATGATTTGAGATTCAAAAGAGGGACAATTACGAAGGAAGTGCAGCCACAGAGAAATTAATCGGATTTACTCAACGATTAACCCTTTCATTTGATGATTATATTATTAACTATTTAGATTCAAGATTTTTAAACCAAAATTCTGAGAGAAGCATTTCAGAAAAACAGATCTTGTTTTCAATAAATTACCGATTCTTCTACCAAAAGTCCGATTAACAAATTTAGTTATTAATTTCTAATGGAGAAATGTTTTCCTAATGTAAATCCATATGAGACTTTTGAAAAAATTTATGTGTCAAAATTTGGGATATCAATTTGGAGAATCCTTCCCATGAACAAAATATGGCGATTTTACTCTTTGAAAGCGTAAATTATATAAAATTCTCTAGATTGATCTTGACTTAATCGGTTGTTTGCAAGCGAAGAACAACTTTTGAATATGCCAGAAAATGGAAGCTCATGAAGAAACGACTTATTGGGAATGGTAGCGAGTTTCCCTCTTGAATGACGAGAAAGCAAGACAACGAAGAGTTGCTTCAGTAAACAATCGTTACGATTTCGCAAAGTAGTGCGAATACACGGCACCGACAAGACGAGATCATTGCCATTTCGAAGAAAGAAGGAATTTCTCGGAGTATTAATGATAGTTCCAGTGAAGGTTAGTTAAAGAAAAAGAGAGACGGCGTCTACTTCCTTAACAGTTCGGCGAAGACAAACAAAGACAAATGAAAATAGGCGGCAAGTGCATGAACTTTCATCAACAATGACCGATTGCTTGCAACGACGATTGGTTGATCCCCTCTGAGACATAAGTTTATAAGTTGAAAGAGTAAATCGAGATGGCGAGGAGATGCAGCTACTATCAGCCAACGGCGTGAAGGGAAACCCAACTAAGAAGAAAAGAGTAGCAAGTTAGATAATCGCGTAGAGCAGAAAATATAGACGAGGCCAGCAACTTACGTGCAAATACATTCTCAGGCGAAGACATCAAAATTCACAGCAAGAAAATTAATCATCCACTTGCCGAAACATTATTACAGTTACTCATTTGCTCCAGAACATCTACCATTGCGGCGAAGAAAGATCATTTCAGACTCGTCAACTATTCTACATACGCGAAGATAAAGCTTCTCTCTGCGAAGACAACTTCCGTTCTTGAAGTCTGCACATCTCATCGACAAACAGCGAAGAAAAAGTAAAATGGGCTTTCCTTTAGATTTGAGATACTCACATCGGATTAAGGCTCAACAGGCGAAGATGAAAATCCACACTTTGAAGAAGATTGGAGACGATGGAAGATGAGAAAATATAGATATCAACAAAATTTATTTTATCAAAGAAGAAGAAGTACACCCCTGCGAAGATTTGGGCTTTGCAGGACGTCTTTGCGAAGTCTCAAGAACATTTATCAAGTTTTAAAAATATCATACTCACAAGATAATGACGCTGCGAAGAGGACAATGAAGCTGCGATGAGAATGTATAGTAAAATTTGATGATTATCATACTTACAGGCGAAGACAAACTGTTGGAGGTGGAGATGCAATAAGCAAATATAAAAGAATAAGTGGTGCGAAGTTTACCGCAACAACAGAAACACAAGTCGAGACAGATGGTTCGAGGTGTGGTCGGTGAACTGAAAACGCAAGATCAAAACTCATCAAACGTATTTTTTTCACGAGATTTTTGAATAGCAAAAGCAGAAGTTACCAATCAAGTAAAGTAGTTGTTCCATGATGTCACAAACAGGAAACTAGTACAGTTGGTATGGGCAGTAAAATCCAACCATAGGGTGCGGGTTGAATCTTACCCTTCGCATAGAATTTTTGTCATCTTTTTCCTTGAGTATCAAAGGGTGACTAAAAGAAAAACGAACCTTGAAAAGCGAGTTATGTGAAATTTCGCATAGATTTTGCTTATCTCGCAAAGAAGAAATTTGATGATTATCTCGCAAACTAATTTCGCAAGAGAGGTTAGAACGGTTGGTATGGTGCGAGAATATGCAAGAGGCGGTCAAGGGTTCAAATCTCATTTCTCACACTTCTTTTTACAAGTAGAGATAACTATATTTTGTGGATGCTAGCTTATAAGCAAATCATATACTTCGCAAGAGACAACAACAACAACAACGAATCACATAAAAGCTAAGTACCACTTTCTTTGAACATTTTACTTTTACGAGAAAATAAAAGATTTTTGATTTGATAAAAAAAAAAAAAAAAAAAAAAAAAAAAAGTTAATTACAAAGATTTCAAGATTTCAAAGAGTTCAAAATTATAAAGAATTACTAAGATTTTAAAGATTTCTAAATTACAAAGATCTTAAAGATTTCAAAATTTTGAGAAAAATCTTGCAGATTAATTTATATATTCTTCTTGAATATTTACTTTACTTCAAATGATATGATATTATGAGAATGAATGAAATGACGAAACGAAAGAATGAGTAAAGGAAGTGACGAGAAATGAAGGAATGAATGAAAGAATGAATGAAAGAATGAAGACATGCGATAATTTCGCAAAGATAATGAGAAGAGAAAATCAAAAATGAATGATTGAATGAATTGACAAAAATGATTGAGTGAGTGAATGGGACGAACCTTTATGGCGTACACCTAGTTCGCGAATAACATTTCGTAAGAGGCAAATGTAAGACCTAAAGTGCGTCATATAAGGGGTATCTCTCGACATGGCTCGGGGGGGAAGGTTACACCGCTCCCGAAGCCCGAGTCATGGAAATTTGGGGCCCATGAAAGCCTATCAGGAAGAGGTACCTTGGATTCCCAACTATATATGTAGGTTATACCCTGGTTGGGTGAATGGGGTCTCTTCTTAGGAGTCGATGTATGCTCAAGGCGCGAGGTACACGGTTGAGGCGAGTGCCAGGATGGATGAACCTACCCTGGCCATTCTTGGCAAGTCTTGGCATATGTTGCACTCGCCCGAAGAAAACTCCACTTAGGGTGCGGTCTCGTAACCATAAACCATATAGGTATAAGGGATAAGAGGCTGCGAAAACAATTAGTTGTTGTTAAGACCGGATGGGAGGAGCTAGTCTTGTATGGCCGATGTTTCCCGCCTCCTTGAAGGGGCAACCGGGGAGATGATAAGGGCGACGCTCTCCAATAGGGGGAGTGTCAAAACGGACGCAAATGTCATAAGACTATGTTTTCGCAAGAAAATTTAGGCTCGTCATATTTGTGCAATGATCCTGCAGAGGCAATAATACTAACGCGAGGGTAAGGCGAGATCAATGGGTCTTTACACGAAAGTGTACGGACGTCCTGCGATTTCGTCGCACGACCCACGGCAATGTCATGGGGCTTTATGTTGCAAGAATACATAGGCCTGTCATATTGTCGCGACTAAAACATCTGCAGAGGCAAAAATACTTGGAAAATGATAAGGCAAGATCAATGGGTCTTTACATGCAAGTGTAAAGACGTCCTATGAGCGATTTTGTCGCAATAAAAGGTGGCAGGGAAGACCTCTAATTAGGGAGGTCTAACTCGGAAGACCACACAAAAATGATAAGGCAGGGTCAATGGGCCCTTACTTGAAAATGTAAGGGCGGCTTGCGACCTTGTCGCAATAAGAAGAGATAAGATACATTTATGAAGATAAGGCAAGGCAAGTAAAATTATTGATTTATGAAGATACCTGTGACCCCGTCGCCACCATACATTTCAATAACAATAAAATTATTATTCAACCATATACATGATGACAACTAAAATCTTCCATCTGAAGATAAATAACAGAGGCAAGTATGGGGATGGAAAGATGGAATATTGTTATTCATCTTCTGATGAAAGAGTTATACATCAATAATGTTAGCCAATTATATTACAAGGAAGAACTACCAAAAAAGGGGGAGTGAAGATTGAATTCAGGGGGGAAAAATCCAAGAAATACACTATAATAAGGATACAGAAGTGTACAGATATTACAAACAGAGAAAGAAAACAAAAAGAGTTATCTCTTTGGTGATTCTTCTTCTTCATCCGATTCTTGATCGATTATTCTCATCGCGAGAATTTTCTTCTCGAGAGATCTCGCTATCGAAAAACGTCCGAGACAGCAGATTCTCGGGAACCTTTTCAAGGAGACAGTAGATATGAATGCAGAGGGATATTGTGGCCCTTACAAACATACTCCATGCCTCCATTGCGAAAACGAACAGCATCATTATTAAAGTTCTCCACTGTCGTTAGAAATTGCTTCTTCAACTTGGAATATTTATTCTCGCGAAGGGAGAGACTCTTGGCGAGCTGTTGCTTTTCAATTTCGAGCTCTTCAATTCTCGCTGGAAAATTCCTGGCGAGTTGTTCTTTTTCAGATTCAAGCTCTCTAATTCTAACCTGAAGCCTCTTCTCAGATTCTGCAAATAAGTAACAACAAGTTAATAATTTACAAGCAATACTACTGTATAAGCGATAAAGAAGGAATAATAAGTAACCTTCTCTATCGATATCATATCTTTAATCAAGGAAGTATGCTTGGCGTGAAGACTAACATCAACACCTAGGTTATTCTGGCATTATCTAAAACTTTCGCAGCCAGGCGAATACATCATCACTATTAATAACGAGAAGAGAACGAACTTGCTCTTCTCATTTGCTTAAGCATGGTATTACGATGAAGGAGTTCATCTCGTTCAACTTGCACATCAAGAAGAGATTTGTGGAATTCGGCTAATGCCTGTGCACCTCATTCGTGATGCGATCGTTTTCATCTATGAGATTACTAATTTTCTTCCTTAAAGTCTTGATTTTCTTCTCGGAATCAAGGTACATTCGTTTAAAGCGATTAGTTAAATTTAAACTAGATCTCGTGTTCGATCTCCAAGAGATGATATTTGGATTGAAGATCCTTTAATGAAAGGAGGTTAGTTTTATTGGAGGAACTACTTAGAGATTGATTGAGGTGAGCGAGAAGAAGATCATTATCCATAGGTTGGAAATGTATGGAGAAGAATAGCCTCATCGGAGAGATTATATACATCTGCGAAGGTAATAAGTTAGCGACAATATGCAACCGATAAAATAGAAATGATAAAAAAGTAAAATCTTATACCATAAAGTTGTTGATTAGCGTTAGAAGAGTGGACACCCTATCCCTTTGGGAGTCAAGTTCGGTATTTAACTTTTGAATTCTCTCGTCTTTATCGCGAGATGACCAGACTTCGAGTCTCTAATTCTTGAATCTTCTTGCTCAAGTGCAAATTCTTCTTTTCAAGATTGTTGCGTCTTCTCTCGAGATCGAGGCAACTACAAAAGAAGTTCTTCCAACCTATAAAAGAAGATAGAAAAATCATTAATATATATATATTTAAAAATTTTATTTTAGGAAATACGTTGCATACGTACCAAAGATCCAAGTGCATTCAAGAAGTCGGAGACACAATTCTAGAGGCTCCATTGAAAGAATTATTGCCCTCTAATAAAGTAGCATTACACACGTTTGCGAGAGTCCCGCAAAGAGAAGTTAGGGAGCATCTCCCATTCCTTGGGAAACGATCGAGAAGATGCTAGATAATTGATCCATAGAAGAATTGGTCGACGGAATCTTCTTGGCGAGAGAAGGATTCGAGTCATGGTTATCCTCGTCAGAAGATTCCAGAGCTTGAGCTAAGGCGAGAAGAAGATTGGACCTTTCGCTTCTTAGTTAATGGAGCAGAAGATTTACCCTTTGCGAACAGCAGTTTTACCCTTACTTTTAATCTTCGCGGCTATAGCTTCTTGGTGAAACCTTCGCATACGGTTAAAGATAAGAAACAGAGGCAACAATATTGTTTCAAATAACAAAGGAAATGTTTCTTACTTCACTCAGTAGCGATCGAAGTATGGTCGAAAGTACTCTCAGCGGATTATCCTTGTACTTTCTTCTCAATTTGGCGATCTGAGAAATTTTACAAATTCAACATATATAAAAAGAAAGTTGCAAAGGCAAGATTTAAAATGGGAAACATACCTCATCTGCCTTATCAGGCCATTTGAATTCCCAAGGATGATACCCCGCGAGATTCGCAGGAAGAACGTGCGGGCCCGCGATATAAGGACCATTTAAAATCAAGGGTACAACCCACCATTTCTCATCTTTGGAGTGGCGAGGTAGTATTATTGCCGGGTGCCAATCAATATCCCGCATGAGCAATTTATCCTCGGGGACATTATCCTTCTTTTTCGGGGCGAATGCCCCATGAGATTTCGCATTAACCATCTTTATCACTTAGAATAGTTTTCAAAAAAGCTCTCTACGGTGTACTTCTCAGCCTATTTCCAAGTCTGCGAAATCGGGGTGCCTAACGGTAGTAGGGTATAAAGATCCTTTGCCAGCACCACGATTCGCGAACTCAAGCATTAGGCGAATGCAATCGCCACTCAATTGATAAACGGCCGAGAGAATTTTTCATGGGCCAAGATTTCATAAAATAAAGGCATCTCAGGATTGTACAAGGGAATGGGAAGTCATGAAGAAGCGACCTAGCGAAACTATAATCTTTTGATCATCACATTGATGATCGAAAACGACTTTGCGAAAGGATAGATGAAGGTTCTTGATCGGGAATGGTTGATAGAGTAAAACCCTTTTCGGCGGCTTCACGTTGAACTTCATCAAAAGAAGCTTTGTATGCACGACTAATGGAAGCCATTATCAGTATGGGAATGAATGGGATGTTAAAGGTTAGGATCATCGCTAGAAAGGACGAAGAAAAGATTTGCAGTAGCAGGAGCGCAAATTGCGGAAGGAGAGAGTCAAAGAAAGGTTGCAGAGAGAAACTAAAGAATGAAAAGGAGGGGAAAAGAAGACTATATATAGGGAAAAAGATCCTCGAGAAAAACGAGGTCATTTAATGCGAAGAGACATGAATGGTCAAGAATAAGCGGTTGAAAGAAACGTGTCAAGAAAAGACATTAATAATCAAAATCCGTGTAAAAGTACAAAATCTGAAACAGATAAAGATAAGCAGTCGCGGAAACAATATTGTAAAAATCTCATGATACTCTTCCCCTCGCAGGAGAAATATGAGGAGACATAGGAAACGATACTTCGTATATATCTCAAAGAAGCTTCGGAACTTTGCAAAAGAATAGAGGCAAGTACGTACTTTTTGAGAAAAGTATTCTTTCGCTCATTCCTTCACCAATTGAAACCAAGGAATATGACAATAATGAATTTTTCCTTCAAATCGCTCTTCAAGCAATATTCAAGGAAAAAGAGGCAAGATGTAGGATCATAATATCGCAACGTACAAGGCTCGCGGGATTAATGAACGACGGCGTCGCGAGGGAGTCGCAGGGAGCTAAAATAAACGACGCAATGAATAACGACAGGCAAAACATAAAGAAGATGTGAGACCTGGCGAGGGTTAAGAAGTGTCGCGAGAGCAAATGTTTGTGCATCTGCGACACTTCGCGAGACATTCCCGAAAATAAAGGGGAGCTTAGCTGTCATCCACTATGTATTACCCTATATAAAGGGCTAAATGAGTCTGTAAGGGAGGGATCCTTTTGGAATTGTTGAGTAAGTCATTAGGAGAGAGAAAGTTTAAGAATGTTTTAACTTCTAAGTGTAATTCTATTTTCCTGTGTAAACACTTCATGAATTCAATCAATAAATGTTCTTGATCTTACATCTTTCAAGGAATTAATTAAGCAAAATCGAGTAAGGGGTGTAGTGTGGGAAATCCTGCAACTACAATTTAAGTTTGGGGGTAGGGAGAAACTTTTTAGTTGTAGTAAAAAAACCCCAAAGCCTAGAAATTTATGCTTATTAAGGTTGGCACTAACTAATCTAAGTGGATGGGAACATCTTGGTTATAGGAGTTGAGGAACTAATATGATTAGATGGAAACATCTAGAAGAGTCTATTCATAAAAGCACAGAGCTCGGGTGTTAGAAACTAGTCCTATGGTTAAGGTTAAAAACATGGTAGTTTCGCCATATCCCCGAGATGGAAACATCGAAAGAGTCATGATCACTTATCTTTTTTATTTTTACAATTGCTAGGGTGAAATAGAGTGACTGAGATAAAAAAAAAAAAAAAAAAAAAAAAAAAAACATTGAGACCGGACCATTAGACCAAGTTTGGAATAAATACAATAAAGTCGACCATCGGTACCCTTGTATATGCCGGTGAGTTGACCTAGAGTTAGGATTATCGACCACTTTGGTTCCCTTGTATATGCCGGTGCGTTGATATTAGTCCAGACCAATATCTCAGTCCATTAGGATAGGTTCGCCTTAGTCAACATCATCCACGTTTTTCTCTGTATCCATCTTCTTAATCTATCCATGTGATTGGTTGACTCCGGTTTATGATGTCCGAAACTATCCGAGTAGAGCTCTGTCACTTTATATGAATTTTAGTATGCTTGAGTGCAAACTCGTGTACAAAGAATTGGAATTTCGCATCGGGGTACTTCCTCCCATAGTCAATGATTGTATGCCAACCAAGGAGATTCTTTAGTGCCTTCCAAGGTTCCGCGTAGATGGCTAAGTGGAGTTAAGGTTTTGTGGGTACACCTACGGTAAACCCTCAGGAGACAACACTCCGCCACTAGGCCACCTAGCGGTTTAACGACTTCTTCGCACGTGCTAAGTGTAGTCATTTTATTTTCTAGATTAGATTTGCTCGGGACTAGCAAATAATAAGTTTGGGGGTATTTGATAGACAAATTTTTGTGTCTGAATTGTCCTCATTGTCTCTATTGTTGGTCTCGATTTTTGTACTAATTTTGGTGTTTTTATGTTCTGTATAGGTGTTTTTGGAGAAATACACTTGTGCGGAAAAAGTTGCTCAAAAGTGTTATTTGGACCCTTAGGAGAAAAGTACTAAAGGCACCCTCACTTTGGTTAAGGGGCACCTCAGTTGGGCTCCTGCTAATCGCGCCCCCAGTTTGGTTAGGGGGACACCATCTTCTCCATTCAAAATTCAGTTTTTGGCGGGAACTTTTGCAGCCACCGGGAAGAGTTAGGGTTCGTGTTTTGGGCATGTTAGAAGGAGACTAAATCGCTGAAACTTCATGGTTCGACCTGTTAGAGCCTAACAGGGCTGGTATGGGCTCTTGGTTCGGTTAGAATTGGCTGCATCGTGGGATTAAAGCAAAACAGAGCAACACGAACACGTACACAGGTCTGCTTAAGTTTTGGAGTTTTTTTTGAACGTGTTCTGTGCATGATTGTTGACTCGAGCAACAACCAGGAGCGTGTAAGAGAGAAATAAGGATAACTTTCATCTGGAAGACGCGTGCAGGAGAAGAAAATGGAAAGAATATCTTCCCGTATCTGGCATAGTAATGGGGGGTTATTCCGGAGTAATTATTGTGATTTTGTGGCCCTGTCGACTATAAATATGATGCTGGTGTAGCATAGAAGGGGTATGGAGAGTTTGGGGATAGTTTAGAGCATCACAGAGGCGAAAAATCGACACCAGAAAAAATTGTTTCTGCTGGTGTAGTGAAGAACACGAAGAACATCAACGCATGCGTAACCATCGTTTCGTCTGATGTCAACGACTCACCCGTGGGTCGTAATTAGGGAAAACGATCTTAAGACCACAAATGACGAGTTCACATTTATCGTTCTCTGTAAAGTGTTTGCAACAATTATAAGCGTTGCAAACACCAGGTTTAATAGTTTTCTCCATTTCATCATTTGTACACCTCCTTTGAGCAATAAAAATGATTTTTGAGCGTGTTTCCAACATGATGAGCTAAACCCCAACCTTTGGGACGACGGACGGAGTCGAATTTCATCATGTGGTAAATTAAATTAATTCCTTAATTACTTTTTGCAGAGTTTTAATGATTTATGATTTCTATTAATTATTTGTGACTTTGTTTGATGACGCATGCTTAGTTCTTGATAATTTTGATGCTTCATGCTTACAATATACAATTAATGTTTTATGAAATCTACTTTGGCAAAGAATAGAGTTAGTGTTTCTTTTATTTTGAGCTATAATTGCCTAGGATTAATTTCTGAACCACTTGAATATGAAAGTCAGTGAAATCCTGAGTCCCAGTAAACTCTTCATCCTGTGACAATATTTGTATATATTTCTCTTTTATTTTCTTTTATTAAGTCTTAAATTCAATCTCATCAAGTCCGAGTGAACAACAACCCTCTTTACTACAACATCAT
This sequence comes from Papaver armeniacum, assembly GCA_023531295.1. Classification (NCBI taxonomy): domain Eukaryota; kingdom Viridiplantae; phylum Streptophyta; class Magnoliopsida; order Ranunculales; family Papaveraceae; genus Papaver; species Papaver armeniacum. The sequence continues at coordinate 277,243 of JAJJWW010004946.1, forward strand.
TGAAAATAACCATCACGCTTCCTAGTCAAACGAGATTTTTATGGACTTCCATAGACTTTTAATTTGAGTGACTTTCAGAGATTTTCTAAAAATCTAGAGACTTTTAATGACTCTCTGAGAGTATTTCAGAGAGTCTTTATGGCTTGTGGAGACAAAACAATGAGATTCGTAATGAGTCGTTGCAACTTGAGGAGACATAAAATTTATAATATCCCCTGAAAAATATCAATACCTCTACCAATTTTTTTTTATTATCCACATTACAATACCGCAAATACCAAATGAAAATGAGAAAATAATTAACAAATGTCCATTTTCAAAATAAAAATTTTATTATTATCATATGCCTAGATTTGCAAGTATTATTACGCCACGAATATAACAGCATAAGCTTTGATCTTTATAAGTGAAAGCATATATTAGTTTCTCATTGTTGATGAATAAAATGCTTAGATTTTCATGAATTGTTTATCATGTAGCGTTTTATGCATTAGGAACGATGTTTTGATTCCACTTCTTCCTATTTAGGTATTGCATTTTTAATCACATAGTTTAGAGGTGGTTATAAAGGCACCACAATATTACACGAAAGACAAATAAAAAAGTGCAACAGGGTTACCGCGGCTATCATGTTTAACAAATGGTACTTCTGCAAGTTCGTTTCTCGTTTCCTATAAGATAACCAAGTAACTTCAATATTTTGGGCCTTAGTCCAAAGCAAGTTATCACTTATCAACCATATCTTTCTTCAAAGGCAGGGACCACAAGAAAACTTGGTTTAAGCGACCAAAATCTCAGCAAGAGCACAAAGTTTTGGTCGCTTTAACAGTTGAGCAACCATGTTTGCAACTATCAAAAAAAATTGGCTTCTTTTTACTTGTTTCCTCTATAACGTAGCTTCTAAATAAATTTGTTGGTTGCTCCAGCATTTTTCCCAGTCGTTCATAGCGACCACAATAGTAGCTTAGTAGCTATTTACTTCAAGCTACCATAGATCAGCAACTCAAAATATATTTAGCTGGTAAAACTTGTCTTAGTAACCAAGTTACCGCCAATTCAAAAAAGGGAACGACAATGATTTGAAGTGGATACTTATATCTTACGGTTCTAAATAAACAATAATTGTGTTATGGAATCAATTAGCTCCTCCGCAATCAACCCACTTCACCTTTATATGATTATCTCAGACATAAGAATGAATATTGGATCCTATATATGGAGTCACCTTTAGTATTCTTATCAACCCAGACCAGCCGACCTTGATAGCAACAAACTCTCTTTATCCCTCTTAACTAGAATTTGTAGTTTATTCTAGTGCACATGTCTGATTTTGAGTTGTTTAATTTTGGATTGTAGAATTTTTGCGAGGTGGGTTTCCAATAGAAAGTTTAGTAATGTTAATACAAGATGCAAAAGCACCATATCATTAATTATGAATTTCATGTCTCAAGAACTGATAATGGAATCATGGCGGAGTTAAGGAAGAAGCTGCTGGTGACAGTGCCAAAATGCCTACGCTGGAGGAAGATATACAACATAGGAATGCAAGGTGGAGGAAAATAATGAGTAATTTGCAGTCTAAAGGTCAAGAGGTCATGTTAGGATTCTTTTCGCCCGTGGTTGTCATTTGTTAAAAATTGGGTTTATTTCTTCTCTTTTTTTCTTCTTTGTTGTTAGTTTTTGAGTTCCTCTATTAGTCATGGAGCGAGGAATTGTAAAGTACTGGATAAAGTCAATGTCACCGATTAAAGATTTAGCTGAATGCATAGAAATAGAACACTATTAATTAAGGACTCTTACAACTATACAACAATTCTGGCAGAGGCAATATCACAAACACTTTATATGCCTAAGCAAAATTCAACTAAGTACAGTCAACTGAAAGTTTTAGCACAAACCCAAATTAGTTTTAATTATTAGAACAAGAATACGAAAATCAGAATTCAATGATATATACTGGTGATCGATGATTCTCATGTTTTTTGTTGATCCAGATAGGCAATTTCAATGGAGAGAGGAATTTTTGCTTCAAGAAGCAAGAATGACTTGGTGAAAATTAAAAAGCTCAGGTGGTTCAGTGAATCATTCATGCTTAATTGAAACAAAAAATTCTCTTTTTGAGGCTATTTTGTTCAAATTAATCACCATGAACAAAAAAAAAACAGAACTTAGAAGATAAACTGCTAGAGATTTGATTATCTATAACCATCTCACTTTATATCTTGAATTACAGATCTGGGGATATTCTTGAAGAAAGTTTGGTATTTATGTAATTGAAGTAAGAAAAATAAAGTAATGAATCTCTTTTTTCTATATTCCTGTTAAGCTCATGAGTTACGATTAAGCTAAAATGAAATAAATAAAAAAATATTGGTGGTATCTCAAGAGGTTTTTATAATAGTTAAAAGCTTGACACCGGGAAACTTTTGGAGGTAATGAAAAATTTGAACCACCGAAAAATTTCTTTGCGCCAAAAAGTCCGCCAAAAAAACATTCAAGTTTTAAAAATAAATCGATGGTGCCAATGCTCCCACTTAATAACGGGGCGATCCGTGTGCTTTTCTATGGCTGAGATTGAAAGAAATTGAAAATGAGGTGGCAATCCATGTGATGTCTTGTGTTTGCATAGATATATAGAGGGTATTGTTTCCTATTAGCCAAAATGAATATCATACGGATCGTGATGTTTTGTCAAAGAAATTGATGATGAGGTGGCGATCCATGTGATGTTGGTTTTCAGATTTTTCATTGGCCAAAATGAATATCATGTGGATTGTAATATTTCTTGAATACATAATATAGGCTATGACCGGTTATACTACAACTCTCAAAAAAAATTAAGAAAGTGGCTCCGAACTCGAAACCTGGACGGGAGTGGACTACTATAAATCGGAAACTTCGTAATAATGATGAATCAACCTTTCATAGGTAAGATTCCATCAGAACATTCTCCGAAACCTTAAACAAACCCTTTTCTGGCTACTTCGAGGAAAAAAATAGCTCTGAGGTCGAAACCTGGCCAGGAGTGGACTACTATAAGTAGGAAACTTCGTAAGAACGATGAATCCAACCATTCATAGATAAGATTCTATCAGGAATATTCTACGAAACCTTAAACAAACCCTTTTACGGCTACTTCGACAAAGAAAGCGGCTCCGAGCTTGAAACTTGGCCTGGAGTGGACAACTATAAGTTGAAAACTTCGTAAGAACGGTAAATCCAACCATTCATAGGTAAGATTCTGTCGGAATATTCTCTGAAACCTTTAACAAACCTTTTTCGCGACTTCGAGAAAGAAAGTGGCTCAAGATCGAAACCTCGAGAGTGGACTACTATAAGTCGGAAACTTGGTAAGAATGATGAATCCAACCATTCATAGGTAAGATTTTATCGGAATATTCTACGAAACCTTAAACAAACCTTTTACGCGACTTCGAGAAAGAAAGTGGCTCCTAGCTCGAAACCTCGAGAGTGGACTATTATAAGTCGGAGACTTGGTAAGAACGATGAATCCAACCATTCATAGGTAAGATTCTATCGGAATATTCTCTGAAACCTTAAACAAACTTTTTTCTGGCGACTTCGAGAAAGAAAGTGGCTCTAAGGTTGAAACCTAGCCGGGAGTGGACTACTATAAGTCGGAAACTTCATAAGAACGATGAATCCAACCATTCATAGGTAAGATTCTATCGGAATATTCTCTGAAACCTTAAACAAACCCTTTTCTGGCGACTTCGAGAAACAAAGTGGCTCCGAGCTCGAATCTTGGCCTGCAATGGACTACTATAAGTTGGAAACTTCGTAAGAACGATAAATCCAACCATTTATAGGTAAGATTCCATTGGAATATTCTCTGAAACCTTAAACAAACCTTTTTCTGGCGACTTCGAGAAAGAAAGTGGCTCCAAGCTCGGAACCTCGAGAGTGGACTACTATAAGTCGGGAACTTAGTAAGAACGATGAATCCAACCATTCATAGGTAAGATTCTAGCGGAACATTCTCTAAAACCTTAAACAAACCCTTTTATGGCGAATTCGAGAAAGAAAGTGGCTTTGAGCTCAAAACCTGGCCGGGAGTGGACTAGTATAAGTCGAAACTTCGTAAGAACAATGAATCCAACTATTCATAGGTAAGAGTCTATCGGATTACTCTCCGAAACCTTAAACAAACCCTTTTTTGTCGACTTCGAGAAAGAAAGCGGCTCCGAGCTCGAAACTTGGCCTGGAGTGGACTACCATAAGTTGGAAACTTCGTAAGAACGATGAATCCTACCATTCATGGGTAAGATTCCGTCGAAATATTCTCCGAAACCTTAAACAAACCTTTTTCTGGCGACTTCGAGAAAGAAACCTCGGGAGTGGACTACTATAAGTCAGAAACTTGGTAAGAACGATGAATTCGATAATAGGTGTGTTTTTTTGTGCCTTCTCTTTGATTTAAGTGAGGCCGACCGACATAAGTTAAAATTGACGGATAAAAAAAGAAATTAAGTGAACTAAATGAAAATTCAGTTTGATTTAATAGTGAACCATATAAACCCATTTACTCTGGGAGAAATCGAGTGATGTCGAGCGATATTGAATAAAATTGATTGATAACATGTGAAATTGACTATAGTCAATGGGAGCATCCAGTTAAAATGATGGATAATTGGAAAAAAAACCGATATATCTGATTGACCATGAATGCGAAACCAAATTTGGTAAGATTGACCGATAAAAAATAAAATTAAATGAAGTGGATAGACATTCGATTTGAATTAATAGGTAACCTTATATTGAACCAATGAGAATCTAAGAGAAATTGAGTTAGGTTGAGAGAATGGATAACATTAATATATAACGGATGAAATTGACTAGGTTCAATAGACATTCGGTTAAAATGACGGACAACAAGAAAAACTTCCCACATAAACCGAGTGAGGCCAGCCAACATTGGGCATGATTAACGAATAACAAGTGAAATTAAGCGTATTTATTTTTGTTTTAGATTGATATTTTCCTATCAAACCAAATCAATCGCCGTTAAGAAAGTGTGAATCGTCTTTATTTAGATAATTCACTAAGATATGTCTTTATTTTCTGCTAAAGTGTAAATCGTTGAAGAGTTGAGATTTCTGGATATCCAATTGAGTTTTTTTTTCTTCTTCTTTTTCCCGATTTTTTTATATGTTGTGTTAGAGCATTGCTCGGTTGAACTCGCAAGCGTTGTTATCTCAAGCTTGTTTGTCAATGTTAGTGATCAAAACTATAAGTCTTGATTTGTAGTTTACTTATAGTAATGTCTCGGACTAGGATAGATTATGTAGTTGAGCATTAGACTTCACTGCGTTCATCAATTGAAGACGAAGAACTACTAAGGTGCTTGTGGAACTTCATCAACAAAAGGTATGTGGAGACTAAAACTCATCCATCACTTGCAAAGTATATTTCTATTCTATCTCCTATATTGAGACAAAAGTCGTATTATTATATAGTTGTCGATTATACACATTTGAGATTTCGAGCAGAGTTTAACTCGCTTACATATTTCTTGGAATATGTGTTTGTAAGTTTCGCTTCAACCAAGTTCGTCTTATATTCTTGACGAAAGTACACATACCGGTACCGAGTACACATACCTGTACGCATACTTGCGTAAGGTATAGGTCCGGGAATTTCTGTTCGGTTTTTGGAAGTGTACTAAGTATGCGTACCCGTTTGCATACTGGCGAACCCAAACTCAGAACGACTAATTAAGTAAGTGTACCCGTTTGCATAAATTGAGTGGGTCAATCGATATTGGGTAATATTGATGGATAATAAGTGAAATTAAGCGAAGCTGGATAGAAAGAAATTAGGTTTGACAAAACCCAGAGATCAACTTCATTTTGAATCATAGGAATCAAAGATTTTGGATTTTTTTCTCATCTCCGTCTCTGTTTTCTTGGATCACGAAATTAGGATATAAATGGTATTTCAGGTCGCACAAAAAGGTGAAAATTATAAAAATAACCAGGATTATGATTATTAAATTGTTTATCCGAACAATATAAATCCAAGAGTATTTGACAATGAGAATGATAAGAAACGATTTCGATTATTATCTTCAAACTAGAATTTCGAATAATCAGTACAAAAGGGGATGTGAATTAACCTGAAAGTTATCATCGGCAAAAACATTATTTGGATTGAATCGTAAAAATGAGAATGAATCAGTTGAATGGAAATGGATTAGAAAATGAGAAAAATTGGAAGATATCGTTATTAGCCTTCGATCAGATGAAAATCGAAAACACTTTTAAAAGACTTAGGTTCAAGAAATAAATTGTATTCCCCCCACAAGTCTATATCGATTTAATTTGAAAATTGATTGAGCAGTTAGAGTATTTATTAATTTCACACGATAAATTAAAAAATTATATATGAAAAAAGTTATTCAATCAATATAAATATGAAATTATTACTAATCATCTACATATGGATCAAGAAAACACAAATCATCATTTGATCTGGGTTGCACGGACGCTCCATTTCTTGAGTTGTGTCCGCGTCCGACTCGCGGCGGACACGGGACGCGCGTGGGACGCTGACACGACGCGTGTCCGACACACCAATTTGTGTGTGTCTGCTTGGCGTCTCGGTTTGGACGCACCGATGACGCGTGTCCGACGCATTTTTTTTTTTTTCATTTTCATATAAACTTTATCCTTTATTTTTACTATTATTAACCAAATAAAGAAAGACAAACATTTAGATCAATAATTTAGGTCTTTATTAGGATTTTGTAATTGGAAATGACATCACGTATACCCTTAGTTGGACATTTGTTGATCTAAGAATGCATTTTGATTGTGCTATGTTTTTAATAGTGACTGATTATTTGACATTCATCGTGTATAAACAAACGATATCTTCTTTTCTTTTGAAATTTATACATATTTAACATCATTTTCTAATTTTTAGGGTCGAAATACTTGACTTTGCTGTTGTTGATGGTGGTTTTTAGACAAGGGGTAAAATCGTAAAACCCCATGACCTAGTGTTACCCGCAACACATTAACTAAGAGCATTTAACTCGGTGTAAATAATTAATAGGGTATTTTTTCAAAATACAGTTAGGGTTTTCAAACACGTAACCCTAATTCCAAACCAAGCCGCATCTTTAGCACCATGGCAACAATGCCAAACCAAGCCGCATATCTGCGCACCATGGCAACCATGCCAAACCAAGCCGTGACATCTGCGCACCATGGAAACCATGCCAAACCAAGCCGCACTCTGCGCACCATGGCAACAATGCCAAACCAAGCCCGCATATCTGCACCATGGCAACAATGCCAAACCAAGCCGCACATCGCGGCACCATGGCAACCATGCCAAACCAAGTACTCTGGCACCATGGCAACCATGCTAAACCAAGCCGCATATCACGCACCATGGCAACCATGCCAAACCAAGCCGCATACTGCGCACCATGGCAACAATGCCAAACCAAGCCGCATCCGCACCATGGCAACCATGCCAAACCAAGCCGCACTCTGCGCACCATGGCAACCATGCCAAACCAAGCCGCACTCGCGCACCATGGCAACCATGCCAAACCAAGCCGCATCTCGCGCACCATGGCAACCATGCCAAACCAAGCCGCACTCTGCGCACCATGGCAACCATGCCAAACCAAGCCGCACCCTGCGCACCATGGCAACAACGCCAAATTCCAAGCTGCTATGCGTTTGGCCCACGCCAAACATAGCGCCCTAGGTTTGCAAGACTTGCAACTAGATCAGCATGGCCGCACGTGCCATTGGCACATGCCAACACGTGCCGCAAGCCATATTTCTAAGCCGCTATGCCTTTGGCCCACGCCCAACATAGCGCCCTAGGTTTGCAAGACTTGCAACTAGGTCAACATGGCCGCACGTGCCATTGGCACATGCCAAACGTGTCGCAAGCCATATTTCCAAGCCGCTATGCCTTTGGCCCACGCCAAACATAGCGCCCTAGGTTTGCAAGACTTGCAACTAGGTCGACATGGCCGCACATGCCATTGGCACATGCCAACACGTGCCGCAAGCCATATTTCTAAGCCGCTATGCCTTTGGCCCACGCCAAACATAGCGCCCTAGGTTTGCAAGACTTGCAACTAGGTCAACATGGCCGCACGTGCCATTGGCACATGCCAAACGTGTCGCAAGCCATATTTCCAAGCCGCTATGCCTTTGGCCCACTGATAGGTGTAGAATACACCGTATTTAATATCTAGTATTTATGCTTTCTTTGCGAGTTTTCTTGTAAATTATGTATCTTATGTGTGCTTTTGAGTTTATTAGGTGCAATGGAGTCATTTGGAGCAAAAAGACCAATTGGAACTCGTTCGAATACAAGATTTCTACTTTTCATTGTGTAGAGGACGAGAAGACGAAGGCAATGGCGAAAGAACTGAGTCATTCTCGAAGTTCGTATGAAGAAGTTATGAGCAAAACAAGAACTTGGAAGACTAAGGGCAAACTTGTCATTTCATCAAGGGCGAAGACTATTTGGAGTCCGAGAGGTGGTTAAGGGGCTCTCATTCAGGGTACCCCTTATCACTCAAAGAAAGGTGTTACTAACACTGGGTAGCCCTTATCCGGATGATGGTTATCTTTGGATAGCACCCAATTGGGTCGGTCCCTATCCATGGCCCAGATCCAGGATCCAAACCCGAAATCGGATCCAGACCCACTTCACAACCCAACCCTATGTTCATTTCGAGAGAACTTGTTTCTCATTCTTCGTTCGTTTTTCCTGAGAAATTGAAAGTTAAGAGAGGAAGAACAGAGATCTTGTTAATGGTGGAATCAAGTGGGAGTTGAGAGAAGAATTGATGATATCCGGTGGTCGTCATTTGTTGAAGCTCGAAGAAATGAGGCTAGGGTTTGCCATGAAGTTGAAATCAAAATAAAGAAGATGTTGTTTACGTGAAATCAAGAAGAACTAGATTGGGTTTGAGATCGATGAGAGGGTTCAATCTGTTGTAGTAAAGAAACGAAATGGTGACGACAAGATTGAGAGAAGAATGATGGATTCGTGTTTACAGCCAAACTCGAGAATCAGGGAGATTTGTGCTCTATTGTTCTTCCCCAAATTAGAGTTAGGGTTCTGAGCTTCAATTGAGATGGGGTTTCACTCGAATTGCAGAAAAGATGTATTTGCTGTTGATATTCATGGGTTTGTGGAAGATGTTGGTTAATCTGAGTTTTGCAGGGGTGAACTAGGGAGATTGTTGGACCTGATGGACCGTGTGTGTGCTGAGATGCTCCAATGATAAGTTGAGGGATGAATTTGCGTTGCCATGATTTCAGTGAGAAGGATGAGAAGGTGCAGCTCCAAGTGTGTGGTGGTTGTTGCTAGGATTTGAATCAGAGCTGTGAGTCAAGAATGAATGGAGAGGGTCTGGTGGCATTGAGGCAGATTCAGTACAAGGGTTAAATTGAAATTGCAGCTGAGTAGAATAATGAGAGTTACAGCTGCTGAGCTACAGAAAGAAGACAAAGTGGAGACTGGAATGAATTGTAAGATTGCAAGGCTGGGATGATTTAAGCAGGTACAAGGTGATGGAATATGGTTGAGCAAGGAAGGAGCTGGTGGTATGGCTCTGAGGTGGAAGCTAGTGGAGCACACCAGGTCTGGGCTGTGGTTATGATTGCGATTGGATGGAACTGGTGGAAGAATGTTGCAGGGATGGAGAATGGCGGAGATGCAAAAGTGCGGGTAGTAGAATTGATGCTATTGCATCCGTGCGATTGAAGTAACAGGAAGGGTGTGTCACTGCCATGTCATAAAGCAAGGAATAGCATTTGGAGTTGAATGAGCATCGGAGCTGCTTTAGAAGCCCGAGATGAACAAGGATAAGGAGGTTTATGGCACGGAGATGTTGTATATGGGTGCAAAGTAATCGGGAATTACGTGGAGTTTGAGTTGAGTATTGGGCTGTAATTGATCGGCAAAATGGTTAAGAAACTGGCGATGTTGCTAGTTAGCCATGGTTCATGGCGAGAGGTGGTTTAGCTTAACTTCGGTGGGGTTACGAGCTTACTTTGAGGTCTCGTAGGCGGTGAAAGAAGGTGACTCTCTCTGTAGTTGGTTGCCGCGAGCTTAGGGGCTGTGTACTGATGCGGCGAGTTGTGAGAAATGAGAGAAGTTGCAGGCATAAGCTCAAGAACTGATTTATTTGGCTGGAGGAAGGTGCTATAAAGCTGAACTGAAGCTGCAATATGGTTGTGAAAGCTGGAGGCATTGCAAGGAAGAGCTGGGATTGATCATTGAAGTGGTGGTTGAGCTGAGAAGTAGGACTTGTTGGTGGTTGTACTTGTGGCAGCTGCTAGAGCACAGAATTTGAGATGGCTGGGAGAGATACAGGGCAAGTAGCCATCATGGCTGGAAGATTGGCCGTGACCTAGCTGGTGATGCACAAGGATTGCGCAGCACTGCTTTGGCTTGTGCAATGGCCTTCTGCCAATGCCACTCAGCTCAGCTGGGTCTGACTGCTGTCTAACTCACTCATCTGACCCAGCTGACCCGGTGTTGACTCAGCGATTTGACCCCGAGTTGGACCTTGACCCGTTCTGACCCGTTGACCGGTGACCGGTTTGACTTTGCCGGTCACCTGAGCCGATTTCCGGCGACTTTTCCGGCCAAATTCCGGCCATAATCCCGCTTTTCGAGCGTTTTGGGACAATTTCTACACTAAGTTTCTCTCCATGGTGGGCCGGGTGAATTTCCAACTAATGGACTTGAAGACAAAACCTAATTTTGGAAGGAGTATCCTTTATGGAAATTGAGGAATATATAAAAGAGAAGACTTTATCTTTTTGGAGGGGATCTACCACGTTTTTATTATCTCTACTTGTTTTCTAGGGTTTAGAACATGAAACTTCTCTTTCTTCTTGTGATGAACTCCTTGAATATGAGTACCTAATTATCTATTGGTTATGGAATAGTTGGATTTCACAAAGCATGATTCTTTGATTCAATATATTAGTTTTGTCTCATATTTATCGTGGTGCAATTCTCTCGAAAATATTGTTTTATGATTGATTGATTGTTTTGTCAAGTTGCAAATTGGTAGAACTTCTAATCACATCTATTGCTAGTTTAGGGTTTATTATACGCAAAAGTGATATTCCTTGAATACAAGTAGCATAATATGATTATGGTTTGTAGTGATATATTCTTATGATCATATGTGAATTGTAACCTTTGTTAAATCGGATTAGTGCGCTTTCCACGTTCGATTGCTTTGATTGGCCTTGATTTCATAGAACTTAACGATCTAGGAATTAAACTTGATTAATGCTTTTACACGTTAGGGTTGTTCCTTTAGGTAGAATTCATATTCGCATCTTTTAATGTGTTTGTTGATGACATGAGGAGATTTATGGATATTCTTGCGATCAAGGTATTCTAGGGTCTTTGATAAAAGTTGAGATTAAATATCAATTCTAGTTATTGTGAAAAGCATGTTAGTGAATGAAAACGAAATCCTTAACCAATATCTCTTCTATCTTATTTGTTTGCTTATTTGTTTCTTTGTTTTTATTTAGTTTATTATAATCAGAAAATCCACCCGGTGTTTTATATAGGGAACCATAACAATTTGACAACCTAGACCTCTCTGTGGGATCGATCCTTTCTTGCCCTTGCTATATTTATATTTTGAGTAGTAAGAAAGTGTAATTATATTTGTGTCGCTTACGACAGCGATCAAATTTTGGCGCCGCTGCCGGGGAGGCAGCGGTTGTTAATTGTTTTTGGTTTCTTATTTTTGTATTTAGTTTTTGTTTTATTTTTTTTCTTATTTTCTGGGTTTTAACCTTAGTTTGAGAATTATTTCAGGTGCTTATTTCGATGGAAGGAGCATATTGGAACAATGGATACGAGTTTCAACCTCAACAATATGATAACTACCAATTCCATGGGTATAATCAAAACCAATTCATTGGTTATGATCAATATTCCATGGAACCTTATGGTTTTCCTCAACAACCTTATGACGGGTATGCGTGTGAACAACCACAAGGATGGGAGGATTCTTATGCTTGTGAACAAAAAGTCTCAAATTTTATAGATAAAGTTTCCACCTTTTTACAAGAGGAATTTGAAAAGCTAAAGAGACTACAAACGAGCAACTCCAAGAACTTCGTGAAGGTATGACTATCTTGCGAAGGGACATTGATCAATACAAGGAAGATATGGATAATTCTAATGTGCATATGGTTTGTGATGATTATTTGATTGATGCTAATGTTGAAAAAGGCCAATCCTTGGGCACTTTCGTTTGATAATTGTGTAGTTAACTCAACTCTTGATCTTAATAATGATCATTCACCTATTCAAAAGGATGAGTTAGAGATAAGCAACACTAAATTCAGCGAGGAACAATCTTATGTTGACTATGATAGTGACGGTGATTATGATACATTGCTTGAAACAACTCATGGTGACATCTCCGAGGAGTCTTTTTGGGATCAAGAGGAAGATGAAGAGGAATGTGTCGACACTTGTGTAGATTACTCGAGCATTGATCTTAATAATGATCAAGAGCCTATTCAAAGGGTGGAGCTTGAGGATGATGCATTTTTGAGCGTTCTAAAAAAGTTTCTTATAATAAAATTTGGATCCGCAAAAGAGTATGTGCCTTACAACAAAAAGGAGGAATGTGTTGAGAATGAGACCGTTATGACCAATATTGTGGAAGACCCAATTGAACTTGTGCATGATTGTAATGATGATGTTTATGTCGAGACTATGGTTAAGGCAGAAACGGACGAAGAATGGTTGCAAGGTTTAATAGAGGACCATGATATACAAGAGGTGAATAATTCACTTGAGTTTTTCAAGGATGAAGAGGATTCCGTAATACAAGAGATTGTGCAAGGTTTATCTAACCCTTTGCCTATTATTTCTTCTCCTTTACCTCTTATTGGTTTGAATGTATGTGCTTTCGAGAATATTGTTGGATGACTTTGTTTCTCGTTTTCCGCCATTAGAGAAACTTGATTCTCATACTATGCAGGTTATGGAACCGAAACCATGGAAGTACCCGACTCTATATTCTTTATACACTTCCAAGTGTGGACAAGAATAAGTGTGGGGAAGCTTTTATCGGTTCATAGCTTCACTTTTGCTTTATTGTACTAATATTTGTGTGAAGTTAGTGTTTCCAAAACAGGTTCTATGGAAGGATCCCCAACTTTTCCGATTATTGGTGTATGGGGAATGAATCTTACAAGAAGCTAAGTCGGGCCGTCGACTTTAAAACAAGCGCTAAGTGGGAGGCAACCCACCGGTTTTGTATCTCTTATCCTTTTGCTTTTTATTTTTGTTTCGTTTATTTATTTTTTACTGTTTTCATATCATATTTGCATCCCTATGTTTAATTTCATTGAGTCCGTAATCTATCTTAGAAGAGAATTATGTCGAATACCTTTTCGTCAGAAAATTTCAGACTGCGCGTAGTTCATTCCAGAGACCATAACTGTCAGACCGTTTATCGAAACACTGTGAAATTTTGACACTGTGTAGAAAACACGTAGGTGAACAACTTTTGTGAAATGAAGTTTTTCCAAATTCCTTACCAATTTGCACAGTTTTTGAGTTTTATCTGCTGTTACGTCAGAATTCAGAACTTTCGGTTTTACACATTGAGGACAATGTGAAGTTTAAGTGTGGGGGAGCATTTATATGTTTGTATAGTTTGTTTTTGACACCATTAGTGGATGGAACCATTTTGAATGCAGGAGTTGAGGAACTAATTATCTAAAAGGGAAGAATATAGCTCAGAAATCACAAATTAACATGATAGTTGTTACCATATCTCGGAATATCACCATATCGCATTCTATTTTTATTTTTTCATATTTATCTATTGTTCTCTAAGTGCTTTGGTGGGTCACTAAACATCGACGTGTTATTACTGTTAGGATGAAATAGAGTGGTTGAGTTACTAAAAAAAAAAAAAAAAAAAAATTTGAAAAAGAAGAAAAAGAAAAAAAAAGACCGACCAATTAGACCAAAACGGAATAAAAAGACACTTGGGAATAGCAGTATGTGTGAAACGTAGTCCCTGTCTCCGTCGCCTAAACAAGCATGGAATGCAGGATCCAAGGCAACTATCATGTACTTGTTGACAAGAAGCATGCGCTTGGATCCAAAAGATCTAATCATGCCGTCTAAAAAAAAAAAAAAAAAAATTGGATCCAGTTTGATCCAATCATATAAAAAAAAGAGAAAAAAATTATTATTGTGTTGAATAAAGTCACTCTTGGTTCCCTTGTATATGCCAATTGATTTGATGTAGCATTCAGCACCAGTAGCTCAATCTAATAGGATTAGGTTCATCTTAGCAGTGACCTTCAGACAGATATGGGAAACATCGAACACTTGTGAATATCCGCCAACGTCTACATCTTGATCCATCTTCTTAATCTTTTCATTGTGATTGTGGTTTGTTAGTTTCCGAGTATTGTGGCTTGTTCGACTATCTAATTAGAGTTTATTTACTAATAATTGAATTGAATTTGCAAGGTACCTCCTCCTGTAGTCATTTTGGATTCGTTCATTGATTTGTCACGAATAGACGGGTTTGAAATATAGGTTTTGTAGAAAGAGACCTCTTGTAAACCTTCACGAGACTATAACTCGTCCACTAGGGACACCTAGTGGTTTAAAGGCTTGTTATTTATGCTAAAATTAACCGTAGCCTCGACGTCACGAGTTGTTGTATTTTTATTTTTGTTTTGTTTGATTTGCTCGAGGACTAGCAAAGTCTAAGTGTGGGGGAATTTGATAGGTGTAGAATACACCGTATTTAATATCTAGTATTTATGCTTTCTTTGCGAGTTTTCTTGTAAATTATGTATCTTATGTGTGCTTTTGAGTTTATTAGGTGCAATGGAGTCATTTGGAGCAAAAAGACCAATTGGAACTCGTTCGAATACAAGATTTCTACTTTTCATTGTGTAGAGGACGAGAAGACGAAGGCAATGGCGAAAGAACGAGTCATTTCGAGTTCGTATGAAGAAGTTATGAGCAAAACAAGAACTTGGAAGACTAAGGGCAAACTTGTCATTTCATCAAGGGCGAAGACTATTTGGAGTCCAGAGGTGGTTAAGGGGCTCTCATTCTGTGGTACCCCTTATCACTCCAGTGGGTGTTACTAACACTGGGTAGCCCTTATCCAGATGATGGTTATGCTGGATAGCACCAATTGGCCTGGCCCTATCCATGGCGAATCCAGGATCCAAACCCGAAATCGGATCCGCACTCCACTTCACAACCCAACCCTATGTTCATTTCGGGAGAGAACTTGTTTCTATTCTTCGCTTCTGCTTTTCCGCGAAATTGAAAGTTAAGAGAGGAAGAACAGATCTTTGGTAATGGTGGAATCAAGAGGGAGTTGAGAGAAGAATTGATGATATCCGGTGGTAAATCATTCGTTGAAGCTCAAGAAATGAGGCTAGGGTTTGCCATGAAGTTGAAATCAAAATAAAGAAGATGTTGTTTCGTGAAATCAAGAAGAACTAGATTGGGTTTGAGATCGATGAGAGGGTTCAATCTGTTGTAGTAAAGAAACGAAATGGTGACGACAAGATTGAGAGAAGAATGATGGATTCGTGTTTCTGACCAAACTCGAGAATCGGGGAGATTTGTGCTCTATTGTTCTTCCCCAAATTAGAGTTAGGGTTCCGAGCTTCAATTGAGATGGGGTTTCACTCAACCGCAGAAAAGATGTATTTCTTCGTTGATATTCATGGGTTTGTGGAAGATGTTGGTTAACCGAGTTTGACAGGTGAACTCAGGGGAGATTGTTGGTTTGATGGACCGTGTGTGTGCCGAGATGCTCCAATGATAAGTTGAGGGATGAATTTGCGTTGCCATGATTTCGGTGAGAAGGATGAGAAGGTGCAGCTCCAAGTGTGTGGTGGTTGTTGCTAGGATTTGAATCGAGTGTGAGTCAAGAATGAATGGAGAGGGTCCGGTGGCATTGAGGCAGATTCAGACAAGGGTTAAATTGAAATTGCAGTTTGAGTAGAATAATGAGATTCACAATGGCGAGCTACGTAAAGAAGACAAAGTGGAGACTTGGAATGAATTGTAAGATTGCAAGGCTGGGATGATTTAACAGTACAAAGGTGATGGAATATGGTTGAGCAAGGAAGGAGTCGGTGGTATGGCTCGAGGTGGAAGCTAGTGGAGCACACCAGTGTCAGGGGGCATGGTTATGATTGCGATTGGATGGAACTGGTGGAAGAATGTTGCGAGGGGATGGAGAATGGCGGAGATGCGGAGTGCGGGTAGTGGAATTGATGCTATTGCATCTCGTGCTTGATTGAAGTAACAGGAAGGGTGTTGCTGCCATGTCATAAAGCAAGGAATAGCATTTGAGTTGAATGAGCATCCGGAGCCGCTTTAGAAGCCCGAGATGAACAAGGATAAGGAGGTTTATGGCACGAGATGTTGTATATGGGTGCAAAGTACCGAATTCGTGGAGTTTGAGTTGAGTATTGGGCTGTAATTCGATCGGCAAAATGGTTAAGAAACCGAGCTGATGTTGCTAGTTAGCCATGGTTCATGGCGAGAGGTGGTTTAGCTTAACTTCGGTGGGGTTCTGAGCTTACTTTGAGGTCTGAGGCCAGTGAAAGAAGGTGACTCTCTGTAGTTGGTTGCCGCGAGCTTAGGGCTGTGTACTGATGCGCGAGTTGTGAGAAATGAGAGAAGTTGCAGACATAAGCTCAAGAACTGATTTATTTGGCTGGAGGAAGGTGCTATAAAGTGAATCGAAGCCGCAATATGGTTGTGAAAGCTGGAGGCATTGCAAGGAAGAGCTGGGATTGATCATTGAAGTGGTGGTTGAGTTGAGAAGTAGGACTTGTTGGTGGTTGTACTTGTGGCAGCTGCTAGAGCACTGTAATTTGAGATGGTGGGAGAGATACAGGCAAGTAGCCATCATGGCTGGAAGATTGGCCGTGACCTAGCTGGTGATGCACAAGGATTGCGCAAAGATCTTGCTTTGGCTTGTGCAATGGCCTTCGCCAATGCCACTCACCTGTTTGGTCCTGGATCATTGCCTAACTCACTCATCCGACCCAGTGACCCGGTGTTGACTCAGCGATTTGACCCCGAGTTGGACCTTGACCCGTTCTGACCCGTTGACCGGTGACCGGTTTGACTTTGCCGGTCACCTGAGCCGATTTCCGGCGACTTTTCCGGCCAAATTCCGGCCATAATCCCAGTTTTCCGGCGAGCGTTTTTGGGACAATTTCTACACGGGTTTCTCTCCATGGTGGGCCGGGTGAATTTCCAACTAATGGACTTGAAGACAAAACCTAATTTTGGAAGGAGTATCCTTTATGGAAATTGAGGAATATATAAAAGAGAAGACTTCTATCTTTTTGGAGGGGATCTACCACGTTTTTATTATCTCTACTTGTTTTCTAGGGTTTAGAACATGAAACTTCTCTTTCTTCTTGTGATGAACTCCTTGAATATGAGTACCTAATTATCTATTGGTTATGGAATAGTTGGATTTCACAAAGCATGATTCTTTGATTCAATATATTAGTTTTGTCTCATATTTATCGTGTGCAATTCTCTGAAAATATTGTTTTATGATTGATTGATTGTTTTGTCAAGTTGCAAATTGGTAGAACTTCTAATCACATCTATTGCTAGTTTAGGGTTTATTATACGCAAAAGTGATATTCCTTGAATACAAGTAGCATAATATGATTATGGTTTGTAGTGATATATTCTTATGATCATATGTGAATTGTAACCTTTGTTAAATCGGATTAGTGCGCTTTCCACGTTCGATTGCTTTGATTGGCCTGATTTCATAGAACTTAACGCATCTAGGGAATTAAACTTGATTAATGCTTTTACACGTTAGGTTGTTCCTTTAGGTAGAATTCATATTCGCATCTTTTAATGTGTTTGTTGATGACATGAGGAGATTTATGGATATTCTTGCGATCAAGGTATTCTAGGGTCTTTGATAAAAGTTGAGATTAAATATCAATTCTAGTTATTGTGAAAAGCATGTTAGTGAATGAAAACGAAATCCTTAACCAATATCTCTTCTATCTTATTTGTTTGCTTATTTCTTTCTTTGTTTTTATTTAGTTTATTATAATCTTAAAATCCACAGGTGTTTTATATAGGGAACCATAACAATTTGACAACCTAGACCTCTCTCAGGATCGATCCTTTCTTGCCCTTGCTATATTTATATTTTGAGTAGTAAGAAAGTGTAATTATATTTGTGTCGCTTACGACAGCGATCACCCACGCCAAACATAGCGCCCTAGGTTTGCAAGACTTGCAACTAGGTCGACATGGCCGCACGTGCCATTGGCACATGCCAACACGTGCCGCAAGCCATATTTCTAAGCCTCTATGCCTTTGGCCCACGCCAAACATAGCGCCCTAGGTTTGCAAGACTTGCAACTAGGTCAACATGGCCGCACGTGCCATTGGCACATGCCAAACGTGTCGCAAGCCATACTTCCAAGCCGCTATGCCTTTGGCCCACGCCCAACATAGCGCCCTAGGTTTGCAAGACTTGCAACTAGGTCAACATGGCCGCACGTGCCATTGGCACATGCCAAACGTGCCGCAAGCCATATTTCTAAGCCGCTATGCCTTTGGCCCACGCCCAACATAGCGCCCTAGGTTTGCAAGACTTGCAACTAGGTCAACATGGTCGCACGTGCCATTGGCACATGCCAACACGTGCCGCAAGCCATATTTCTAAGCCGCTATGCCTTTGGCCCACGCCCAACATAGCGCCCTAGGTTTGCAAGACTTGCAACTAGGTCAACATGGCCGCACGTGCCATTGGCACATGCCAACACGTGTCGCAAGCCATACTTCCAAGCCGCTATGCCTTTGGCCCACTCCAAACATAGCGCCATAGGTTTGCAAGACTTGCAACTAGGTCAACATGGCCGCACGTGCCATTGGCACATGCCAACACGTGTCGCAAGCCATACTTCCAAGCCGCTATGCCTTTGGCCCACGCCAAACATAGCGCCCTAGGCTTGCAAGACTTGCAACTAGGTCAACATGGCCGCACATGCCATTGGCACATGCCAAACATACACGCCGGTAGCCTAACTTGCAAACCGTGCAACCTACCACTGAGGCATTCCGCACATGCCATTGGCACATACCAAACACACACGCTCGGTAGCCTAACTTGCAAACCGTGCAACCTACCACCAAGGCATTCCGCACATGCCATTGGCACATGCCACACGCGCCACTAGCAGCGCCACTTGCACTCAAGATGCAACCAACACTCGAGACATCGACACAAACCGGGGATGCTTCTTTAGGGTTTTGGTTTGGCGGTCACAAAGATGCGGCGAGACACTACGCTCACATTAAGAAAGCGTGAAAAGGAATAAAGCGGTCAAATAAAAGGGGAAATAATGGTGAAAAACGTTTTTCGCCCATTAAACCATCATGTTACCACCTCCTCCCATTATTTTACCCTTTACTCTCTTCCTTCATGAGGCCAGGCACGTTTCAATCTCGACTTGTATAAATAGGTCTTACCTATTTCCACTGACAACAAGTCTCGGTCGGAGAAATATACTACACATGCACTCTCGTAAAGGCAACTTGCAAGCTCTCCCAAAAGCTTCCATCTCTTGCAAGCTTCCTAAGCTTTCACTTTCCGATACAAGTCGAGATACTACTCTCCTCAACACCTTTCTTTGCTTCCCTCCCCAAATCAACCCTTCTCCTCCACTTTGTGACCGAAGCAAGTCCGGGAACGACCATTTCTTGGTTTGGGCCGGACTTGTACAGGATCGATCTCTCGAACCTATAAAGTGCTCACGTGCAGCACATTTGTTTAGGTTTGAATCCGTTTCTCACCTCACCAAATTACCATCAAATCAGCTGATAAACGATTTTCACCCATAAACAATTGCGACCACAAATGAGGTTGATCTTTCTAAGTTACAATGTCAATTTTCAACCAAATGATCTCATTCTTCGACCAGGCACGTCAAGATGGTAGAGGAAGGCGATCCACTCCACTTCGATTACTCGACGGCTTCGATTATCAGGTCATGACATGACAAGGGACGACCGGGACTTCTCAGGCTAAGAAGCAAAACGATGCGCCTCAGGATTAACGGACCGTTATCCGACAACTCAAAGAACGATTCGGAAGATCGGGACTTCCCATGACCATGTTTCAAAAAAAAAAACTTGGTCTTGCACAGGAAAGTTTATTCTCATCAAGACCTAAGAAACCGAGTAAGTCTTATCTTGACAAAAATACGTGGTTTTCTTTTTCAAGTCCTAATAAAACCGATAGCCATGTTATGTTTTATCCCATATCATCTACCAACACACGGTTCCATGGTTTTCCTGGGATGTTTGTCACTTTCAATCATAGCTAAAACAATCAACTCCTAAACAATTCATTCCAAAAAGAATAACCCAAATTGTCAAGTCGTTACTACAGTGACATTTGAAGAATTATTTATGATGAAGTATTTCCACAAGTTTATGAAAGGCATACCTATGGCTACGGTTTACACCAAGACAAGAAAACAATAAAACAAATTGAAAAGAAAGCAATGGAGTACACAAATGGAATATGCTTGCTCACTTTATCACTACCGCTGGGCTACCGCTAACACCATGACGTGATAACAAAGATACGAGGTAAAAGGGGAGCCAACCCATTTCATAAACATAACACTTTTTGGAAATTTATTAAGAAACCGAGATTTCCTGCTTGAGCTACGTATGGGAAGAGGCAACTGGGCCCGCAGGAACAAGTCCAAGCCACGCCAAGCCAAAGACCGCGCAAGTCAATGGTCCACACCATACCGAAATCCAAGTCCGCCATTCCAAGACGATCCGCGCCTACGACGCGTTTCCCGAGATGCGCTTACTCGAGTGCGCTTTCCGTGACGCACATGCCGTAAGCGCTGGGAGCGCTTGCTGCACGCGCTTACGAGACGCACATGCTGCACACATGCCGCACGCGCATGCCAGCCCGCAAGATCACACTTTGTGCTAACGGTTTGCATCCTTCCAAACGCCTAACATCTTGCGCCCTTCCAGCACCATCCTCGCCCTTCGAAATAGCGCCATGGCTCCAGCACTTCGTGATCAAAACCATGTCATCTCTGCACGATACACTTACGATCACCAGAACCGAGCGCTTCCGCCACCCCAACGGTTCTTCAAGCATGGCAGCTCCAACCGCTCACAGAGACGCTACTCCACCATCGTAGGCAAGATACCTGGAAGATCCGGAAGAAGCCGACCTCCTTTTAGCACTGTTGATTTGATAAAAAGACAAAATATACTTCAGTAGGACGTGCGTTTATAGATGAAGAGGCTCGCGTTGCTCTTGGATGCCCAGTAGAAGGGGATAAGCAATCCAATTTTGTCACACATGAAGATCAGAAAGACTTCTCCAAAATCGAAAGCAAGGGAAATCAAAAACTCTCCCGAGTTCACTGAGACCCTTCTCCCGGTCAGGGACCCGCACAATAGGAACTTCGCCCACAAAGTCGTACGGTCATGATGAAATGGTTATGTGAGATTCTATGTTTCTCCAAGGCGAAGCGTCGAGACATATTTGCACCCCCTCAACCGCACCGCATCGGAAAGGTGCGCTTCCCATCCAGGAAGCCGTCCCAAACCCCAACCTCTCCTAGAAAGCACGATCGATAGATGGAACTCGGGACTCTAACATCCTTTCTCTTGAGGGATGTCGAGTTTGACAGAACGTGACGTGCCTCCGACTTCAAAATGGTAACCACAAGGCTCAAAGTTGCAAGACGTCGTTCCAACATTCTCTCCGGTAGATCCGCATCAACGTTCTCTCCGTATAGCTACGCATCAACGTTCTCACGCTTCGCTTCAACCTTCGCTTCAACGCCACTCCTTCTTGCAAAGTTTGTCGCTACGCATCCAGCCCAATCCTTTTACTTCCACGAAAGCCCATAGAATATCAGCCAACCTATTTTGTTACCACGGCAATATAGTCTCTCCGATTACATCTCCAACCAAGAACTATTGCCCTCACTCGTTGATACCAACCTTAACTTCACCAGAAAGAATTACTACAAAGATGGAAACACGTATACCATACTTGAGGACTAAGATATACATGGGATCTCTTCATCGTCAAAGCTCCAAGACACAGTCTACCAAAAATCCTTACCCACAACAAGGTCCTCTACTCTTCAAGGGTGCATCGCAAGAATATCATCACCTCTCCATCAGAAGACGCCTTCAACACTTTACGAGGCTTTTGAGGATCCCAGGAGCCTGCACTATCCAGAATATGTCATCATGTAATTTCTCGAGCATCCCAAGTATCACATCCAAGAAGATGCATCGGCATCAAGTTTTCTCCCAAATGGGAAGGGCCAGTACATAATCACTAAAGCGTATGACAGGTGGTTACTACAAGATTATCAAAGAAGATGGGAAAGCTAGAGATCTATCAACGGAAGTGGCTTAAGGCATACTACGCCTAATCACTTCCCGCAACATGCTACATCAAAATTCCTACTCTTCAAGTCTCGAGTTAAATCTTCAATCCTCGAGACTCCAATGCCAAAGCTTTCTCCTCTTCAAAGATGGTTTCGTGGCAAGGTGAATCACACCAAAGAAGAATACCAGCCTGGCCGACTTTCACAATATTGAGACGACGCGCAACCACCGATATTAAACTCCAAGGATTCACAAAGTTGACACCATGTTCTCCCACCTTTGAATGGCTAACTCTGCAGAAAGACGGATGGACGTATTCTCCATCTCAACAATCATTGGCGTAAAGACAACCACTACGGGAAACCAAAGCGGACTAACATCACTTCACCACGTTCCCGGGTAGCGATATGGCCACACGTTTTCCATATCCTCGTATAAAGGGCTCTTAATTCTTTCCGCACCAAGAAACCACCAACATTCCGATAATTGGAGGAGAGACGCCCATACGAGTCCCAAACAATGAACCTGCAAGTAAGGGTATTCATGACGAGAGAGCCCTAAATCAAAGCATTCTCCAAACCGCTAGTCAATAAGGCCTGACCAAGGAAGAGGAACAACTAGGTCATCCTCGTCGATAACATGTGACGCATGCTCCAACAGGATATCTCTCGCACAAGGAAATTTTTCCCATTTACACAACAAGCATTAAAGTGTGTGTCAATCCGTTAAAGAAGAAGAAAAACATACCTAAGATGATTTTCTTAACTCAATAACATTTGTTGGGACGCACATGCAAGAATCGCACTCGCGCCTCATCCGGGAGAACTCCGATCGGGTTAGAAGATGACTAATGATGACATGACAAAGAGAGAAACCCAACAAGAAGAATCTTTGAAACAAGGAATATGATGTTTTGTATTGTATAAATACTGGATTCTAAAAAGGAAAGGAAGCAATGAGGACATAACGCTCGCATTTTAGCATGAACAATGCCCTAATTGAAGCCAGATCAAGTAAAGCAAAATAAGGAAACTTTGCTATCCGAAGAAACGCCTACTCCTCCTTATTTACATAAGTCACGCCCGCAAGCACGACTTCCAAGTCAGACCGCCCCACCAATTGCGCCGAATTTTCTCCCAACGGCCGCACAAGTCACGCCCGCAAGCGCGCAAGACTTCTACACTTTGCATACGGGTCCCGCCAACCCAGCCCACTCGGCTTCCCAACTCACGCTAACTTCCCAACGTCGCCTGAGCTGCAACGGCCCACTAATTGTGCCGACCTCCCGATTTGTGCAAAACTACCGTGGGCAAGGATTCCAAATCCTATTTATAAAAGGTTAGACGAGCCTCCTTCAATTTTCTTTACTGGCTTCTTGTTAATAGTTTGTCACCATCTTATGCTTACTCGCAACAAAGCCCCTGCTCCGAGCAAGCAGGGACTTAATGTTGATGGTGGTTTTTTTAGACAAGGGGTAAAATCAGAAACCCCATAACCTAGTGTTACCCGCAACACATTAACTAAGAGCATTTAACTCAGGTGTAAATAATTAATAGGGGTATTTTTTCAAAATACGAGGATTAGGTTTTCAACACGTAACCCTAATTCCAAACCAAGCCGCATATTGCGCACCCGGCAACAATGCAAAACCAAGCCGATATCTGCGCACCATGGCAACCATGCTAAACCAAGCCGCATCATCGCAAGACCATGGCAACCATTCCAAACCAAAGCGCGACTCTGGCGCACCATGGCAACAATGTTAAACCAAGCCGCATATCGCGCACCATGGCAACAATGCCAAACCAAGCCACATATGCGCACCATGGCAACCATGCCAAACCAAGCAAGACTCGCGCACCATGGCAACCATGCCAAACCAAGCCGCATATCGCGCACCATGGCAACCATGCCAAACCAAGCCGCATATCTGACCATGGCAATAATGCCAAACTAAGCAAGACATATCTTGCGCAGACCATGGAAACCATGCCAAACCAAGCCGCACTACAAGACCATGGAAACCATGCCAAACCAAGCCGCAGACATCGCGCACCATGGCAACCATGCTAAAACTAAGCCGCATACATCACGACCATGGCAAACCATGCCAAACCAAGCCGCACTCGCGCACCATGGCAACCATGCCAAACCAAGCCGCACCTCGCGCACCATGGCAACAACGCCAAATTCCAGTGCATGCGTTTGGCCCACGCTAAACATAGCGCCTTCAGGGTTTGCAAGACTTGCAACTAGGTCGCATGGTCAAGCACGCGTGCCATTGGCACATGCCAACACGTCGCAAAGCCATATTTCTAAGCCGCTATGCCTTTGGCCCACGCTTTCAACATAGCGCCCTAGGTTTACAAGACTTGCAACTAGGTCAACATGGCCGCACGTGCCATTGGCACATGCCAAACGTGTCGCAAGCCATATTTCCAAGCCGCTATGCCTTTGGCCCACGCAACAAACATAGCGCGAAGCCTAGGTTTGCAAGACTTGCACCAGGTCGACATGGCCGCACGTGCCATTGGCACATGCCAACACGTGTCGCAAGCCATATTTCTAAGCCGGGCTATGCCTTTGGCCCACGCCTAAACATAGCGCCTAGGTTGCAAGACTTGCAACTAGGTCAACATGGCCGCACGTGCCATTGGCACATGCCAAACGTGTCGCAAGCCATATTTCCAAGCCGCTATGCCTTTGGCCCACGCCAAACATAGCGCCCTAGGTTTGCAAGACTTGCAACTAGGTCGACATGGCCGCACGTGCCATTGGCACATGCCAAAACGTGCCCCAAGCCATATTTCTAAGCCGCTATGCCTTTGGCCCACGCCAAACATAGGGCCCTAGGTTTGCAAGACTTGCAACTAGGTCAACATGGCCGCACGTGCCATTGGCACATGCCAAACGTGTCGCAAGCCATACTTCCAAGCCGCTATGCCTTTGGCCCACGCCAACATAGCGCCTAGGTTTTAAGACTTGCAACTAGGTCAACATGGCCGCACGTGCCGTTGGCACATGCCAAACGTGCCGCAAGCCATATTTCTAAGCCGCTATGCCTTTGGCCCACGCTCAACATAGCGCCTCCCAGGTTTGCAAGACTTGCAACCAGGTCAACATGGTCGACGTGCCATTGGCACATGCCAACACGTGCCGCAAGCCATATTTCTAAGCCGCTATGCCTTGGCCCACGCCCAACATAGCGCCCCCCAGGTTTGCAAGACTTGCAACTAGGTCAACATGGCCGCACGTGCCATTGGCATGCCAACACGTGTCGCAAGCCATACTTCCAAACCGCTTATGCCTTTGGCCCACGCTAAACATAGCGCCCTAGGTTTGCAAGACTTGCAACTAGGTCAACATGGCCGCACGTGCCATTGGCACATGCCAACACGTGTCGCAAGCCATACTTCCAAGCCGCTATGCCTTTGGCCCACGCTAAACATAGCGCCCTAGGCTTGCAAGACTTGCAACTAGGTCAACATGGCCGCACATGCCATTGGCACATGCCAAAACATACACGTTGGTAGCCTAACTTGCAAACCGTGCAACCTACCACCGAGGCATTCCGCACATGCCATTGGCACATACCAAAACACACGCTCGGGTAGCCTAACTTGCAAACCGTGCAACCTACCACCAAGGCATTCCGCACATGCCATTGGGCACATGCCACACGCGCCACTAGCGGCGCCACTTGCACTCAAGATGCAACCAACACTCGAGACATCGACACAAACCGGGGATGCTTCTTTAGGGTTTTGGTTTGGCGGTCACAAAGATGCAGCGTACACTACGCTCACATTAAGAAAGCGTGAAAAGGAATAAAGCGGTCAAATAAAAGGGGAAATAATGGTGAAAAAAGTTTTCGCCCATTAAACCATGCGGTTACCACCTCCTCCCATTATTTCACCCTTTACTCTCTTCCTTCATGAGGCGGTAACGTTTCAATCTCGACTTGTATAAATAGGTCTTACCTATTTCCACCTCGCACAACAAGTCTCGGTCGGGAGAAATATACTACACTTACACTCTCGTAAAGGCAACTTTGCAAGCTCTCCCAAAGCTTCCATCTCTTGCAAGCTTCCTAAGCTTTCACTTTCGATACAAGTCGAGATACTACTCTCCTCAACACCTTTCTTTGCTTCCTCCCCAAATCAACCCTTCTCCTCCACTTTGTGACCCGAAGCAAGTCCTGGGAACTACCATTTCTTGGTTTAGGTAGGACTTGTACTGGATCGATCTCTCGAACCTATAAAGTGCTCACGTGCGGCACATTTGTTTAGGGTTTGAATGGGTTTCACTCACCCACCGAAATTACCGAAATCAGCAGAAACGATTTTCACCCATAAACAGTTGTATCAATACATGCTTATATATAAATAAAATATGTATATACGTGTCCGCGTCCTAGTTTTTTGAAAATTTTGTCGGTCCGCGGCTCAGGCAACCCAAAGATATGATGCACGAAGAAAACACAAATCTACTTGGAAAATTGACAATCGCGATCCATATGACATTAGTCCAACCGATACAAAAATAAAATGTAATCCGGACGTATATTAACTCAAATACAAAACTCATACGGATATTAATCTACGGCTCTAATTTGCTTATCCATAGAAAGCTTATCCAAGTTCGATTATACACATTTGAGATTTCGGAGCTGAGTTTAACTCGCTTACATATTTCTCGGAATATGTGTTTATAAGTTTCGCTTCAACCAAGTTCGTCTTATATTCTTGACGAAAGTACACATACCGGTACCGGGTACACATATCGGTACGCATACTTGCGTAAGGTACAGGTCCGGGAATTTCTGTTGGGTTTTTGGAAGTGTACTAAGTATGCGTACTCATTTGCATACTGGCGAACCCAAACTCAGAACGGGTACTTAAGTATGTGTACCCGTTTGCATAAATTGAGTGGGTCAATCGATATTGGGTAATATTGATGGATAATAAGTGAAATTAAGCGAAGCTGGATAGAAAGAAATTAGGTTTGACAAAACCCGTAGATCAACTTCATTTTGAATCATAGGAATCAAAGATTTTGGATTTTTTCTCATCTCCGTCTCTGTTTTCTTGGATCACGAAATTAGGATATAAATGGTATTTCAGTCGC
Source organism: Papaver armeniacum (assembly GCA_023531295.1). NCBI lineage: Eukaryota > Viridiplantae > Streptophyta > Magnoliopsida > Ranunculales > Papaveraceae > Papaver > Papaver armeniacum. Next base: position 304,867 of record JAJJWW010004946.1, read on the forward strand.
ACAAAAAGGTGAAAATTATAAAAATAACTGTGGATTATGATTATTAAATTGTTTATCCGAACAATATAAATCCAAGAGTATTTGACAATGAGAATGATAAGAAACGATTTGATTATTATCTTCAAACTAGAATTTCAATAATCGATACAAAAGGATGTGAATTAACCCGAAAGTTATCATCGGCAAAAACATTATTTGGATTGAATCGTAAAAATGAGAATGAATCAGTTGAATGGAAATGGATTAGAAAATGAGAAAAATTGGAAGATATCGTTATTAGCCTTCGATCAGATGAAAATCGAAAACACTTTTAAAAGACTTAGGTTCAAGAAATAAATTGTATTCCCCCAACAAGTCTATAACGATTTAATTTGAAAATTGATTGAGCAGTTAGAGTATTTATTAATTTCACACGATAAATTAAAAAATTGTATATGAAAAAAGTTATTCAATCAATATAAATATGAAATTATTACTAATCATCTACATATGGATCAAGAAAACACAAATCATCATATGATCTGGGTTGCACGGACGCTCCATTTCTTGAGTTGTGTCGCGGTTCGACTCGCGGACACGGGACGCGCGTGGGACGCCGACACGACGCGTGTCCGACACCAATTTGCGTGTCCCGCGTCCGGTTTGGACGCATAGATGCGACGCGTGTCCGCCGCATTTTTTTTTCATTTTCATATAAACTTTTTCCTTTATTTTTACTATTATTAACCAAATAAAGAAAGACAAACATTTAGATCAATAATTTAGGTCTTTATTAGGATTTTGTAATTGGAAATGACATCACGTATACCCTTAGTTGGACATTTGTTGATCTAAGAATGCATTTTGATTGTGCTATGTTTTTAATAGTGACTGATTATTTGACATTCATCGTGTATAAACAAACGATATCATCTTTTCTTTTGAAACTTATACATATGTAACATCATTTTCTAATTTTTAGGGTCGAAATACTTGACTTTGTTTGTATAAATACATGATTATATATAAATAAAATATGTATATACGTGTCCGCGTTCTAGTTTTTTGAAAATTTTGTCGTGTCCGTAATCTCAGTGCAACCCAAAGATATGATGCACGAAGAAAACACAAATCTACTTGGAAAATTGACAATCGCGATCCATATGACATTAGTCCAACCGATACAAAAATAAAATGTAATCCGACGTATATTAACTCAAATACAAAACTCATACGGATATTAATCTACGGCTCTAATTTGCTTATCCATAGAAAGCTTATCCAAGTTCGATTATACACATTTGAGATTTCGAGCTGAGTTTAACTCGCTTACATATTTCTCGGAATATGTGTTTGTAAGTTTCGCTTCAACCAAGTTCGTCTTATATTCTTGACGAAAGTACACATACCGGTACCGAGTACACATACCGGTACGCATACTTGCGTAAGGTACAGGTTCGGGAATTTCTGTTGGGTTTTTGAAAGTGTACTAAGTATGCGTACATGTTTGCATACTGTCGAACCCAAACTCAGAACGGGTACTTAAGTATGTGTACCCGTTTGCATAAATTGAGTGGGTCAATCGATATTGGGTAATATTGATGGATAATAAGTGAAATTGCTTAAGTTGGATAAAGAAATTAGGTTTGACAAAACCCAGAGATCAACTTCATTTTGAATCATAGGAATCAAAGATTTTAGATTTTTTTCTCATCTCCGTCTCTGTTTTCTTGGATCACGAAATTAGGATATAAATGGTATTTCAGGTCGCACAAAAAGGTGAAAATTATAAAAATAACCACGATTATGATTATTAAATTGTTTATCCGAACGATATAAATCCAAGAGTATTTGACAATGAGAATGATAAGAAACGATTTCGATTATTATCTTCAAACTAGAATTTCGAAATGATCAGTACAAAAGGGGATGTGAATTAACCCGAAAGTTATCATCGGAAAAAACATTATTTGGATTGAATCGTAAAAATGAGAATGAATCAGTTGTGGAAATGGATTAGAAAATAAGAAAAATTGGAAGATATCGTTATTAGCCTTCGATCAGATGAAAATCGAAAACACTTTTAAAAGACTTAGGTCCAAGAAATAAATTTTATTTCACCCACAAGTCTATAACGATTTAATTTGAAAACTGATTGAGCAGTTAGAGTATTTATTAATTTCACACGATAAATTAAAAAATTGTATATGAAAAAAGTTATTCAATCAATATAAATATGAAATTATTACTAATCATCTACATATGGATTAAGAAAACACAAATCATCATATGATCTGGGTCGCACGGACGCTCCATTTCTTGAGATGTGTCCGCGTCCGACTCGCGGGTGACACGGGACGCCTTGTGTGGGGACGCTGACACGACGCGTGTCCGACGCACCAATTTAAAAGCGTCTGCGCGCACACGTGGGTTTGGAATTTAGATGACGCGTGTCCGACGCATTTTTTTTTCATTTTCATATAAATTTTTTCCTTTATTTTTACTATTATTAACCAAATAAAGAAAGACAAATATTAGATCAATAATTTAGGTCTTTATTAGGATTTTGTAATTGGAAATGCATCACGTATACCCTTAGTTGGACATCTGTTGATCTAAGAATGCATTTTGATTGTGCTATGTTTTTAATAGTGACTGATTATTTGACATTCGTCGTGTATAAACTAACGATATCTTCTTTTCTTTTGAAATTTATACATATGTAACATCATTTTCTAATTTTTAGGGTCGAAATACTTGACTTTGCTGTATAGATACATGATTATATATATAAATTATATATAAATAAAATATGTATATACGTGTCCGCGTCCTAGTTTTTTGAAAATTTTGTCGTGTCCGTGTATGTGCAACCCAGCATATGATGCACGAGGAAAACACAAATCTGCTTGGAAAATTGACAATCGCGATCCATATGACATTAGTCCAACCGATACAAAAATAAAATGTAATCCGACGTATATTAACTCAAATACAAAACTCATACGGATATTAATCTACGGCTCTAATTTGCTTATCCATAGAAAGCTTATCCAAGTTCGATTATACACATTTGAGATTTCGAGCTGAGTTTAACTCGCTTACATATTTCTCGTAATATGTGTTTGTAAGTTTCACTTCAACCAAGTTCGTCTTATATTCTTGACGAAAGTACACATACCGGTACGCATACTGCGTAAGGTACAAGTCCGGGAATTTCTGTTGGGTTTTTGGAAGTGTACTAAGTATGCGTACACTTTTGCATACTGGCGAACCCAAACTCAGAACGGCTACTTAAGTATGTTTACCCGTTTGCATAAATTGTGTGGGTCAATCGATATTGGGTAATATTGATGGATAATAAGTGAAATTAAGCGAAGCTGGATAGAAAGAAATTAGGTCTGACAAAACCCAGAGATCAACTTAATTTTGAATCACAAGAATCAAAGAGTTTGGATTTTTTTCTCATCTCCGTCTCTGTTTTCTTATATCACGAAATTAGGATATAAATGGTATTTCAGGTCGCACAAAAAGGTGAAAATTATAAAAATAACCAGGATTATGATTATTAAATTGTTTATCCGAACAATATAAATCCAAGAGTATTTGACAATGAGAATGATAAGAAACAATTTCGATTATTATCTTCAAACTAGAGTTTCGTATAATCAGTACAAAAGGGGATGTGAATTAACCCGAAAGTTATCATCGGCAAAAACATTATTTGGATTGAATCGTAAAAATGAGAATGAATCAGTTGAATGGAAATGGATTAGAAAATGAGAAAAATTTGAAGATATCGTTATTAGCCTTCGATCAGATGAAAATCGAAAACACTTTTAAAAGACTTAGGTCCAAGAAATAAATAGTATTTCACCCACAAGTCTATAACGATTTAATTTGAAAACTGATTGAGCAGTTAGAGTATTTATTAATTTCACACGATAAATTAAAAAATTGTATATGAAAAAATTTATTCAATCAATATAAATATGAAATTATTACTAATCATCTACATATGGATCAAGAAAACACAAATCATCATATGATCTGGGTTGCACGGACGCTCCATTTCTTGCGTCGTGTCCGCGTCCGACTCGCGGCGGACACGGGACGCGCGTGGGACGCTGACACATCGCGTGTCCGACGCACCAATTTGCGCGTCCTGCGCGCGTCTGGTTTGGACGCACCGATGACGCGTGTCCGACGCATTTTGTTTTCATTTTCATATAAACTTTTTCCTTTATTTTTACTATTATTAACCAAATAAAGAAAGACAAATATTTAGATCAATAATTTAGGTCTTTATTAGGATTTTGTAATTGGATATGACATCACGTATACCCTTAGTTGGATATGTGTTGATCTAAGAATGCATTTTGATTGTGCTATGTTTTTAATAGTGACTGATTATTTGACATTCGTCGTGTATAAACAAACGATATCATCTTTTCTTTTGAAATTTATACATATGTAACATCATTTTCTAATTTTTAGGGTCGAAATACTTGACTTTGCTGTATAAATACATGATTATATATAAATAAAATATGTATATACGTGTCCGCGTCCTAGTTTTTTTGAAAATTTTGTCGTGTCCGCGTCTGTGCAACCCAGCATATGATGCACGAAGAAAACACAAATCTACTTGGAAAATTGAAAATCGCGATCCATATGACATTAGTCCAACCGATACAAAAATAAAATGTAATCCGACGTATATTAACTCAAATACAAAACTCATACGGATATTAATCTACGGCTCTAATTTGCTTATCCATAGAAAGCTTATCCAAGTTCGATTATACACATTTGAGATTTCGAGCTGAGTTTAACTCGCTTACATATTTCTCGGAATATGTGTTTGTAAGTTTCGCTTCAACCAAGTTCGTCTTATATTCTTGACGAAAGTACACATACCGGTACCGGGTACACATACCAGTACGCATACTTGCGTAGGTGGCAGTTCGGGAATATCTGTTGGGTTTTTGGAAGTGTACTAAGTATGCGTACATGTTTGCATACTGGCGAACCCAAACTCAGAACGGCTACTTAAGTATGTGTACCCGTTTGCATAAATTGAGTGGGTAAATCAATATTGGGTAATATTGATGGATAATAAGTGAAATTAAGCTGTTTCGATAGAAAAGAAATTAGGTTTGACAAAATTCGAGATCAACTTCATTTTGAATCATAGGAATCAAAGATTTTGGATTTTTTTTCTCATCTCCGTCTCTGTTTTCTTGGATCACGAAATTATGATATAAATGGTATTTCAGGTCGCACAAAAAGGTGAAAATTATAAAAATAACCAGGATTATGATTATTAAATTGTTTATCCGAACAATATAAATCCAAGAGTATTTGATAATGAGAATGATAAGAAACGATTTCGATTATTATCTTCAAACTAGAATTTCGAATAATCAGTACAAAACGGAATGTGAATTAACCCGAAAGTTATCATCGGCAAAAACATTATTTGGATTGAATCGTAAAAATGAGAATGAATCAGTTGAATGGAAATGGATTAGAAAATGAGAAAAATTGGAAGATATCGTTATTAGCCTTCGATCATATGAAAATCGAAAACACTTTTAAAAGACTTAGGTCCAAGAAATAAATTTTATTTCACCCACAAGTCTATAACGATTTAATTTGAAAATTGATTGAGCAATTAGAGTATTTATTAATTTCACACGATAAATTAAAAAATTGTATATGAAAAAAGTTATTCAATCAATATTTATATGAAATTATTACTAATCATCTACATATGGATCAAGAAAACACAAATCATCATATGATCTGGGTTGCACGGACGCTCCATTTCTTGAGCCGTGTCCACAGCGTCCGCGTCCGGCGGCGGACACGGACGACGTGGCGTGGGACGCCGACACGACGCGTGTCCGACGCACCAATTTGCGCGTCCTTCGCGCGTCTGGTTTGGACGCACCGATGACGCGTGTCCGACGCATTTTTTTTTCATTTTCATATAAATTTTTTCCTTTATTTTTACTATTATTAACCAAATAAAGAAAGACAAATATTTAGATCAATAATTTAGGTCTTTATAAGGATTTTGTAATTGGAAATGACATCACGTATACCCTTAGTTGGACATCTCGTTTGATCTAAGAATGCATTTTGATTGTGCTATGTTTTTAATAGTGATCGATTATTTGACATTAAGTCGTGTATAAACAAACGATATCTTCTTTTCCTTTTGAAATTTATACATATGTAACATCATTTTCTAATTTTTAGGTTCGAAATACTTGACTTTGCTGTATAAATACATGATTATATATATAAATAATCATTAGTACAAAACAAAGCTAGGATAAGTTTTCCTTTGTTAGTGGTGGTCAGGATTTGCCCAGACAAAGATAAATCAAGGGATGCGGTGCTCCGTGCCACACCCTACAACTCGCATGTGTGGCGTTAATTCCAATATTATGAATGAAAAATGAATAGTCAAGTCAAGATATGGATTTTCAAAAATTATAACGGGGAGGTTCGAACTCATGACCTATTGTGTTATAAGAGTGGCCTCTAACCAATGTTCCACCTTGGTTGGAATTAATAGAAAAGATAAATCAACGGAGGTGGTTTGTTCAACTTAATCATCATAATTGTTTTATTAATTAGTGTTTCACTAATTGTACATAATTGTTTGTACCCAAAATTACTTTTGGGCACGAAACACGATGAATGGATAGTTTGGTGTGTATTTTGGGTTAGGAGACGAATTGAAGAACAAATAAAGAGAAAAAGATTGACGCAGGTTTTACGTGGTTCGGCATGGTTTGCCTACGTCCACAGATGAATCCCCTTGGGGAGAAGTGTTTTATTGATCATTGTATTACAGTGTATGTTTTATCTCCTATTGGCTCCCACCCATAGATGATTTCTGCTCCTCCCTATTTATACAGTTCCACATCTAAATATAAACATAAATTAGATTAACTGCTCATTCATGTCTCCATCATCAATTCTGTATGAAACTGATGCATTTAGCACTGCATGGTCAAATCAATTAATTAGTACCGCATGGCTAAAATCTTTGCATTTAGCCTTTGCATGGTTGAAATCGTTGCATTTAGCACTTTGCATGGATGAAATCGCTGGAATTCAAGTCGCATGGTCAAATTGCCGGAATTTAATACATGAAGCGCACATTTATGCTTCCATGATAAATTCTCGCATAAATGATGGCCGGTGATTAGCGGATATTCTTGTGGAGCAGTGGCGATCGCATGGGTAGGGACCGGCTTGATGGTCGGCAGGCATGATGGCGGCGGTATGGATGGAGGCTGGCCGGGCAGCATGGTTGGAGGCGGTCAGTTGGCGCGGAAGAGTTTTTTTGGTACAGGAATTGGTTAGCGGCATTGCGCTACAAGACCGAAAATTGGCTAGGGTGCGGCGATGTCGATAGTTGACCGACGGTTGACTTTGATTTGTGACCGCGGCCGTTGACCATTGACCTTATTGGGAAGTTGACTTTGATAGTTGACCGACTTTGACCATTGGCCTAGTTCGTGCGGGTAGTGGGCTGCCTTGGTTGGCTTGGTTAGTGGGCTTGGATGAGGACCAAAACATGATTCAAGTACCAATTTGGCCCATTAAGTGGTATTTTTACTTATGGTACAAACATCACCCCTCTTAACCTCCAACTTGTTGAGGGTTAAGAAAAATTTCAGCGTTCCTTAGTTAATGATAAAACTCGCCCCAAGTGTGGACTATTGATATTGAGGTGATTGGCGTACTTCCCTTGTCGTTCATGGGAAATCAAGACGCCCCAAGAGTAAATTTATGTTCTTCAAGCGTAAATAGAACCGGCCGTTGATTATGGGGATCGTAATCAAGTCGCCCCCAAGTCTTTGTAAAAACAAGATCGAAGTGATGCAACGGAATCTTGATAATGGAGCGAGTGATGTTGGAAATGAGCGGTAACAACATTGAGTGAAGTGGGTCTGCCATGCGATTGTGATCACCGGATCGCAGGAGTGACGAGCAAATCGCATCTGCAAAGAATGCGATCACCGATCTGCGGGAGTTGCGAACAGAGCGGATCGGGCAGCTTTCGATCGGTGGTCTGCAGCAGAAGATTTAGCATTGCAAAGCATTTGCGATCACCGGATGCGCAGAGCGGAGCAAATCGCATCTGCGGCAGAACTGCGATCAGCGGACTGCAGTAGTTCGAGCAGAAATGGGCAGCAGCCTTGACTTCGATCACTGGTCTGGCAGAGCATCGAGCATTGCAAGCAATCGCGATCAAGTTGATCTGCGGGAGATGCGAACATAGGCCGGATTGCAGCAGCCGATCGGGCTGGTCTCAGCAGTGACGAGCAAAGTTGAGCCGCATGAATTGTGTGATCATTTGGATTGCGAAGCAACGACTAACAACAACATTGCAAAGAAGTGCGGGCAAATGGACTGCGATGAGTGCCAAATAGTGCATATTTATACACCTTTTATTGGCATTTTACTCATCTTTGCGCTAGAAATCGAGATATTATCCCAAATTCTCGTATTTTCTTTGTTTTCAAGAATAAATATTTGTACTAATTAATTTTGTGTTTTTAGGTACTAAATAAAGCTTGAGAAACCGAGGAGCCCAAAGAGCGAAGAATTGGAGTCGATCATCTATGGAGCGAGATAGCCAACGCCGCACAAGCAACGCTTGCAACCCAACAAGTAGCAACTCATCTACAAGACATGGGCTTGAGCTAGACCCGACCCGCGACCCGGATCCGAGCCCGTACACTCTAAGCCGTCGAGATCTCATCTTGCTGCATCCAACGCTGTTTGCTTCCACACGCATCGAAGTTTCTCGCTCCCGCTCAACACCAGATCACGCCAAAACCGCTTACCACCCTCGGCCGTTCAGATCTCCATCAGCTCCATCCTACGCTCGCTAGGCCCGTCTCATCACCACTCGATGTACCTGCTTCACAACAAAATCACCAACACCCTATACCCTAATCGAGCAAACCTATTCTCTTCCTCACTTTCTCTTTCTTCTCCCACGAGCTCTCTGCAAAACCCTCACCTCCACCTCCTTCGTCCCACGCTCCTGTGCAGAGCCATCATCATCACCATCTCCTCACCTCGCAATCACCAACCACTCCATCATCACCGCCATCACTCTCTCTCTTATTATCTCTTTCTTTGACTTCTTTACAAACCTAGAAGCTAGGTTAGAGATGATTAGGGTTAGGGTTTTCACCAACCCCTTGCATGTCGATTCAGAGGTCAGGGACGCGTCAAGGGAGCGAGAGCAGGTTTGGGTCGTCAGTGTAGTTGTTAGTTTTTATTATTTTGTGAGTTATAAATCCTTGTTTTGAGGTAAGAGAAATTCAGTCAGTTTTTAGGGTTCTTAGTTTTAGTTCCGCAACTTTAATTTTTGAAATTGTTTTAATTCTGTATCATGTTCTAAGCAATTAAGCTAGGGTGGAGATGAAACCACTTATGTCTATAAAAAGTTAATTCACTATCAAGTTTCAGTTCTTATTGTTTTGTAATGCATTAGGATTATTAACTAATTGTTGAACAAATGAGTTTGTGATAGAGTGTACTGTCAAAAGACACTCTATACTAGGAGCTGATTAGTGAAAGCAATTAGCAAAATTTCCATATAATACCTCCAAGGGTGGTGTAAGACTAGAACTTGTGTGTATTACCTTAGTATAGGTTTAGGAGGTGAATTCAATCACCCTAGTGCCCTCAATTCATCAGTTACAACAGCTTTGCTTGTTATTACCTTAGTTTATAATCACTATCACCACTCAAACTTGTCGTATCGACACACAAACAAATCAAAATATCTTTGTCACTTGTAGAAATCAGTTAAGGAGAGCCTTAGTCAATCTTAGTACACTCTAGTTTCTTGTGGGATCGACCCGTACTTGCCGCGTCTCCGATAGACGCCGTGCACTTGCGGTTTAGACATAGTCGTAGGATAAATCACATCTTAAAATCCTACCAAGTTTTTGGCGCCGTTGCCGGGGAACTGGTAGTGTGCTGTTTGTCTTTAGTGCTTTAACTTCACTGTTTTCAACCATAACCCTGTACATAATTGCTTTACCTCATATGTGCTGTCTTCATTTGCTCTGAATCATCTGTGAGTTTCATTTTTAGCCCTGTAATCTAAGCACCTTTTGTAGCTTGTGCTCTGTATCTGCATCACATGCTGTAGCTCATGTAATTTCTATAATCTTGTAACTTAGTTATGTTTACCAAACTTCTCTCCTCTTAGCTGTGCACCTTAGTGTGTCTTAATCTTTGCAAGTTGAGAACTGAGATTTCTCTCTTGAGTTACAGGTGCTTGCTGTGGGATGTGAAACATAACCCAAGGAGCTGCAAAACCAGTGGAATTGCCTAAACCCAGTGTATACTGGAGGTATTGTATCCTAACTTTGCTTACTTGAGTGAATTCCTGGTAGCATGTGTGCCTTGAACTATAACCCTTAGCATCTTGTTACCCTGTGAGCTTTGTGAGCTATTTATGCATGCTTGACCTGGTGCTAACCCTGAGCTGACCTGCAAACCATCAGACCTAGCCCTGTGCACCTGAGCATATTCTTAAGCCTTTATTGCTTTGCCTTGCTGAGCCCTTGTATGTACTTGCTTTGCTCAGCATTTGTGTGTACTAGCATTACTAAGCATCTAAGCATTTAAGTGTACTTGCTTTGCCATCTGTATTGCCTTGCTAGCCCCTGAGCTTAGCTGCAAGCCCTGCATTCAGGCTATAAGCCACCATTTGGATAGCCTAGTTGGCTCAAGGCTCAAGTGAGATTTTGTGTTAGTTCTCATCCGAGCATTGGTAGAGGCACGTGATTCGTGGTACACAAAACCCAACTCTCTGAGCTCGAGAGTTTGACATCAACTCGGCCTTTGATATCCGAGTGAGTTGATGTCAAAACTCAACCGAGCCGATTTGACATCAACCTTGGGCTAATTTCTGTCAACCCCCCTGATTTAGCATGTTTGTGTATGATCTCTAAGACTTGTTGCTGAGTTGAGCATGTTATGAGCAGCTAACTAAATTCATTTTCGCTGAATTTTATGTATGACTCGAATTTGTGTGAAAAATGGTGTGTGAATGATCTCGTTGAGTATCAAGATTTGTGATTAGTTAGATTGTTTTTCAAAACAACACAACCCCCGCACAAAGATCTTTGCACCATTGAGTGAGCACAACCTCTACCCGTGCACCATTCACAAAATTTTTGATTCTTTGCCCGTGTTTGTCCGCACTCTTTGTTGATTGCTCAAGCTTGATCTCCCGGCTCCACCGAATTTTGTCTTTGTGTTGAAGCACAAAGTTGCACCGATCTGTGCAACAAACCATCCGTGAACACTGCCCAAAGGCTCGAATTTGCCAACCTGCGCACTGCTGGACCACGGCAACCGCAACCCGCACCAACAATCAATCGAATTTGTTTAAGCTAAACCCACTTCGGGCTTGCATTCCACTAAAATTCTCGGCCCACAAATCGGGCCGCAACCCCGCTAAAAATCAAAACCCAACCACTGGGCTCATCTCACTACTGGGCTATACATTTCTCAACCCAATCTGGGCCGTGCAACAATCAAACCTACACCTTTTGGGCTGGGATTAACATACTCAGTTGGGCTTCACAACTTCAGAAGGCTATCCTGTGGGCTTGAATCTTGTTTTGGTGGGTCAGTTTGAGTCTTTGCTTTCCTGTGTTGAGATTGAGTGTTTGTTAACATGCTAGAGGCGCGTGCTAGGCTATGATTGTGTCTTTTAGAGACCAAACAAATCGATTAGTGAGAATCCGCCCGGACGAAATCGTTAGCATACCCAGTTCTTCAACAGAAAGCCCAATTCCATCAGAGAGCCCATCCGAATCGAAACCATGGGTGAGGAACTTAACCAACCCCGTAGTCTCAAGGACTACATGTACCCAACTAGGCAACCCAGCCCTCTTGCATCATTCTCGCCCGGTCGATCTTTGGGCGTTTGAACTCGAAAGCAAGCACCATTCATATGCTACCCGTGTTTAGAGGGGTCAATGATGAGAACCCCTACCATCACGTGAGAGACTTTGAGGATATTTGTGGGACTCTGCGTTTTAACCAAATGCCGGAGGAGTCCCTCAAATTGAGACTGCATTTCCTTTTTCTCGAAAGACAAAGCCAAGTCTTGGCTACATGCTCTACAACCACAGTCCATTAGAACACTGGGATGACCTCACAAAGGAGTTTTTCAAAAAAGTTTTCCCAAACCATAAGACTGGCAATTCGCCAAAGTCTAAATGGTTTTATGCAATTAGAAGACGAAACTCTAGCAAGGTACTTGGAGAGGTTCAATGAATTACTACTCCAATGTCCCCACCATGGTTTTGAACAATGGAGACTCGTGCAAATCTTGTATGAGGGTCTAGATGTTAGAACCCGAATCACAGTCAAGTCAATGTGAAATGGTGCATTTATTGAGAAGAGTGCCGATGACGGTTGGTCTTTCTTGATCGAAGTCGCCGAAAAGACTCAACAGTGGGAGTCCATCCGAGAACCAAAACGGACTACCCCTACAAACAATGTTCATAGAATCGAGTCTGACTTTGAGGGAAGGGCAAAAATGGCTGCTATGGCCCGGAGGATAGAAGAGCTTGAGTTGGAAAAGAAATTAAAATCTAATGCCCCTACTCTCCGTGACCAAATTGCTATGGCCACTTGTGCCGCATGCCATAGTTCTGACCACTTAGTGGACAATTTGTCCCGAGATCTACATGCATTTCAAGAGTCCCAAACCAAGCAAGCCAATGCATTATACCATAGGCAAGAGAACAACCCTTATTCTCAAACCTACAACCCAGGGTGGAGGAATCACCTAACTTCTCATGGTCCAAGGGACTGACAAGGGGGACCAACAAATAACAACCAAGGATACTCATATCCTAGAAACCCCCAAGTACAACCAACCAATCAGTACCCTGCGGAGAAAAAGACTAGCTTAGAAGACTGTGTCGGTCAGTTAACCCAACGTCTTACCAACCTAGATCTTAAGATTGGTCAAATCTGTGATGCATTGAATGAGAGAGAAAAAGGCAAGTTCCCTAGTCAACCCCTACAAAATCCAAAGAATGTGTTTCAAGCAGGCTCCTCTACCTGCAATGAAACTTCACATAGTCATGTGAATGCTATCACCGCTCTCCGTAGTGGTAGAATTATTGAGAACAATGTAGGTGTACCACCGTCAAGCGAGTCTACATCAGACTTCCCAGTACACACAACACCGCAGAAAACATCTACTGTAGAGAAAGAATTTGAGCCCATTGATGAACCCAAGAGTCCTACCAATATAGATGTTCTGTGCCAAGTCATGTTCTGTTGCTCCATTCCCACAACGGTTGGTACAATGAAGGGGGTAACAATACAACGAGATTCTGGAAATGTTCAAAAGAGTTAACATAAATATTCCATTTCTCGAAGCAATTAGACAAATACCCACCTATGCTAAGTTTCTGAAGGACCTGTGCACACAAAAGCGAAAGCTTCACGTGCATAAGCGTGCCTTTCTCACTGAGCAAGTGAGCTCCATAATCCAAAACAAGATTCCAACTAAGTTTAGAGACCCAGGTAGTCCAACAATTACATGCACCATAGGTGACCATGTGGTCGAAAAGGCGTTACTAGACTTAGGAGCCGGTGTGAATCTATTGCCATACTCACGTGTATGTGCAATTGGGCCTTGGGAGGTGAAGCCCACACTGTTACGCTACAGTTAGCGGACAGATCCGTGAGAATCCCCGTGGTATTATTGAAGATGTGTTAATCAAGGTTGATAAATTTTTCTTTCTGTAGACTTCATCGTCTTAGACACTCAACCCGTGCAAGACCCAAGTAATCACATCCTCGTGATTTTAGGACGTCCTTTTACGCGACGTCCAATGCTATCATCAAGCTGTCGTAATGGAGTGTTGAAATTGTCTTTTGGTAACATGACCGTAGAGCTGAATGTTTTTAACACTAGTCAACAACCCATTGATTGTGATGATAATGATTTGCATGAGATTAACATGATCGAGAGTCTGATCCAAGATTCTTTGCCCGACATTTTGTCAATGGACCCTTTGCAAGCATGTTTAGATAACTTTGACTTAGATCTCTTCGAGTCTAAGTACATTGGTGAAATTAACTCTTTGCTTGAATCGGTCCCACCAATGGATATTGCTAAGTGGCAGAATGCAGTGGAACCTCTTCCACTCTCTGATACCACATCTGCCCCACCTCTTGACACACCACCTAAGCTTGATTTGAAACCTTTACCCGATACTTTGAAGTATGCTTTCTTAGGTCCTTCTGATACTTTACCTGTGATTATTGCATCATGTTTAGACACAGAACAGGAAAGTCGACTCTTAGAAGTACTCAAAGAACATAAAGGAGCTTTAGGTTGGACCATCTCCGATCTTAAGGGTATAAGTCCCATAATTTGCATGCATCACATAAACCTTGAGGAGAACACTAAACCATCTAGGGAAATGCAAAGGAGACTTAACCCCAACATGAGAGATGTTGTCAAGGGTGAGATTCTCAAAGCGCTTTGACGCGGGTATCATTTACCCCGTCCCCGATAGAGTGGGTCAGTCCTATTCGGGTAGTACCCAAGAAACTGCATTCTCGTTGTTCAAAACGAGATGAACGAGCTCCTTCCCACCCGTGTGACCACCTGGGTGGCGAGTATGTATTGATTATAGAAAACTGAACACAGTAACCAAGAAAGACCATTTTCCCCTTCCCTTCATTGACCAAATGCTAGAAAGGTTAGCCAAACATAAGTACTATCGCTTCTTAGATGGCTATTCGACTACAACCAAATTCACATAGCAATAGAAGACCAACAAAAGACCACATTTACCTGTCCTTATGGAACATTTGCTTATCGTCGTATGCCTTTTGGGCTGTGCAATGCACCCGCTACCTTTCAACGTTGTATGATGAGCATCTTTTCCGACATGGTGGATAAGTTCCTTGAGATTTTTATGGATGATTTTTCTGTGTTTGGGTCTTCATTTGATGAGTGTTTGCATCACCTCACATGTGTGCTAGTTAGGTGTAAGGAGAAGAGCTTGGTCTTGAATTGGGAAAAATGTCATTTTATGGTTAATTCAGGCATTGTTCTAGGGCATATCATCTCGGAAAAAGGCATAGAAAGTAGACAAAGCCAAGGTAGATCTCATTCAACAAAGTTGCCTCAACCTCGTTCTGTGAGGGACATTAGATCATTTCTAGGCCATGCGGGTTTTTACCGCCGATTCATCAAAGACTTTAGTAAAATTTCACGACCTTTGTGCAATCTTCTTACAAAAGATGTTGCATTTGTCTTTGATGATGCTTGTAAGAAAGCATGGGAGCAATCGAAGGCTCTCCTTACATCTGCCCCTATAGTCAGACCCCCTGATTGGTCATTACCATTTGAGATTATGTGTGATGCGTCTGACTATGCTGTAGGAGCTGTTTTAGGCCAAAGAGTAGACAAACTTCCTTACGTGATCTACTATGCTAGTAAAACCCTTAATGATGCTCAACTGAATTATTCCACTACTGAGAAGGAGTTGCTAGCTGTTGTGTTTGCATTAGACAAGTTTAGATCTTATTTGATAGGGTCTAAGGTCATCATTTATTCTGATCATGCTGCATTGAGATATCTTTTGTCTAAGAAAGATGCTAAGGCTCGTCTAATTCGATGGATACTCTTGCTACAAGAGTTCAACCTCGAAATTCGAGATAAGAAAGGGTCAGAGAATGTTGTTGCCGATCATTTGTCTAGGTTGAATGTTGAATCTTCTGATGAGTATGTGTTAATTAGGGAATCATTCCCTGATGAGCGAGTTGATGCTTGTGTCTGAGATGCCTTGGTTTGCTGATATTGTGAACTACCTTGCCACGGGTAGAGTGCCAAATAGTGCATATTTATACACCTTTTTATTGGCATTTTACTCATCTTTTGCGCTTAGAAATCAGATATTATCCCAAATTCGTATTTTCTTTGTTTTCAAGAATAAATATTTGTACTAATTAATTTTGTGTTTTAGGTACTAAATAAAGCCTGAGAAACCGAGGAGCCCAAAGAGCGAAGAATTGGAGTCGATCATCTATGGAGCAGATAGCCAACGCTCACAAGGCTTGCAACCCAACAAGTAGCAACTCATCTACAAGACATGGGCTTGAGCTAGACCCGACCCGCGACCGGATCCGAGCCCGTACACTCTAAGCCGTCGAGATCTCATCTTCTTGCATCCAACGCTCATTGCTTCCACACGCATCGAAGTTTGCTGCTCCCGCTCAACACCAGATCACGCCAAAACCGCTTACCACCCTCGGCTGTTCGGATCTCCATCGGCTCCATCCTACGCTCGCTAGGCCCGTCTCATCACCACTCGATGTACACCGCTTCACAACAAAATCACCAACACCCTATACCCTAATCGAGCAAACCTATTCTCTTCCTCACTTTCTCTTTCTTCTCCCACGAGCTCTCTGCAAAACCCTCACCTCCACCTCCTTCGTCCCACGCTCCTGTGCAGAGCCATCATCATCACCATCTCCTCACCTCGCAATCACCAACCACTCCATCATCACCGCCATCACTCTTTCTCTTATTATCTCTTTCACAGCTTCTTTACAAACCTAGAAGCTAGGTTAGAGATGATTAGGGTTAGGGTTTTCACCAACCCCTTGCATGTCGATTCAGAGGTCAGGGACGCGTCAAGGGAGCGAGAGCAGGTTTGGGTCGTCAGTGTAGTTGTTAGTTTTTATTGTTTTGTGAGTTATAAATCCTTGTTTTGAGGTAAGAGAAATTCAGTCAGTTTTTAGGGTTCTTAGTTTTAGTTCTGCAACTTTAATTTTTGAAATTCTTTTAATTCTGTATCATGTTCTAAGCAATTAAGCTAGGGTGGAGATGAAACCACTTATGTCTATAAAAAGTTAATTCACTATCAAGTTTCAGTTCTTATTGTTGTGTAATGCATTAGGATTATTAACTAATTGTTGAACAAATGAGTTTGTGATAGAGTGTACTGTCAAAAGACACTCTATACTAGGAGCTGATTAGTGAAAGCAATTAGAAAAATTTCCATATAATACCTCCAAGGGTGGTGTAAGACTAGAACTTGTGTGTATTACCTTAGTATAGGTTTAGGAGGTGAATTCAATCACCCTAGTGCCCTCAATTCATCAGTTACAACAGCTTTGCTTGTCATTACCTTAGTTTACAATCACTGCAACTACTCAAATTTGTCGTATCGACACACAAACAAATCAAAATATCTTTGTCACTTGTAGAAATCAGTTAAGGAGAGCCTTAGTCAATCTTAGTACACTCTAGTTTCTTGTGGGATCGACCCGTACTTCCCACGTCTCCGATAGACGCCGTGCACTTGCGGTTTAGACATAGTCGTAGGATAAATCACATCTTAAAATCCTACCAACTACACGAATGACGAGCCTCACTGTAGCAGCCACGGACAGTGGAGTCTGCAGAATTGCGACGGAGCTAGGCGCAGCAGCTTTGAATGAGCTGGTCTGCAAAGCAGCGACGAACAGCAGCTTGGATCGTAGCACCGATCGGCTGGTCTGCGGCGGCATTTAACACGATTACAAAGAGCTGCGATGTTGGACGGGCAGGAATACAAACAGATCCGGATGCTAGTAGTTTCGATCAAATGGATCGCAGCAGTGCTCTTTGAGGGACTGGATTTAAACTTGATTCGATAAACCTAGGTGTAACGGTTACAAATAAAACTAGACAGCATCAATTGCGTCCAACTGAGTGCAACCAGACTGCATCAGTTGCTTCCAACTGAGTACAGAATTTATAGGCAAAACTGGATTGCATCGGTCGCGTCCAACCGAATGCAGCAGTTGCTTTTGAACTGGAGTACAATAATTCAATCAACATAACTATATCAGTTTAACATTGCGATTGTAAAAATTGCGTAAAAATATTAGGGTGTACGCTCGCCCCTCTTAATCCCGCAACTCGTTGGAGGATTAAGAAGTTTGATTTTTGAAATTTCGATTTTGAAGCTTAATTCCGCATTGCAATTAGGTGCTATGTAACTTGCCTCCAAGCGTATGAAGTGTTACACAACTTGCCCCAAAAGAGTAATTTAAGACCATGAGGTGTTACATATCTCGCCCCCAAGTGATGGTCGAGTCATGTTGAGGTGATATGCAACTCGCCCCGGAAGATAGTAATTGTCATGTTGCTCAATGCTTGCACAAGGGTGCACTTTGCCTTCTTTTGCATTTTGCTCGCGCATGGGATTTTGAAGATGTTCGCTATCTGGAATTCGCGCGGGGCCAATCCCCACTATTCCGGATGCGACAGGTGAAATGTGTGCATCCCTCGTTGAAGATGCATGCCACATTAAAGGTGTCTTCTTGAACAAAAGTATGCATGAATATATGAAAAGATGCAAAAATATGTAAATTGTATATTTACCTTATTGAAAATGTTACTGCGACTTCGCTTTCGAAGTGATCAGGATGCCCACTGGCTATGTTGGTGTTTTTAAGCGACGATGATTAGTATAGTTGCCTTAGCGTCTCGTCTCGACTTAGTAATTGATTTGTCTCGTGGGACCGGAATGCACCAATTAAGTCAAAGTGGATCGAAGACAATTGCCACAGGCCGTATTTCTTGTTGTGATCAACAGATGCCTGCTGATTATGCACAAAATGGATGAATCGATTGAGAGGAAAGCGATTGAAACGATTTGGGAAAATCGGACTGTGAGTTCGACCCATCGGGACGGTAGGGAATTAAAAAGGATTTGCGGCAGATTCGATCAACAAAGCCAGGCATTTATTCTTTGTGAAAGCTGATTACAATATTTCGATCAAGCGATCGTAATAGTTATGTGGAAAAGGACTACGTGATTCGATCAATCGGACTGCATGATATTTTCGATGGTGATTGAATGTGACCAAGTTTCAGTCTTTGTCATTTCACATTTCTAAAAATTTTAACTTTCTCCGAAAATTGGAATGTTGCCTTCACGACCTTGGTAATTGACATACGATCTCAACGGGCCGACAATCACTCAGTTTGGATGCACGAAGAAGAAGTTATCGAGGAAACAACATTGGTTGGTCAACGCCTTGCTCTAATATGTTGATGACGTGATTGTACCAAAAAATATTATTCTCCAATTGCAAAATTTTACCTTCATGTCGTAGGATATTGAAATGCGATCGCAACGAGCCAAAAATCATCCAATTCGGACGTGAGACGAAGAAGATATCAACGAAACAAATTTTTTGACCAAGCCCTAGTGGGGTGTAGATATCCGCAAGGCAAGAGAAACTGGGCGGAATAATCCGAGGGCTACGGGATTAAAGTTCTCTGCGTTGCATTGAATCAGGATTACGGAATTAAGTTGCACCGCGCCGCACCGAATCAGCAGCTCCAATTAATCGGCGACTACTCGCCGATTGCCTTCGCCCAGTGGCAGCGGCTCTATCCCTGTCGTCATTGTTTCGTGATGGCCGTTTTTTTTTTTTTTTTTATTATTTTTTATTTATTTTGATTTTGATGTTTTAGAGAGCATCGAAAATGGACGTACCAGGGAGCATCAACGGTCTTCTTTCGCCGAACATCGAAATTTGATGTAACATGAAGCATCGAACTTTTTTCTGAGAATTGAGTTGGATGTAGCCCAGAACATCGAAGTTCGATATACCACTGAGCATCAACGGTTTACATTCGCCGAACATCGAAATTTGATGTAACATGAAGCATCGAACTTTTTCTGAGGATTGAATTGGATGTAGCGCAGAACATCGAAGTTCGATATACCAAAGAGCATCAACGGTTCATATACGTGGCTCATCGGAGTTTGATGTTGGAAGAAGCATCGAAGTTTTCCTAATTGATGGAAGTGGGTGTACAAAACCTATAGAAGTGGGTGAGTGAAAAGAAAGGTGGGTGAACGAAACTCCTGAAGAGGGTGAACAGATCTGAGGCCGTTAGCCGCCGCTCGTATTGGCCGCCGGGGTAGGCCGCCGGCCTTGGCTGCCGTTTTTTTTTTTTTTTTTAACCTTTCGCAACACATTTCTGGAACTGTGATTTTTGCCTTCGGATCTTTGGTGACAGGTTTCATTGACTTGTTGTGTTTTCCTTGAAAGCTTCTCGTAACATCCTATGGATTTTTAGCAACGGTTGTGTGGACTGTTGCTGTTTCTCCTAGGATTTTCACCATGATTTTCCTTCACTTTTGTGGCCCTTTCGGAATTTTTACGAGATGCTTTTTTCGGAGGTTTTCCCTTGGGTATTCAACCACCTTGAGATGTAGACAATCTGGACAACTTTGCGATCATGACAAGTATTGATTTTGTCATTCGGCAAACTTGAGCAATTGAATGGATAATGCGTTATTTGAGAAGCAATTTTTTCGGACTTTGGACTTGAACATCTTTGCGGATCGAACATCCGACAATAACCACGGTGATTTTTGCGGTGAGTCGGTTTTGGTAGCTTCCGATCGCGATCTTTGGGCTATAGTAATTGTGATTAATCAATCATAGCCATTTGCGATCGGTCAAGGCAGTGATAGAAATCAATCGATCCGACCATGTTGTGGATCGAATATCCTACAACTTTTTTGATGGTATTTCACTACATCTTTTGTCATGAGCCGAGCGTCGATAACACTATCATGATTTTTTGTAGTGATGCGATTTTCGGCCGAGATATCTGCAGGTAATAGCTTTGACAAATCAAACGCAGCGAATCTTGATTCGGCAGATTGCGATCAATCAGGATCGTAGTATGTGCGATTATACGATCAGCCCGGCAATTTTGCGATTGTTTGATTGTATTTATTATGATCAAATCGACTGCGGCGATTGCGATCAAGCTGGATGATCGATGATTTTTCAAAACGCTCGATTGCTTTTTCACGGACACGATTTTGAAGCATTCTCTACAACTTTTCTCAATGGGAAAACACGATTTATTTTCTCGTATCTCCCCTTAGTCGGCGCCAATGTTTGTGCCCGAAATTACTTTTGGGCACGAAACACGATGAATGGATAGTTTGGTGTGTATTTTGGGTTAGGAGACGAATTGAAGAACAAATAAAGAGATAAAGATTGACGTAGGTTTTACGTGGTTCGGCATGGTTTGCCTACGTCCACGGATGAATCCCCTTGGGGAGAAGTGTTTTATTGATCATTGTATTACGGTGTATGTTTTATCTCCTATTGGCTCCCCCCATAGTTGATTTCTGCTCCTCCCTATTTATACAGTTCCACATCTATATATAAACATAAATTACATTAACTGCTCATTCATGTCTCCATCATCAATTCGGTATGAAACTGATGCATTTAGCCTTCGCATGGCCGAAACTATTTGCAATTAGTACCGCATGGTGGCTATTGCATTTAGCATTGCATGGTTGAAATTGTTGCATTTAACTACATGGCTAAATCTTTGAATTCAATTCGCGCCATTCGAAATTCTTTGGAATTTAATTTTGCATGAAATCGCACATTTATGCTTCCATGATAAATTCTGCATAAATGATGGTCAGCGGTATTGGCGGATATTCTTTGGCGGAGCAATTTGATCGCATGGGTAGGGACTGGCTTGATGGTCGGCCAGGCATGATGGTGGCGGTATGGATGGAGGGCCGGTTGTGACATGGTTGGAGAGCGGTTTGCGGCGCGGAAGAGTTTTTGGCTGGGAATTGGTTAGCAGCATTGCTGGCTACAAGACTGAAAATTGGCTAGGGGTGCGACTGCCTTCGATAGTTGACCGACGGTTGACTTTGACTGTTGACCGATCGTTGACCATTGACCTTGGACTTAGGAAGTTGACTTTGATAGTTGACCGACTTTGACCATTGACCAAGTGCAGTGCAGACCGGTGGGTTGCCTTGGTTGACTGGTTAGTGGGCTTGGATGAGGACCAAAACATGATTCAAGTACCAATTTGGCCCATTAAGTGGTATTTTTACTTATGGTACAAACAATAATAAATAATCTATTCATTATAAAGTGTTCTTTAGTTAGTGTTTCACTAATTGCACATAATAAATGATTAATCATTTTTTAATTATAAACATTTTCTTAATTAATTATAATATTTAATTCTATTAATAAGTAATTTTGATAAATAATATCAATAGACATTTTTGGCGACAACGAGTAGTAGAAGAGGTGGAGGCCGAAAGATTAGTGGTGGTTAAGGGCGGAGCCAAGCACAATTATACTTATTTTTGTTCTTTTATCGTAAAATGGGATACAAAGTTCATTTTTCACATGTATCCAACTTGCCAAGAATTTTTTCTCCCTCTTTCCTCAAAATCCTGGCTCCGCTCCTGGTTTGTGGTGGAAGAAGTAGTGACGGTGAGTGCCGGTGAGTAGTGATGGACATTATTAATTTTATGTTGTCGTTACAACATCGATAACATCATAGTGTGGAAGATGTGGTTGGTTTTTTTTAACACTTTTGATAAATGAAGGTACCATATATTTCAGGAATGATATCATACAAGATAATATTTTCATGATCGTAGTTGGATCACCCAAATGGTCCCCCTGTTATCTTTGGTAGTATATCGTATAAATCATAATTTTTTAATGTTAAAATAAAATTGATTGCAATACAAAAACGAATATATACACGGAAAAAAAAATAATGAAACTAATCAATTGACGACATTTTGTTCAATCTAAACCTCATATGGCATTTGTGATTGAAAATTAGAATTGTGTCCAACAACCTACATGGGGGTAGGTGGCAGTGGTGGAGTCAAAAATTGACATTGAGGAGGCCTACTTTTTTTCTTTAAAGAAACACGTAAACTTTGGTGGACTAAACCAAAAATATATATGGACAAAGTACTATTTATAAAATAAACTAAAAAATTTATGTAGTTATTAAAAATTTAAGGGGTTAGAGCCAGGTTAGTCAACCCTTGGCTCTGCCGCTAGGTGGTGGTGGATAAAAAAAATGGATTCATATGGTTTTATGGTGGTGGCGGGTATTGGTGAACAAAAACATATTATGCTAATTTCGTAACGCCACAAAATATGTAACGTTGGAGAGTTTATATCATCCGTTCGATGCAAAAAAATAATACTCTCTGCCTATTTGGAGGATCGACAACATGACCATGATAGATAAGTTAGCTGGAGCGAAATATGAGCATGGGAAGACTTTTATGGACGGTATTGATTAGTTGATTTCACTGAGATGAGCGCTGCTGACGACATATTTCCAAAAAATATTTAAACTTCCGTTTTCATATAGAGCATTATCTCATTATAAGCGATGAACCTAAATAAAAAAGTGTCTGGAAGTTAAGATTATATTTCTTTCGTTTGAGCAAATCTCCGGCGGTAAAATATTAAAGGAAAAAAACAAGAGGAAAAAGAGAGGAAAATCCCAACTATTTTTATGAAAAACCCATATTAAATCATAAGGAGTTGATAAGTATTCGGGACACAAATTATACGATATATTAAAAATGAACCAACATCATGGCCCGTGCCGTTACGGCACGGGTTAAGGGCTAGTATATAAATAAAATATGTATATACGTGTCCGCGTCCTAGTTTTTTGAAAATTTTGTCGTGTCCGCGTCTGTGCAACCCAGCATATGATGCACGAAGAAAACACAAATCTACTTGGAAAATTGACAATCGCCATCCATATGACATTAGTCCAACCGATACAAAAATAAAATGTAATCCGACGTATATTAACTCAAATACAAAACTCATATGGATATTAATCTACGGCTCTAATTTGCTTATCCATAGAAAGCTTATCCAAGTTCGATTATACACATTTGAGATTTCGAGCTGAGTTTAACTCGCTTACATATTTCTCGGAATATGTGTTTGTAAGTTTCGCTTCAACCAAGTTCGTCTTATATACTTAACGAAAGTACACATTCCGGTACGCATACTTGCGTAAGGTACAGGTTCGGGAATATCGGTTGGGTTTTTGGAAGTGTACTAAGTATGCGTACACGTTTGCATACTGGCGAACCCAAACTCAGAACGGGTACTTAAGTATGTGTACCCGTTTACATAAATTGAGTGGGTCAATCGATATTGGGTAATATTGATGGATAATAAGTGAAATTAAGCGAAGATGGATAGAAAGAAATTAGGTTTGACAAAATCCAGAGATCAACTTCATTTTGAATCATATGAATCAAAGATTTTGGATTTTTTTCTCATCTCCGTCTCTGTTTTCTTGGATCACGAAATTAGGATATAAATGGTATTTCAGGTCGCACAAAAAGGTGAAAATTATAAAAATAACCAGGATTATGATTATTAAATTGTTTATCCGAACAATATAAATCCAAGAGTATTTGACAATGAGAATGATAAGAAACGATTTCGATTATTATCTTCAAACTAGAATTTCGAATAATCAGTACAAAAGGGGATGTGAATTAACCCGAAAGTTATCATCGGCAAAAACATTATTTGGATTGAATCGTAAAAATGAGAATGAATCAATTGAATGGAAATGGATTAGAAAATGAGAAAAATTGGAAGATATCGTTATTAGCCTTCGATCAGATGAAATTCGAAAACACTTTTAAAAGACTTAGGTCCAAGAAATAAATTGTATTTCACCCACAAGTCTATAACGATTTAATTTGAAAATTGATTGAGCAGTTAGAGTATTTATTAATTTCACACGATAAATTAAAAAATTGTATATGAAAAAATTTATTCAATCAATATAAATATGAAATTATTACTAATCATCTACATATGGATCAAGAAAACACAAATCATCGTATGATCTGGGTTGCACGGACGCTCCATTTCTTGAGCTGTGTCCGCGTCCGACTCGTGGCGGACACGGGACGCGCGTGGGACGCTGACACGTCGTGTGTCCGACGCACCAATTTGCGCGTCTGGTTTGGACGCACCGATGACGCGTGTCCGACGCATTTTTTTTTCATTTTCATATAAACTTTTTCCTTTATTTTTACTATTATTAACCAAATAAAGAAAGACAAACATTTAGATCAATAATTTAGGTCTTTATTAGGACTTTGTAATTGGAAATGACATCGCGTATACCCTTAGTTGGACATGTGTTGATCTAAGAATGCATTTTGATTGTGCTATGTTTTTAATAGTGACTGATTATTTGACATTCGTCGTGTATAAACAAACGATATCTTCTTTTCTTTTGAAATCTATATTATAAGGGACAACGGTGTTTTACCACATCGACGGTCAACTACATTTTATCTATATTATAAGGGACAACGGTGTTTTACCACATCGACGGTCAACTACATTTTAGATACATAAAGGACGGTCTAGATATAGTTACACACAATGGATGGAGATATACATTTCGGGCATATAAACGACGGCCGATATATGACTCGGGGGACACGATGGTTTTCTAGAACATAAATGTCGTGCGTTACACCCTTGACCTAAGCCTCTCCATTAATCTTATACTGTATATATCGGATGATAACATCCGTTTGGACCGTTTCGCTTCTTTCTCTTTTTTTTCACGCACCTCCAACAAACATAAAGCTGAACGAACCTTTCTCCGTCGAACAGATCGTAGGCGCTCAGATATCTAATTTTTTTACTCTGATTTTCAATTTTCAGTTCTTAATTAATTTGTAGCATGTAATTAGGGTACACCAATTCATGGTTGTTTATTCATTCTTGATTATGCAGTATTTTTTTGGGAAAATGTTGACTCGGTTTATCTTTTGATATGAACAGAGGGCATCTCATGCAGAAGAACTTCCACCTTACAAGCAAAAGAACTTTGTTATCATTGTTATCGTTGGTGACCACACCTACTTATCTATCCTTCGTATCCCTAACACCAGGTATTGTTTTTCTAACCTTGCTTTAAATATATCCATTTTGTTTGATCTCTACCCTAGCTATTTTGGTTACTGTTTGATTTCGTTATATATATGGTCACGAAATATCGTCATTGATCTTTATCATATCCTCAGGTTTTATTTGATTCATATATCTCACTAATATGGCTTTACTAGGAATAACTTTCGCACATTTTTTTTAAAGGAATACCAAGGTTAGGCTTATGGATTCAAGGAAGTCTACCAAACTTTACCCAAGGAAGTCTCTTTGTCATCGACGAATGTCACAAAGATCCACTTCAACATGGACCTTCCTCTAAGTTATGGAAATACGGGAAAGGTAAGGAACCATCTCATATTTTCTTAGTCATGGCTTGGAGTGCTCCACATACAATGATGCACACTCATATTAAACTAATGTGTAATACAAATACTGGCAAAACACACACACCGTCAAGTAACTTTACCTATCAAAAGAGGGAACTCCACGGCCGCACTTTTGATGTCTGAGAACCGGAAGACAATCTCTGACTTATTGATGGCCAAATGAGATGCCGGGCGTAATTTATATTTCTCCTTTTTGAATTGAAATATCCAACCATACCAGATATGTTTCTAACTGCAGATTAATGCAGGAACATGATATATATTTGTGTCGTGCAACTGCGAACAGGCTTATGACCGATGTTGGTTTGTACTACTGAGTATGCAGCAACTGCACAAAGAAATGTATTGTAGAAGAGAGTGACCAATGAAGCACCAATTCAAAGCAAAGCTCGATGTACCCACTCCCAGCCGCTATTATAAATAGTTTCTTATTGAAAACCTTCCTTTATTTGTTCTATGAGCACTAAATCTCTCATCCTTCTATTTGAAATAGGCTCATGCTCCCGTTAGGATTCCAAGACCCAGCCGGCTTAACTAATTTTTGTTGCACTTGATAGTGAGGTGCTAAATATTGTCTTAGCACCAGCATCAGAGGTCATCATATGATGGGAGAGGTAAAAAAACCTATTTAGATTAATAAAAATGAATCACATGGCATAAATCAGTGGTATAAAAATGAGGTAAAAAAACTGTGTCAATGTATTCCACCATGATTTACTTACCTACCTTTTCTAAATGTGTAATCTGTATGAGTGCTTCATAAAAGTATCTTCATATAATTTTTGCGCGCTATTTTATTGAAATAAGTATAATGTTTTGTTAACTCATTTTTACTATATTTCTTAGAAATGTTGAGAGTGACCATTTGTTGGTTGGATTCTAGCCAACATCGTGTATGTTGCAGCTATGAGTGGACTATTTGATCAAGAATCAAGGCGAAGAAATGTAAGTAGATGTTCGTTTCAAGGTATTTTCTTATACATTGCAAAGGACTATTTAGCTATGAGTTACAAACCACTATTCAAGTGGGACTAAAACTAAAGAAAAGGAATTGGATAGACGGAAAAGCATGCATTAGTTACAACATGTGGATTACGTCTCTAATTAGAATTTTTCACCACCAAATGTTTCATAGGTCCATTTTTTTCCACATTAATTTTTTAAATTGGTGTGAATCGCTTGCTTTTTTTTCTTTTCTATTTCCCACTAATGTAGACTTTTCATTTATGTTTCAGGAAGCAGAGAGTATGAACAATATTGACTCTACTGACGGTGCCTTAAGGAAATCAACTCTTCGTGTAGTGGTTTTATATTCTTATTTGTAAACAACACTACAAAGAAAAGAGGCCTTTGACAACGGACATTCGAAAAAGTTTCGCGAAACGTTGTATTATTTGATAATTTACCACACGCATTATTTGTTTTTAAAAGTAACTATGCATATTTATTTGGATATAACTTTGAAGGAAACATGTTCGAGATGTGAAGTTGCATCGAAGCTGCAAAGCATCTCACAATTAATAGCCAAATGTTTTAGCAATTTTATTGATTCCGGGATGATGGTTAACGTTGTAGTAGCAGGATTTCCCACACTACACCCCTTACTCGATTTTGCCTAATTAATCCATTAGAAGATATAAGATCAAGAACATTTATTGATTGAATTCATGAAGTGTTTACACAGGAAAATAGAATTACACTTAGAAGTTAAAACACTCTTAAGTTTTCTCTCTCCTAATGACTTGCCTAACAATTCTAAAAAGATCCCCTCCCTCATTACAGACTCATCTAGCCCTTTATATAGGGTAATACATAGTGGATGACAGCTAAGCTACCCTTTATTTTCGGGAATGTCCCGCGAAGTGTCGAGATGCACAAACATTCGCTCTCGCGACACTTCTTTAACCCTCGCTGGTCTTTCGTCTTCTTTATGTTTTGCCGGTCGTTATTCATTCGTCGTTTATTTTAGCTCCTCGCGATTGCCTCGCGACAGCGTCGTTTATTAATCCCGCGAGTCTTGTACGTTGCGATATTATGATCCTACATCTTGCCTCTTTTCCTTAAATATTGCTTGAAGAGCGATCTTTAAGGAAAAAAATCGTGGTAGCAATCTTTGATTTTTGTTGATGAAGGAACGAGCGAGAAGAATACTTGGACTTGAAAAGTACGTACTTGCCTCTATTCTTTTGCGAAGTTAGGAGCTTCTTTGAGATATATACGAAGTATCGTCTCCCATCACTCCTCATACTTCTCCGCGAGGGAGGAGTATCATAAAAATTTTTATAATATTCTTGCCGCGACTGCTTATCTTTATCCGTTTCGGTTTTGTACTTTTACACGGATTTTGATTATTAATGTCTTTTCTTGACACGTCTCTTTCAACCGCTTATTCTTGACCATTCATGTCTTTTCGCATTAAATGACTTCGTTTTTCTCAAGGATCTTTTTCCCTATATATAGTTTTTTTTCCTCCTTTTCATTCTTTAGTTTCTCTCTCGCAACCTTTCTTTGACTCTCTCCTTCCGCAATTTGCGCTCCTGCTAATGAGATCTTTTCTTCATCCTTTCTAGCGTTGATCTTAATCTCCAATCTCCTTCCATTCCCATACCGATAAATGGCTGCCATCGGTCGTGCATACAAAACTTCTTTTGAAGAAGTTCAACAAAAGCCGCTTGAGAAGGGTTTTACTCTATCAACCATTCCTAATCGGGAACCTTCATCTATTCTTTACGCAAATTTGTTTTTCGATCATCAATGTGATGATCAAAAGATTATAGTCTCGCTAGGTCGACTTCTCGCGGGACTCCCATTCCTTTGTACAATCCTGAGATGCCTCTATTTTATGAAATCTTGGCCCATGAAAAATTCTCTCGGGCTGTTTATCAATTAAGTGGCGATTGTATTCGCCTGATGCTTGAGTTCGCGAACCGCGGTGCAGGCAAAGGATCTTTATACCCTAACACCGTAAATCCCAAATTCGCAGAGACTTGGAAATATTTGTGGAGAAATACACATGGAAATTTTTTCAAAATTACTCAAAGTGATAACTATGGTGAATGCGAGATCTCATTGGGGCGTTCTTTGAAGAAAAAGGATAATGTCTCGAAGATAAATTACTCATGCAAGACATTGATTGGCACCCGTGCAATAATACCTCTCCTCGTCATTCCAAAGATGAGAAATGGTGGGTCGTACCCTTGATCTTAAATGGTCCTTACATCGCGGCTCGCATATTCTTCCCCTGCGAATCTCGCAGGATATCATCCTTGGGAATTCAAATGGCCCGAGAAGAAGAAAGAGGTATGTTTCCAACTTCAAATTTTGCTTTCGCAACTTTCTTTCTATAATTCTTGAGTTTGTAAACTCTTTCAGATAGCGAGGAGTTGAGAAGAAGCTACAAAAAGGATCCGTCGGAGGATACTCTTACATTGCTTCGATCGCTTACGAGTGAAGTAAGAATCACTTCCTTTCTTCTTATTTAAAATGTATTGTTGCCTCCGTTTCTTATCTTTACGTGTATGCGAAGGTTGGAGCTGAAGAAACTATTCTCGCGAAGATTAAAAGTAAGGGTAAACTGTCGCTCATAAGGGTAAATCCTCCGCCCCTTAACTAAGAAGCGAAAGGTTCAATCCTCTTCTCGCCTTAGCTCAAGCTCGAATCTTCGACGAGGATAACCATGACTGAATCCTTCTCTCGCCAAGAAGATTCCATCGACCCGTTCTTCCATGGATCGGTTATCTAGCATCTTCTCGTGATTTGTTTCCAAGGAATGGGAGATGCTCCTCTAGCTTCTCTTTGCGGGTCTCTCGCAAACGTGTGTAATCGTCTTTCTTCGAAGGCAATAATTCATTCAATGGAGTCTCTAGAATTGTGTCTCCCGACCTTTTGAATGCACTTGGGTCTCTCGGTATGTGTACAGTCATACTTCCACCGCTAACTTTTAGATTGTTTAAGTATATATATATGTTTTAATGATTTTTCTATCTTCTTTTATAGGTTGGAAGAACTTCCTTTGTAGTTGCCTCGAGACCTTGAGAGAAGACGCAACAATCTTGAAAAGAAGAATTTGCAATTGAGCAAGAAGATTCAAGAATTAGAGACCGAAGTCTGCGTCATCTCGCGATAAAGACGAGAGAATTCAAAAGTTAAATACCGAACTTGACTCCCAAAGGGATAAGGTGTCCACTCTTCAAAACGCTAATCAAAGAACTTTATGGTATAAAATTTTACCTCCTTTTACTATTTTTATTTTAACGGTCGCCTATTGCTACCTAACTTATTACTTTCATGAGATGTATATAATCTCTCCGATGAGGCTATTCTTCTCCATACATTTCTGATCCTATGGATAATAACCTTCTTCTCGCTCACCTCAACAACTCTTTAAGTAGTTCATCAAACAAAATTAACTCCCTTTCATTAAATGAACTTAGGACCAAATATCGTCTTTTAGAAATTGAACATAGATCTGGTTTTAAGTGTTTGCCAACCAATTTAAACGAATGTTTCTCGAGTCCAATAAAGAAATCAAAATTTTGAGGAAGAAAATTAGTGACCTTATAGATGATAAAGATCGGATTGCTAACAATGGTGCATGTGCATTAGCAACATTTCAAAAATCTCTCCTTGAACTACAAATTGAACGGGATGAATTACTTCGCCGAGAATTCCTTGCTTAGTGAGCGAGAAGATCAAATTCGTTCCCTCCTTGTTATAAATAGTGACGATGAATTCGCCTGGGCTGCGAAAGTTTTAGATAATGCCGGGAATAACCTAGGTGTTGATGTTAGTCTTCACGCCGAGCATACTTCCTTGATTAAAGATATGATATCGATAGAGAAGGTTATTTATTACACCTTACTACCTCTTACTACAGTAATATTGCTTGTAAATTATTAACTTGTTGTTACTTATTTGCAGAATGCGAGAAGAGGCTTCAAAAGTTAGAATTAGAGAGCTTGAATCGAGAAAGAACAACTCGCGAGAATTTTCCGGCGAGAATTGAAGAACTCGAAACGAAAAAGAACATTTCGCAAAGAATCTCTCCTTCGCGAGAATAGATATTCCAGTTGAAGAAACAATTTCTAACGACAGTGGAGAATTTTAGCAATGATGCTGTTCGTTTGCAATGGAGGCATGGAGTATGTTTGTAAGGATCACAATATCCTCTCGCATTCATATCCCTGTCTCCTTGAAAAGATTCTGAGAATCTGCCTGTCTCAGACGTTTCGATAGCGAGGCCGGCGAAGAAGAAAAT
This sequence comes from Papaver armeniacum, assembly GCA_023531295.1. NCBI lineage: Eukaryota > Viridiplantae > Streptophyta > Magnoliopsida > Ranunculales > Papaveraceae > Papaver > Papaver armeniacum. Next base: position 336,370 of record JAJJWW010004946.1, read on the forward strand.
TTCGCGATGAGAATAATCGATCAAGAATCGGATGAAGAAGAATCGCCAAAGAAATAACTCTTTTTGTTTTCTTTTTTCGCTTGTAATATCTCGTACATTTTAGTATCCTTTTTATAGTGTATTTCTTGGATTTTTCCCTTCGGGTAGTTCTTCCTTGTGATATAATCGGCTAACATTATTGATGTATAACTCTTTCATCAGAAGATGAATAACAATATTTCACTTTCCCCATTCCCATACTTGCCTCATTATTTATCTTCGGATGAAAGATCTTATTTGTCATCATTGTTATTAAAATGTATCGTTGCGACAATGTCGCCTTATGCTTTTGGTGGTCTTCACTTTAATTTTTCTTGTTGCGACAAGTTTGCAAGCGCCTTTACATTTTCATGCAATGGCCCATTGACCTTGCCTTATCATTTTTGTGTGGTCTTCCAAGTCAGACCTCCCTAATTAGAGGTCCTCCCCTGCCACCTTTTATCGCGACAAAATCGCAGGACGTCTTTACACTTGTATGTAAGGACCCCTTGATCTTGCCTTATCATTTTCCAAGTATTTTTGCCTCTGCAGGATGTTTTAGTTGCGACAATATGACAGGCCTAAATATCCTTGCGAACATAAAGCCCCATGACATTGCCGTCTTGCGACGAAATCGCAGACGTCCCGTACACTTTCGTGTAAAGACCCATTGATCTCGCCTTACCCTCGCGTTAGTATTATTGCCTCTGCAGGATCATTGCACAAATATGACAAGCCTAAGTCTCCTTGCGAAAACAAAGCCTCATGACATTTGCGTCTGTTTTGACACCCCCCCTAATGGAGAGCGTCGCCCTTATCATCTCCCCGGTTGCCCCTTCAAGGAGGCGAAACATCGGCCATACAAGACTAGCTCCTCCCATCCGGTCTTAACAACAACCGATTGTTTTCGCAGCCTCTTATCCCTTATACCTATATGGTTTATGGTTACGAGACCGCACCCTAAGTGGAGTTTTCTTGGCGAGTGCAACGCATGCCAAGACTTGCCAAGAATGGCGGAGGTAGGTTCATCCATCCAGGGCACTCGCTCAACCGTGTACCCCGGCGCCTTGAGCATACATCGACTCCTAAGAAGAGACCCTCGGTCGCCCAACCAGGTATAACCTACATATATAGTTGGGAATCCAAGGTACCTCTTCCGGATAGGCTTTCATGGGCCCAAATTTCCATGACTCGGAGCTTCGTGGAGCGGTGTAACCTTCCCCCCGAGCCATGTCGAGAGATACCCCATTATGACGCACTTTAGGTCTTACATTTGCCTCTTACGAAATGTTATTCGCGAACTAGGGTGTACGCCATAAAGGTTTGTCCCATTCTTTTACTTATTCATATTTGTTAAATCATTCAATCATTCATGTTTCATTATTCATGATTCTTGTTTGCAAAGTATTCGCACAATTCTCGTATTTTCATTTTTCTTTCTTAATTGAATTCCCATATACTCTTGGCTGCGAGATTCTGCACATCATTACTTCAATTGCTACTTTTTCTCCCTTTTTTGTTGATTATTCACTTCTTATGCCTTTTGCTCCTCATATCCTTTGCTTCTTTATTACCATAATATTCGCTTTGTCTCTAGGCACTCACCTCGCGAGGTACGTTCGATCCTTACTTCTATGGCATCCACCATCAATTTTTCCTTTCTCTGCTCATCTCTCACATGTTGTTTCCAACCTTTTCTTTTGGCATTCCTTTCTTCGCAGCTTTCTACATCTACTTCATGACATTGTTGCGACTCCTTCCAATCTCCTGTATAATACCAATGCCATTTGGATGTGGGAATTTAATATATTGATGATACGTTGACGCGACTCCCAAGATTTCATGAAGCCATGGCCTCCCAATCAGCGCATTGTATGGAGATTCCACGTCAACCACACGAGAATAAAATATCGTTGATAATCCCTGTAGAGGTATTCTCATGTGAACCTCTCCCTTTGGTTTGTTTGCGGTGCCATTAAAGCCATATATCTTGTATGTAGAGGGGATCAAATCCTCATCTTTTCCTCCCATCGTCTTGTAAGTATGGTAGAAGAGAATATTTTACCGAACTTAGGTGTCGATTAAGATTCGGTTGATCGCCCGACAAGCTTCTCGCCTCATCATCTTCTCCATCAACTGGTTTCGGGTTAATCTCTAGTTTCACAACCAACGGGCTATCATGTGTTTCTCTTCCTTTTGGCACTTCATCTGCAGAGAAAGAAATAGTCTTCACTGCCACTTTTCTAAGCTGCGTCGTTCTCGCCAGGCTCATTATTTCTTTATCATCGACATCTCTCGTAAAGACTCTCCGAGCACATTGTCATGAAAATCTTCGATTGTGCGATAAGAGTGGACGATAGAGTTGCAATTCAAATTTTGGCTTTCGTTCGATTTCTATCACAAATGTTTCCTTTCCTTTATTTGACATTTTGCTCTGTGCATTTTCGGTGGTGGTGGTAATGTCTGGCCTTTTTCTTCTCCTTTTAGAAAGTGATTCGGTTTCCCTTGATCAATCATCCCGAGAATAATTCTCTTTACATTTACGCAATCGTTTGTTTGATGTCCATGGGCGATGGTAAGAACAAAACTCATGACTTCGTCGCTTTGGTGGTGGTTCCATCCCCGCGTTCCAAGGTCTTGGTACTTCTTCCATCACGAGTATAGCCTCCGAGATCTTTTCCACACTAGCATTCGGTGGAGGCATCCTAATTGGTTCCCACACTATTCTGCGGCTTCTCTTGCCCTCCATGGTTATATTGCCTTCGTCCACCATAAGTTTCTTGCACATGATCTAACCTCTCGAATCTTATTATTCTTTGTTACGGTTATAGTAGTTCCTTTCTTGTTCAAATTCCTCCTGGTCATGGCTTCCCATAGCTACTATCTTCCCATTGTCTCTCATCATCCTTCCCCCTTGCTTCTTTGTCCTTGCGAAGTGCTCGCCACTTGTATTGATGAACTGAGGTAACAAGCTTGCGTTCGCAGCATTCGAGTTTGTGTTCGCGACTTGGATAAGAATTCATTTCATTCTGTCTTTCTTCTAAGGCGATATATTCTTCCCTGTAATTCTCGCGTTCTGCCATCGTGATTGTATTTTTGACTCTAAAAATTTGAACGTATAACAAGTTAGTCGCGAAGAGAGCATTCACAAATGAGAGGATGAGATATCTTTCCTCAACCCGTCCTGCCATTTCGCTACACATGGTTCTCCATCTTATTGTCAACTGCCTTAAGCTCTCGCCAACCCTTTGTTTCAACCCGAATACATCTTCAATTCCTGGTCGTGAAGAATTGTTACTTATGTATGCTCCTAGGAATGTGGCTTGTAAATGATTGAATGATGTGATTGTATTCCTTGGTAGTCCCTCAAACCATTTTAGTGCTTCTCCAATTAGGCTTGATGCGAAATACTTGCACAGTATGGCATCATGATTCTCCCACTGCAACATACACCTCATATAGGCCTTAATATGTCTGCATCGCAGTTGTTCCGTCGAAGATGTTTGTTAATGCGGGAGATTGCACTTAGGAGGTATTCCTCCCATCTGTACTTCTAGCGTGAAGGGATTCTTCGCAGCCTCTGCGATGGCTTCGTCCAATTGTTTCCTTCCTCCTTCCCTTCGCTGTTCAACAATCCTCTCATTTCGGCCAGTTCTCTTAAGATTTGTTCATTTGCCTCAGAACTTGATTCTACCTGGTCTTTTTAGCTCTGCTTCTCTCCTTCTTCGCTCGTGCCTGTTTTGACCTTCTTGTTCGTTATTTTCTTCTCTCCTTTCCCTCGCGACGCTCTTCTTCGTTTCTTTCTTCAATTCGCACGCCATTATATCGGTTGTTCTCTCTTCTTGGTTGTCTCTCAGCTCTCACCTGCGCCCTCTCATATTCTTCATTAATATTTCTATTGGCACAATTTTGTTCCCTTCTTCTTTCGCGGTTATCATGGTTATTCTGCCGGATTGCCTCTTCCATCTCTTGATTTTCCATTTCTTCTCTTAGCCTTTCTCTCTCGCGAGCTAGCCGCGCTTGTTCAATGTAGTGTCTCTCAATGTCATCCTCGATCTCTCGGTTTCTTCTCGATTCTTCTCTCAGTGCAAGATTATTCTCCTTCAAGAATTTGGGTCATTCAATTCTTGGAGTTGCATGTTTCCTTGATTTTCCCTATTCCGCTCATTTTGAAGATTTTGGCTGAGGAATATAACGATCTTCTATTTCTTCTCTTCTCTCGCCATGCTCTATATTCGGATTTTGTGTTTCTCCATCGGTGCTTTCGTTGGTAAAACTCTCCTTCTTTCTTCTCCATTCGATCTTGAACTTGATCTCACGCTACTTCTAGATCTCCTATTTTGCAACCTCATATTTTCCATCCTCAATTCATGATTCTGTCTTGTCAAGTTTGCTCGTTCCTCCGCCTCTAGCCGCCTCTCCTCATGTATTGTTTGTCTCAATCTTTCTAACTTGCGATTTCTTCGTTACCTAGATTCATTTCTCCATTCATTTCTTGCTCTCCTCCTCCTTGTCCATTGTTCACCAACTGCTGCTCCTCTTCTCTCTCGTCTTCAGAATCAGATCTCCAAGTATGTACACTTACTCTATCATAATCCTCAACCGCGTTTGCTACTGGGGAGTTCGGTGGCTGATTTTGATCTTCTCCATCATTTCTCCTATTCATCCTTGATGATTCTCCTGTTTCATTCCTCCTTTCTCCAGCAAGTCTCCCACTTCTTCTTACAACCGTTGATTGCCCTTGTACATTTCTTCTTCTAGCCATTTTTCTTTTTCAATGAATTCTTGAGGATCTTCTCCAAATTTTTTATTTTTTCTGTTAATCCAAATTCCTTCCAATTTCTACGTCAATCTCTTGACAGTCCTTTGTTTCTAGCGCATATGTAGTAGCACAGGATTTCCCACACTACACCCCTTACTCGATTTTGCCTAATTAATCCATTAGAAGATATAAGATCAAGAACATTTATTGATTGAATTCATGAAGTGTTTACACGGGAAAATAGAATTACACTTAGAAGTTAAAACACTCTTAAGTTTTCTCTCTCCTAATGACTTGCCTAACAATTCTAAAAAGATCCCCCCCATTACAGACTCATCTAGCCCTTTATATAGGGTAATACATAGTGGATAACTGACTAAGCTACCCTTTATTTTCGGGGAATGTCCCGCGAAGTGTCATGAGATGCACAAACATTCGCTCTCGCGACACTTCTTTAACCCTGCTTGTCTTTCGTCTTCTTTATGTTTTGGCTTGAATTCGTTATTCATTGCGTCGTTTATTTTAGCTCCTGCGACTGCCTCGCGACAGCGTCGTTTATTAATCCCGCGAGTCTTGTACGTTGCGATATTATGATCCTACAAACGTAAAGCTAAAATGTAGGCCCTATGTTTCCACTGTCGTAATACTTGGTGAATCGATAAGCTTCTCTTTTCTTTTTTGTAGTCTCTTTTACATTTTCCATTTTAAAATCACTCTTTTGCACACAATATATGCATCATGGTAATTATTAACTAGAGTGGTTCCGGACATAACTTCATTTTCAACCACTCTAAAACCGTCAAGACACAGAAGCCCTGTCCCGCTGAAAAAAACAGGGGCTCCCACTTTGATATTTAATTGTGTCTGGACAGTTTTTAGGGACTTTAAAATGGCGGTCTAGCAAGAATTTTGTATTATTATTGGTAGATAAAATTAATGACAATGTTTTTTGTTTGCGAACATTTTAATTTTACCTACCGATGAGAAATCCCGAAAAATAAACAATAAGAGATAAAAAAAATGACCTTAGTTTTAATGCTTACCATCTATATGTTTTAGTCATTTAGTAGAATTACTCATTTGAAATGAGCATACTGTTAGTGACTATTTTGTTGGATGGAAGTAATAAAAATAGACCCAAGCCCGTGCCGTTACGACACGGGTCATATCCTAGTCTATATTATAAGGGACAATAGTGTTTTTCCTTATGGACGGAGATCTACAGTTTGGACGCATAAAGGATGGCCCAGATTGAGATACATATTTAAGTTATTCAATTACATTTGTGGCATATAAAGAATGGTCCAGATTGAGCTAAATATTTAAGATTTTCAATCCACATTTTAGGCATATAAAGAAGGGTCCAGATTAATTCACATATTAATTCTACTTAAGACAATGAATGTAGATTTTTAATGTCATTTATTTGGGAGTTATTCCCCCCATTTAATGTAAAACCGTTTCTTTTATTCTATATAAACAGCTCTATTCATCATTTGCACAACTCTATTCTCAAGGTATGATTCCCTTTTGTTTTGGTTGATTGAGATAATTTTTGTTAGCTTTTCTCTTTAATTTTTGTTAATTTTTGTTAGATTTTCATCCTTTGCACAACTCGATTTCCAAGGTATGATTCTCTGTTATTTGCTTGATTGAGATAATTTTTGTTAGCTTTTCTCTTTAATTTTTTTTTAACATCAATGGATTCATAATGCCTCGCGCCTAATATTTGTTTCATTTATGCAGTTTAATTTCTCTAGATAATTTTTGTTAGCTTTTCTCTTTAATTTTTGTTACCTTTTCATCCTTTGCAAAACTCTATTCTCAGGGTATGATTCTCTGTTGTTTTGCTTGATTGAGATAATTTTTGTTAGCTTTTCTCTTTAATTTTTTGTTTAACATCAATGTATTAAGGGTGCCTCATGCCTAATATTTGTGTCATTTATGCAGTTTACTTTTCATTAATATTGTATTTTGTTATCTCGATTTTTTTTTCATTTGCAGTCAAAAGATACTGATCAGATATGATTGCTATCTATTCATTTTTATTCTTATGTTTGGTTCTTTTTAATACCATACTTAGCTTTTCTCTTTAATTTTTTGTTAACATCAATGGATTAAGGGTGCCTCGTGCCTAATATTTGTGTCATTTATGCAGTTTAATTTCTCTTTGTTACTTTTCATTAATATTGTATTTTGTTATCTCGATTTTTTTTTCATTTGCAGTCAAAAGATATTGATCAGATATGATTGCTATCTATTCATTTTTATTCTTATGTTTGGTTCTTTTTAATACCATACCATTTAATTTCTGTTTTTTTTACACTAAATTTTTATTTTTCTCTGGACAAGAAATTGTCCAATTAGACTTTGACTTCTTCGGGCCAAAATCAGAGGATTTACATGGAGTGAAAATAAATGAAGAAGAAAACGATGGTTGCATTGTTATGCACTTAACTTGGGTCGGTAAATAGCATTTTATTAACTGTATTGCTACTGCTGTTAGAGAGTTCATACTCTTTGTTGGATAAGAGTCGTGTACATGTTCGTATCAAATGGATTAAAGTTTCTTGATTATGTGTGTATGTTATTCTTCAAATTTTTTGTATCATGTGAAACTTGAAATTACATTTCTTCATATTTATACCCTTTTGATGGTTTACAAAGTGAGTATTTTTTGATGGTTTACAAAGTGAGTATTTTTTTTTTATCTTAAATTCTTCATGCATAGTCAAATAGTGGTTATATGCAGTTGACATCTAAAAATAGGTATTCTCTTAAAAGATCATCTTAAATTCTTTATACATAGTCAACCATCTTACTAATACTGAAATTTAAGAAGCCTCAAAACAAGCAACGCGGAACTGGCTTATTGAAACTCACCTATAATCTTTCATTTTCTGATTTCAAGAGATTATTTTTAAGCAATGAAGAAAGCGGTTTAGGGAACAATACAATAATACATTTTTTTCTGTGGGATGCGTCACTAAATCTATATGTGTCGGGACTACACAAATTTTCATTCATGCATTTTATCATTGATGCAAATGAAGAAGTTTTGGTATTCCAGAAAGGTACAAGTCTAATTTTTGCTAGAAGATGTGGTTCATATGCACATATGTGATTGCGATGACTAAATTGTCGAGTTTTTTTAAAGATTATCTTGGTTTAAGAGAGCTTAGTGCATAGGAACTCATCTACATTTTTCATCTAAAGATACCATGACTAATAATTGATCCATTACCTATCTTTTACTATGTGGATATCATCTAATACTTGAGCTTCTTTTATTTCATTGAAGATACCAAGTAACCAAAGTCGGTACAAATATCTTACACTTTATAGAAGTTGATTTAAAAAATATTTTAATATTCAATTTTATTGTCATGTTCATTTTATGCTAGCAAATTATAAAATTATGAATGTTTTAGGTCTCTTATGTACTCTTAGGTTAAAGTGTAATATCAGTTCCATTTGCAAGTTTTCATACCATTCATAGTTAGAATGGGTCTCTTATTTACTTCTAGGTCTCAAACGCATATGTTGATAAAGAGCAACTCTCTTATACATGTATCATATTAGGGGGGGAATTTCTTTTGTTTGGATATGCAATTTTATTTAACGACGAGTCTTTCACTACTTAGTTAATACAATAAGATTGTATTATTAATGAATTATTAATTGGGGGATAGAAAAACTAATTGGGGGATATTTTACTGTAGCTGCCGGCATGGTTTTTCAATGCCGGCAGTCCATCGACCATGCCGGTTTTCATTGAAAACTATGTCGGCACATATCTCCCAATTAGTTTTTTTATCCCCCAATTAATCATTCTTATTAATTTGCTAGGAAAAGCATATTTGGCATATGATATATGCAATATCATCACGCGCGTCATTTTTCACCGCTAAGAAAGATTCAAGGACGCTTTGTATCACTAATATCCAAGGGAATGTTGTAGGATTTAATGTTTTACATTTTATTTATTTTCTTATTTTTATTTTTTTGTGACGATGTAAGCTGGGCGTTTTTCATATGTTAGTTTAAACCATAAATGTATAGTTATCATTCTTTATCAAGAGGTTTCATATTACAGTATAACGTCTCACAAACCTAGAATATTGTAGGGAATAATGACGTTTAATGGCCGTAAAATGACTGGCCGTAAATTATATTATCCTAACCGATTAATTTTTTTTACCATGAGTTCAAGTATTACTAATGTGTAACCATGCCAATTATACATTGATGCAAGCACAAAGTCAATATTCGTATTTTAAAACTGTTAGCGGTTCCAAAAAATAATGTAGATATAACACTTTTTAAGGATATGAAAGAAGGATTCCCAACTCAGATTCAACTTTTTGAATTTCGAAAAAAATTACTAAACCTTTTTTTAGAACAAAATGACAATCTATTTAAATGATGACTGAACTGCAATTATAATTTGGAATGCAATCGACAAGTTACTTTTATTCAAACCTGGAATTTCTACGTGTTCCCTCTTGGGACATTAGGTTTTCAAGTTTGTTGGTATTATTTGCAACAACTATGAATGGATGGTTATCTCAATTATCATAAATGAAAACGGGTGCAGATCCCATTGTACACACTTACATTGGATATCTAACCAACACAAAAACAACTCATAGCCCCGTGCCGTTACGGCACGGGTCATATCCTTGTTTATACATATGTAACATCATTTTCTAATTTTTAGGGTCGAAATACTTGACTTTGCTGTATAAATACATGGTTATATATATAAATAATATATAAATAAAATATGTATATACATGTCCGCGTCCTAGTTTTTTTAAAATTTTGTCGTGTCCGCGTCTGTGCAACGCAACATATGATGCACGAAGAAAACACAAATCTACTTGGAAAATTGACAATCGCGATCCATATGAAATTAGTCTAACCGATACAAAAATAAAATGTAATCCGACGTATATTAACTCAAATACAAAACTCATACGGATATTAATCTACGGCTCTAATTTGCTTATCCATAGAAAGCTTATCCAAGTTCGATTATACACATTTGAGATTTCGAGCTGAGTTTAACTCGCTTACATAGTTCTCGGAATATGTGTTTGTAAGTTTCGCTTCAACCATGTTCGTCTTATATACTTAACGAACGTACACATACCTGTACGCATACTTGTGTAAGGTACAGGTCCGGGAATTTCTGTTGGGTTTTTGGAAGTGTACTAAGTATGCGTACCCGTTTGCATACTGGCGAACCCAAACTCAGAACGGCTACTTAAGTATATGTACCCGTTTGCATAAATTGAGTGGGTCAATCGATATTGGGTAATATTTGATGGATAATAAGTGAAATTAAGCGAAGCTGGATAGAAAGAAATTAGGTTTGACAAAACCCAGAGATCAACTTCATTTTGAATCATAGGAATCAAAGATTTTTGATTTTTTTTCTCATCTCCGTCTCTGTTTTCTAGGATCACGAAATTAGAATATAAATGGTATTTCAGGTCGCACAAAAAGGTGAAAATTATAAAAATAACCAGGATTATGATTATTAAATTGTTTATCCGAACAATATAAATCCAAGAGTATTTGACAATGAGAATGATAAGAAACGATTTCGATTATTATCTTCAAACTAGAATTTCGAATAATCAGTACAAAAAGGGATGTGAATTAACCCGAAAGTTATCATCGGCAAAAACATTATTTGGAAGGCACTAAAGAATCTCCTTGGTTGGCATACTTATTGATTACAAGAGGAAGTACCCTGATGCGAAATTCCAATTCTTTGTAACGAGTTTGCACTCAAGCATACTAAAATTCATATATAAGTCACAGAGCTCTACTCAGATAGTCGCACTATGGACATCAATACCCGGAGTCAAAACTAATCACATGGATAGATCAAGAAGATGGATATAGAGAAAAACATAGATGGTTTTGATGTTTACTAAGTGATCGATGTTTCCCATATCTGTCTGAAGGCCTCCGCCAAAATGAACCTATCCTAATGGACTGAGATACTAGTCTGACTAATATCAACACACTGGCATATACAAGGGAACCAGTGGTCGATAAACCTAACTCTAGGTCAACACAACTGGCATATACAAGGGTTCCAGTGGTCGACTTTATTGAATTTATTCCGGTTGGTCAAATGGTCTGGTCTCACTTTCTTTTTTCTTTTCTTTTTTTTTCTTTTTCTTTTTCTTTTTTCCTCTTTTTTTTCCAACTTTTTTCAACATTTTCACTTTTTTTTTTTTTTTTTTTTTTTTTTTTTTTTTTTTTTTTTTCTGGGTATCTCAATCACTCTAATTCACCCTAGCATCGGTAACAACTTGATTCGTGGGCCCCACCTAATCACTTAGATAAACATAGTTTAAAAACAAAATAAAAATAAAAACAGAAGTGAAAAGGACTCAACGAGATTGGTGAAACTATCATGTTATGTCTAACACCTGAGCTCTGTGCTTTTATGAATAGACTCTTTAGATGTTGCCATCTAATCAGATTGGTTCCTCAACTCCTACAACCAAAATGCTTCCATCCACTTAGATTGGTTAGTGCCATCCTTAATAAACATAAATTTCTAGGCTCTGGAGTTTAATAATGCAACTAAAAGTTTCTCCCATACCCCCAATCTTAAATCTAACATTGTCCTCAATGTTCTAAAGATCAAATTAAAAGCATGAACAAGGAGAAACTGTTACCATTTGAAGTAAAAGAGTTAAGGAAAGATATTACCGTGTCGCATGAATATTGGGTTACCTCCCAAGAAGTGCTAAGTTTAACGTCTCCAGCCAGACTAACAAAGGATTAATCACCTCATAGAATCATAAAGTAATAGCCGAAATATCTGTGGGTCATAAAAACCAAATAAAGCTACCACAAATAAAAGGAATCTGCAATATGCCAAGAAAATTAAATAAAGCACACCCTTGTCTAGTTTCTGTTTAAGACAACTACATCTAGCTGTGGTTCGTGTTCGTGTTCTATAATTGGGTCCAAATAAAATATTTTCATGTCTTTGGAATTCCTCAAAGCTAAGATCCGATTCAGGTATTAGAATCGGAAATACTCAAGTAAAAACTTAGAAGCACATAATATTAACCTAAATAATCACGGATCCTTAAAGTCAATCGGTTTTGACTCACACAATTGACCACGATGAAATCGGCGGTCAATCTTAAGCAAATGCGTCATTTTATTCTCCTAAAGTACTTAGGTTTAGGCTCGTAACTTAATAATCGACACATTTTGAACTCATACATTCCCACAATTGGTTGAAAAATATTTGGTGGGAAAACAAAATCAACTGGGTATCATAGCTGGGCTAACCACATCAACCAGAGGATGGGTTTCTAACAACCTGAACTTCCCTATGGACATCACTAGGTTCAGGAAAACGTGTATGAAGATAATCTTTTAAGATGGTTGAGGCACATATGTCAAGTCCCAAGTGAGGGACCTTTCTAAGAGTTAAGGCACATGGAGAATGATAATCACCCCCAAACTTAGAGTTTTCGGTGTCTCTAGAAAGACTAGTCACAACTTCCTAATTTCAAGGTTATCCGATTCTGAAAATGGTCAATTGATTCTTCTAAGTCAAGGTTCATCCTCAATTATCTCTACGAGTTCATTTTCTTTGTCTAAGACAAATGTTTCTAAATCGCTAGACTCTAAAACAATATTCTCATAAGAAACTCGCTCCTCTAAACCATCATCGGCTTCGTAATCATAAGGGAATACTACATCGTCTAAAACGGTAGTATCTCTAGTCAAATCCTCGTCCTTTTGAATAGGTGAATAATTATTAAAATTATTTGGAATTGAACTAGAAATAATATTATCATTGTAACGCTCAATTGGAGTAGCAAATTCCGATCACTATGCCTAAATATTTGATTCTTCATCAACACTATCCTCATCATAATCATCGTTATAATAACAAGAAAATGGTTGAACCTCATCTAAACAAGTAGTGTTACCAATTTTATCCTCGTCATCTTGATTATGCAAATAACTATCCTCATTTTCAAGGGTATTTTTGGAAACACTATATTGGAAATCTAGATTTCGAGCAATTCTTTCATTCGTCTCAGTTATCATCTTGAGGGATTCTTCTAAAGAAAGTTCTCTTTCGTCATAAACTAAGTTATTCATCTTAGCTAACCTACGTGTCGACTCCTCTAATTTCCTGAGAGACTCTTCTAAAGGAGAAATATAAGAATTTTGCTCGTATGACCCATGCGTGTGTGGATAGTAATTGGGCTCATCATGGTATGACCCATAACCTTGAAAAGGTCGATGTTCCCAACCACTATTCACACTATGGTCAATGTAGTAACGTCCATTTTGAAACTCCGTCGGATATTCGTTGTATTGGCTATTGTAATACCAGTTCGACATTCTATTGCGGGGGTGTGAGTTGTCACAGAATAAAACCCATCGACGGGGGATTCGTGGGTGGATAGAGTCTTACCTCCCGTACTGACGGCGATGAACCGTTGAAGTCGACTCAAGCCACCGACTCCGATGTCGGTGTACGAACCCGAGGGCCGAGACAAGATCGTGAATCGTCATCCTTCCCTGCAAACAGTTTATATTTAACCTCAACCCTTCCTTAGGGTTTAAAAATAATGTCCAGTCCAGAAAAATAAAGTCCAAAAAGTTCAAAAAGAAAAAGAAAAATTACAAAAATACAACCCTATTTACAGTTTCTAAAAATAACACAAAATAACTATATACAAAATATTCTTCTTCACTCCTTTCAGATTCCTCTTTTCTTTCCTTCTTTGGCGATGCTTTCCTTTTATAGCACTTTTGTTTCCTTGTAGCTTCGCTCCAAATCTGAAAAAAAATCGAAAAATACCAAAGGCGTAAAAGAGAACAAAAAATAATAAAAACAAAAAGAAACCTAAAACAAATCTAAATACAAGTCCGCGTCGGTGGCGCCAAAAATTGATGTGATATTAACAAGTTGTAGTAAAGTGGTAGTAAGATGTCGTTCCTCTCAGACTTGTAAAGACTCGATTTAAGAAAACACTAAAAACAAAGAAAATATATACACAAGTTTGTCACAATATCGAGAGATTCTTTGAGACTCGGGATTCCACCAATTCTTACATTCATGTGGTTCAACTAATAATTCTAGACATTTATAGCTCAAATTTATTGACTCTAATTCATTGCCGAAAGTAGATTTTGAAAGTAATGATTTGTATATCTAAAGCATGAGACATCAAAACACTTAAGAAAGCATGACCCATCAATTGAAATCACAATCATTCAATAAAAATCATAAGATACGATTAAAAATCAATGCAATAAGTCATAAAAGAATTAATAGAATTACCACACGCATGAAAAATGGCTTCCTCCATCGTCCCAGTGTTGGGGTTTAGCTCCTCATATTATTCACGTGCTCAAAATAATAGTTCATAGCTCAAATAGGTGAAAAACAAGAGAAAACTAATGACTCGGACGGCTTTGCAACGGCTGAAAAGGCGTTACAAACAGATCTTCTGAGAAGAATAAGTCTCGCTTTATAAACGATACAAGTGTTCTCATTGTTTTAACGACGATAGTTTTCTCTGATCGTTTCTAGTTCGTCCGTTCTTCGTGTTCTTCAGCCCTTCTTCTTCTCCGGCAGCACCAGCAGAGAAAATTCTCTGCAACCTCTGGTTCTTCCTCTGAAACCTCCCTTAGGTCCCCAACGTCTCGACACACCTTCTTTGAACCCACCAGCACCTATATTTACCAAACAGGGTAATTAAATCTCCAAGAAATCTCGTCTTTTCCTCCCGCAAAAGTCACGGACTTCCCCTTTATTCCTCTCCTTTACACGGCTTCTGTTGGCTATCCAATATTCACCCAACTCTCTCCAAGATATATCTGAATCTCAGGAAAGATATACTTTCCTATTCTTCTACGTAATCCTCCATAAATAGCCAAACTACCCGATATAATGCACCTCCCCTGTTTAGCTTCAACTCCGTGTAAATCAAATATTCTTCGAATCTCAAAGCCTTACCAACCCTGTTTCGATGTATCCGTACGATCCAAATCAAAATCCGAGAAGAACTCCAATAAAATCTCGCTCAAAATCTTCTCTGGAAAAGACGCAGTTGCACATGATATTCCCGTATTACCACCTCCCCATGTTTACTTCATCCCGATGACCTGGCCCTATTTAAGCGAACCAAACATCCATGCTGACTCTTTTCAGCCTTAACAAGTCCAGCCCAACACAATTCCCCCATTGAATCTCGCTAAATCTCTCCTCAAATTCGAACAGAATTATCTTGAAGTGAAGTTCGGTTTCCGCCAAAACTAAACTTTTGAGGCTGGTGAAGAAAGGTCGCCCCTTATCCTGCTACTGGGGTGCGAATAGTACATGCCCTGGAAATGGGTTGCCCCTTAGTAATTGAGGTACCCCTTATCCAAAATGGGGGTCCGTATAGTAATTTTCTCCCACGAGCGCAAAAACCACTTTTCGAGTCAATTTCGCCGCAAAAGCTTATTTCTCCAAAAACACCTACAAAGACATAAAATACCAAAATAAGCGCAAAATCGAGTACTAACATTACAGAGAATTGAGACTAAAATAGACACATAAATGCGTCCATCATTGGACATCTGTTGATCTAAGAATGCATTTTGATTGTGCTATGTTTTTAATAGTGACTGATTATTTGAAATCCGTCGTGTATAAACAAACGATATCTTCTTTTCTTTTGAAATTTATACATATGTAACATCATTTTCTAATTTTTAGGGTCGAAATACTTGACTTTGCTGTATAAATACATGATTATATATAAATAATATATGTATATACGTGTCCGCGTCCTAGTTTTTGAAAATTTTGTCGTTCAACGTCCCAGTG
Organism: Papaver armeniacum; assembly: GCA_023531295.1. Lineage (NCBI taxonomy): Eukaryota > Viridiplantae > Streptophyta > Magnoliopsida > Ranunculales > Papaveraceae > Papaver > Papaver armeniacum. The sequence goes on from JAJJWW010004946.1 coordinate 352,032, forward strand.
CAACCCAGCATATGATGCACGAAGAAAACACAAATCTACTTGGAAAATTGACAATCGCGATCCATATGACATTAGTCCAACCGATACAAAAATAAAATGTAATCCGACGTATATTAACTCAAATACAAAACTCATACGGATATTAATCTACGGCTCTAATTTGCTTATCCATGTAAAGCTTATCCAAGTTCGATTATACACATTTGAGATTTCGAGCTGAGTTTAACTCGCTTAAATATTTCTCGGAATATGTGTTTGTAAGTTTCGCTTCAACCATGTTCGTCTTATATACTTAAATAAAGTACACATACCTGTACGCATACTTGCGTAAGGTACAGGTCCGGGAATTTCTGTTGGGTTTTTGGAAGTGTACTAAGTATGCGTACACGTTTGCATACTGGCGAATCCAAACTCAGAACGGCTACTTAAGTATATGTACCCGTTTGCATAAATTGAGTGGGTCAATCGATATTGGGTAATATTGATGGATAATAAGTGAAATTAAGCGAAGCTGGATACAAAGAAATTAGGTTTGACAAAACCGGAGATCAACTTCATTTTGAATCATAGGAATCAAAGATTTTGGATTTTTTTCTCATCTCCGTCTCTGTTTTCTTGGATCACGAAATTAGGATATAAATGGTATTTCAGGTCGCACAAAAAGGTGAAAATTTTAAAATAACCAGGATTATGATTATTAAATTGTTTATCCGAACAATATAAATCCAAGAGTATTTGACAATGAGAATGATAATAAACGATTTCGATTATTATCTTCAAACTAGAATTTCGAATAATCAGTACAAAAAGGGATGTGAATTAACCCGAAAGTTATCATCGGCAAAAACATTATTTGGATTAAATCGTAAAAATGAGAATGAATCAGTTGAATGGAAATGGATTAGAAAATGAGAAAACTTGGAAGATATCGTTATTAGCCTTGATCAGATGAAAATCGAAAACACTTTTAAAAGACTTAGGTCCAAGAAATAAATTTTATTTCACCCACAAGTCTATAACGATTTAATTTGAAAATTGATTGAGCAGTTAGAGTATTTATTAATTTCACACGATAAATTAAAATATTGTATATGAAAAAAGTTATTCAATCAATAATTATATGAAATTATTACTAATCATCTACATATGGATGAAGAAAACACAAATCATCATATGATCTGGGTTGCACGGACGCTCCATTTCTTGAGCCGTGTCCGCGTCCGACTCATGCGCGGACACGGGACGCTAGCGTGGACGCTCGACACGATGCGTGTCCGACACACCAATTTGCGCGTCTGCGCGCGTCCAGTTTGGACGCACCGATAACGCGTGTCCGACGCATTTTTTTTTTTCATTTTCATATAAATTTTTTTCCTTTATTTTTACTATTATTAACCAAATAAAGAAAGACAAATATTTAGATCAATAATTTAGGTCTTTATTAGGATTTTGTAATTGGAAATGACATCACGTATACCCTTAGTTGGACATCCGTTGATCTAAGAATGTATTTTGATTGTGCTATGTTTTTAATAGTGAGTGATTATTTGAAATTAAGTCGTGTATAAACAAACGATATCTTCTTTTCTTTTGAAATTTATACATATGTAACATCATTTTCTAATTTTTAGGGTCGAAATACTTGACTTTGCTGTATAAATACATGATTATATATAAATAATATATGTATATACGTGTCCGCGTCCTAGTTTTTTGAAAATTTTGTCGTGTCCGCGTCTGTGCAACCCAAAGATATGATGCACTGAAGAAAACACAAATCTACTTGGAAAATTGACAATCGCGATCCATATGACATTAGTCCAACCGATACAAAAATAAAATGTAATCCGACGTATATTAACTCAAATACAAAACTCATACGGATATTAATCTACGACTCTAATTTGCTTATCCATAGAAAGCTTATCCAAGTTCGATTATACACATTTGAGATTTCGAGCTGAGTTTAACTCGCTTACATATTTCTCGGAATATGTGTTTGTAAGTTTCGCTTCAACCAAGTTCGTCTTATATTCTTGACGAAAGTAAACATACCGGTACCGAGTACACATACATGTACGCATACTTGCGTAAGGTCAGTCCGGGGAATTTTGTTGGGTTTTTGGAAGTGTACTAAGTATGCGTACATGTTTGCATACTGGCGAACCCAAACTCAGAACGGCTACTTAAGTATGTGTACCCGTTTGCATAAATTGAGTGGGTAAATCAATATTGGGTAATATTGATGGATAATAAGTGAAATTAAGCGAAGCTGGATAGAAAGAAATTAGGTTTGACAAAACCCAGAGATCAACTTCATTTTGAATCATAGGAATCAAAGATTTTGGATTTTTTTTCTCATCTCCGTCTCTGTTTTCTGGGATCACGAAATTAAGATATAAATGGTATTTCAGGTCGCACAAAAAGGTGAAAATTATAAAAATAACCAGGATTATGATTATTAAATTGTTTATCCGAACAATATAAATCCAAGAGTATTTGACAATGAGAATGATAAGAAACGATTTGATTATTATCTTCAAACTAGAACTTCGAATAATCAAGTACAAAAGGGGATGTGAATTAACCCGAAAGTTATCATCGGCAAAAACATTATTTGGATTGAATCGTAAAAATGAGAATGAATCAGCTGAATGGAAATGGATTAGAAAATGAGAAAAATTGGAAGATATCGTTATTAGCCTTCGATCAGATGAAAATCGAAAACACTTTTAAAAGACTTAGGTCCAAGAAATAAATTTTGTTTCACCCACAAGTCTATAACGATTTAATTTGAAAATTGATTGAGCAGTTAGAGTATTTATTAATTTCACACGATAAATTAAAATATTGTATATGAAAAAAGTTATTCAATCAATAATTATATGAAATTATTACTAATCATCTACATATGGATCAAGAAAACACAAATCATCATATGATCCGGGTTGCACGGACGCTTCATTTCTTGAGCTGTGTCGCGTCCGACTCGCGGCGGACACGGGGACGCGCGTGGGACCGACACGACGCGTGTCCGACGCACCAATTCTGCAGCGTCCCGCGCGCAACTGGTTTGGACCTTGGGCGACGCGTGTCCGACGCATTTTTTTTTTTTTTTCATTTTCATATAAATTTTTTCCTTTATTTTTACTATTATTAACCAAATAAAGAAAGACAAATATTTAGATCAATAATTTAGGTCTTTATTAGGATTTTGTAATTGGAAATGACATCACGTATACCCTTAGTTGGACATCTCGTTGATCTAAGAATGCATTTTGATTGTGCTATGTTTTTAATAGTGACTCGATTATTTGAAATTGGTCGTGTATAAACAAACGATACCTTCTCTCCTTTTGAAATTTATACATATGTAACATCATTTTCTAATTTTTACGGTCGAAATACTCGACTTTCTTCGTATAAATACATGATTATATATAAATAATATATGTATATACGTGTCCAGCGTCCTAGTTTTTTGAAAATTTTATCGTGTCCGTCGTCAGGCAACCTTGACATATGATGCACGAAGAAAACACAAATCTACTTGGAAAATTGACAATCACGATCCATATGACATTAGTCCAACCGATACAAAAATAAAATGTAATCCGACGTATATTAACTCAAATACAAAACTCATACGGATATTAATCTACGGCTCTAATTTGCTTATCCATAGAAAGCTTATCCAAGTTCGATTATACACATTTGAGATTTCGAAATGAGTTTAACTCGCTTACATATTTTTCGGAATATGTGTTTGTAAGTTTCGCTTCAACCATGTTCGTCTTATATACTTAACTAGTACACATACCTGTACGCATACTTGCGTAAGGTACAGGTCCGGGAATTTCTGTTGGGTTTTTGGAAGTGTACTAAGTATGCGTACCTGTTTGCATACTGGCGAACCCAAACTCAGAACGGCTACTTAAGTATGTGTACCCGTTTGCATAAATTGAGCGGGTCAATCGATATTGGGTAATATTGATGGATAATAAGTGAAATTAAGCGAAAGCTGGATAGAAAGAAATTAGGTTTGACAAAACCCAGAGATCAACTTCATTTTGAATCATAGGAATCAAAGATTTTGGATTTTTTCTCATCTCCGTCTCTCGCTTTTTTCGGGATCACGAAATTAAGATATAAATGGTATTTCAGGTCGCACAAAAAGGTGAAAATTATAAAAATAACCAGGATTATGATTATTAAATTGTTTATCCGAACAATATAAATCCAAGAGTATTTGACAATGAGAATTATAAGAAACGATTTCGATTATTATCTTCAAACTAGAACTTCGAATAATCAAGTACAAAAAGGGATGTGAATTAACCCGAAAGTTATCATCGGCAAAAACATTATTTGGATTGAATCGTAAAAATGAGAATGAATCAGCTGAATGGAAATGGATTAGAAAATGAGAAAAATTGGAAGATATCGTTATTAGCCTTCGATCAGATGAAAATCCAAAATACTTTTAAAAGACTTAGGTCCAAGAAATAAATTTTATTTCACCCACAAGTCTATAAAAATTTAATTTGAAAATTGATTGAGCAGTTAGAGTATTTATTAATTTCACACGATAAATTAAAAAATTGTATATGAAAAAAGTTATTCAATCAATAATTATATGAAATTATTACTAATCATCTACATATGGATCAAGAAAACACAAATCATCATATGATCCGGGTTGCCGGACGCTCCATTTCTTGAGCCGTGTCCGCGTCCGACTCGTGGCGGACACGGGACGCGCGTGGGATGCTGACACGACGCGTCTCCGACGCACCAATTTGCGCGTCCTGCGCGCGTCTGGTTTGGACGCACCGATGACGCGTGTCCGACGCATTTTTTTTTTCATTTTCATATAAATTTTTTCCTTTATTTTTACTATTATTAACCAAATAAAGAAAGACAAATATTTAGATCAATAATTTAGGTCTTTATTAGGATTTTGTAATTGGAAATGACATCACGTATACCCTTAGTTGGACATCTGTTGATCTAAGAATGCATTTTGATTGTGCTATGTTTTTAATAGTGACTGATTATTTGAAATTCGTCGTGTATAAACAAACGATATCTTCTTTTCTTTTGAAATTTATACATATGTAACATCATTTTCTAATTTTTAGGGTCGAAATACTTGACTTTGCTGTATAAATACATGATTATATATAAATAATATATGTATATACGTGTCCGCGTCCTAGTTTTTTGAAAATTTTGTTGTGTCCGCGTCTGTGCAACCCAGCATATGATGCACGAAGAAAACACAAATCTACTTGGAAAATTGACAATCGCGATCCATATGACATTAGTCCAACCGATACAAAAATAAAATGTAATCCGACGTATATTAACTCAAATACAAAACTCATACGGATATTAATCTACGACTCTAATTTGCTTATCCATGGAAAGCTTATCCAAGTTCGATTATACACATTTGAGATTTCGAGCTGAGTTTAACTCGCTTACATATTTCTCGGAATATGTGTTTGTAAGTTTCGCTTCAACCATGTTCGTCTTATATACTTAACGAAAGTACACATACCTGTACGCATACTTGCGTGAGGTACAGGTCCGGGAATTTCTGTTGGGTTTTTGGAAGTGTACTAAGTATGCGTACCCGTTTGCATACTGGCGAATCCAAACTCAGAACAGCTACTTAAGTATATGTACCCGTTTGCATAAATTGAGTGGGTCAATCGATATTGGGTAATATTGATGGATAATAAGTGAAATTAAGCGAAGCTGGATAGAAAGAAATTAGGTTTGACAAAACCCAGAGATCAACTTCATTTTGAATCATAGGAATCAAAGATTTTGGATTTTTTTCTCATCTCCGTCTCTGTTTTCTTGGATCACGAAATTAGGATATAAATGGTATTTCAGGTCGCACAAAAAGGTGAAAATTTTAAAATAACCAGGATTATGATTATTAAATTGTTTATCCGAACAATATAAATCCAAGAGTATTTGACAATGAGAATGATAAGAAACGATTTCGATTATTATCTTCAAACTAGAATTTCGAATAATCAGTACAAAAAGGGATGTGAATTAACCCGAAAGTTATCATCGGAAAAAACATTATTTGGATTAAATCGTAAAAATGAGAATGAATCAGTTGAATGGAAATGGATTAGAAAATGAGAAAACTTGGAAGATATCGTTATTAGCCTTCGATCAGATGAAAATCGAAAACACTTTTAAAAGACTTAGGTCCAAGAAATAAATTTTATTTCACCCACAAGTCTATAACGATTTAATTTGAAAATTGATTGAGCAGTTAGAGTATTTATTAATTTCACACGATAAATTAAAAAATTGTATATGAAAAAAGTTATTCAATCAATAATTATATGAAATTATTACTAATCATCTACATATGGATCAAGAAAACACAAATCATTATATGATCTGGGTTGCATTTGGACGCTCCATTTCATGAGCCGTGTCCGCGTCCGACTCATGCGCGGACACGGGACGCGTGGGGACGCCGACACGACGCGTGTCCGACGCACCAATTTTGCGCGTCCGCGGCGCCGGGTTTGGACGCACTGGATGACGCGTGTCCGACGCATTTTTTTTTCATTTTCATATAAATTTTTCCTTTATTTTTACTATTATTAACCAAATAAAGAAAGACAAATATTTAGATCAATAATTTAGGTCTTTATTAGGATTTTGTAATTGGAAATGACATCACGTATACCCTTAGTTGGACATCTGTTGATCTAAGAATGCATTTTGATTGTGCTATGTTTTTAATAGTGACTGATTATTTGAAATTCGTCGTGTATAAACAAACGATATCTTCTTTTCTTTTGAAATTTATACATATGTAACATCATTTTCTAATTTTTAGGGTCGAAATACTTGACTTTGCTGTATAAATACATGATTATATATAAATAATATATGTATATACGTGTCCGCGTCTTAGTTTTTTGAAAATTTTGTCGTGTCCGCGTCTGTGCAACACAGCATATGATGCACGAAGAAAACACAAATCTACTTGGAAAATTGACAATCGCGATCCATATGACATTAGTCCAACCGATACAAAAATAAAATGTAATCCGACGTATATTAACTCAAATACAAAACTCATACGGATATTAATCTACGGCTCTAATTTGCTTATCCATATAAATCTTATCCAAGTTCGATTATACACATTTGAGATTTCGAGCTGAGTTTAACTCGCTTACATATTTCTCGGAATATGTGTTTGTAAGTTTCGCTTCAACCAAGTTCGTCTTATATTCTTGACGAAAGTACAGATATTGGTACCGAATACACATACCGGTACGCATACTTGCGTAAGGTACAAGTCCGGGAATTTCCGTTGGGTTTTGGAAGTGTACTAAGTATGCGTATCCGTTTGCATACTGGCGAACCCAAACTCAGAACTGCTACTTAAGTATGTGTACCCGTTTGCATAAATTGAGTGGGTCAATCGATATTGGGTAATATTGATGGATAATAAGTGAAATTAAGCGAAGCTGGATAGAAAGAAATTAGGTTTGACAAAACCCAGAGATCAACTTCATTTTGAATCATAGGAATCAAAGATTTTGGATTTTTTTCTCATCTCCGTCTTTGTTTTCTTGGATCACGAAATTAAGATATAAATGGTATTTCAGGTCGCACAAAAAGGTGAAAATTATAAAAATAACCAGGATTATGATTATTAAATTGTTTATCCGAACAATATAAATCCAAGAGTATTTGACAATGAGAATGATAAGAAACGATTTCGATTATTATCTTAAAACTAGAACTTCGAATAATAAGTACAAAAAGGGATGTGAATTAACCCGAAAGTTATCATTGGCAAAAACATTATTTGGATTGAATCGTAAAAATGAGAATGAATCAGCTGAATAGAAATGGATTAGAAAATGAAAAATTTTGGAAGATATCGTTATTAGCCTTCGATCAGATGAAAATCGAAAACACTTTTAAAAGACTTAGGTCCAAGAAATAAATTTTATTTCACCCACAAGTCTATAACGATTTAATTTGAAAATTGATTGAGCAGTTAGAGTATTTATTAATTTCACACGATAAATTAAAAAATTGTATATGAAAAAAGTTATTCAATCAATAATTATATGAAATTATTACTAATCATCTACATATGGATCAAGAAAACACAAATCATCATATGATCTGGGTTGCACGGACGCTCCATTTCTTGAGCCGTGTCCGCGTCCGACTCGCGGCGGACACGGACGCGCGTGGGACGCTGACACGACGCGTGTCCGACGCACCAATTTGCGCGTCCTGCGCGCGTCTGGTTTGGACGCACCGATGACGCGTGTCCGACGCATTTTTTTTTTTTTTCATTTTCATATAAATTTTTTCCTTTATTTTTACTATTATTAACCAAATAAAGAAAGACAAATATTTAGATCAATAATTTAGGTCTTTATTAGGATTTTGTAATTGGAAATGACATCACGTATACCCTTAGTTGGACATCTGTTGATCTAAGAATGCATTTTGATTGTGCTATGTTTTTAATAGTGACTGATTATTTGAAATTCGTCGTGTATAAACAAACGATATGTTCTTTTCTTTTGAAATTTATACATATATAACATCATTTTCTAATTTTTAGGGTCGAAATACTTGACTTTGTTGTATAAATACATGATTATATATAAATAATATATGTATATACGTGTCCGCGTCCTAGTTTTTTGAAAATTTTGTCGTGTCCGCGTATCAGGCAACCCAAACATATGATGCACGAAGAAAACACAAATCTACTTGGAAAATTGACAATCGCGATCCATATGACATTAGTCCAACCGATACAAAAATAAAATGTAATCCGACGTATATTAACTCAAATACAAAACTCATACGGATATTAATCCACGACTCTAATTTGCTTATCCATAGAAAGCTTATCCAAGTTCGATTATACACATTTGAGATTTCGAGCTGAGTTTAACTCACTTGTATATTTCTCGGAATATGTGTTTGTAAGTTTCGCTTCAACCAAGTTCGTCTTATATTCTTGACGAAAGTAAACATACCGGTACCGAGTACACATACCTGTACGCATACTTGCGTAAGGTACAGGTCCGGGAATTTCTGTTGGGTTTTTGGAAGTGTACTAAGTATGCGTACCTGTTTGCATACTGGCGAACCCAAACTCAGAACGGCTACTTAAGTATGTGTACCCGTTTGCATAAATTGAGCGGGTCAATCGATATTGGGTAATATTGATGGATAATAAGTGAAATTAAGCGAAGCTGGATAGAAAGAAATTAGGTTTGACAAAACCCAGAGATCAACTTCATTTTGAATCATAGGAATCAAAGATTTTGGATTTTTTTCTCATCTCCGTCTCTGTTTTCTGGGATCACGAAATTAAGATATAAATGGTATTTCAGGTCGCACAAAAAGGTGAAAATTATAAAAATAACCAGGATTATGATTATTAAATTGTTTATCCGAACAATATAAATCCAAGAGTATTTGACAATGAGAATGATAAGAAACGATTTCGATTATTATCTTCAAACTAGAACTTCGAATAATCAGTACAAAAAGGGATGTGAATTAACCCGAAAGTTATCATCGGCAAAAACATTATTTGGATTGAATCGTAAAAATGAGAATGAATCAGCTGAATGGAAATGGATTAGAAAATGAGAAAAATTGGAAGATATCGTTATTAGCCTTCGATCAGATGAAAATCGAAAACACTTTTAAAAGACTTAGGTCCAAGAAATAAATTTTATTTCACCCACAAGTCTATAACGATTTAATTTGAAAATTGATTGAGCAGTTAGAGTATTTATTAATTTCACACGATAAATTAAAAAATTGTATATGAAAAAAGTTATTCAATCAATATTTATATGAAATTATTATTAATCATCTACATATGGATCAAGAAAACACAAATCATCATATGATCTGGGTTGCACGGACGCTCCATTTCTTGAGCTGTGTCCGCCTCCGACTCGCGGCGGACACGGGACGCGCATGGGACGCTGACACGACGCGTGTCCGACGCACCAATTTGCGCGACCTGCGCGCGTCTGGTTTGGACGCACCGATGACGCGTGTCCGACGCATTTTTTTTCATTTTCATATAAATTTTTTCCTTTATTTTTACTATTAACCAAATAAAGAAAGACAAATATTTAGATCAATAATTTAGGTCTTTATTAGGATTTTGTAATTGGAAATGACATCACGTATACCCTTAGTTGGACATCTGTTGATCTAAGAATGCATTTTGATTGTGTTATGTTTTTAATAGTGACTGATTATTTGACATTCGTCGTGTATAAACAAACGATATCTTCTTTTCTTTTGAAATTTATACATATGTAAGTCCAAAGTTGCTGCCCGCTTTATTATACAAGAAAAATGAACCACAGATGGTTGCTTTCCAAGAACAGCTAGAATCTGAAAAGAAGAAAGTTGCGAACCAAGCTCAAAGATTCAAAGGAGGGGGCGTAATCTCAGAGAGTACTTGAATGTGGTTTTGAAGACGCTTGGTTGTCAACCTGTGCCAGATGATTTAGAAGATGAGTCCCAAGATGAACGTGAACATGAAGTTGATGATGGATTTACTTGGGATGATGTGCAAGAAGATGATTTACTTGGGATGATGTGCAAGAAGATGAGAACGACTATGCTGGGGACGATGATAATTTGCAAGTAGATGGATGTGCTGATGGTAATAGGAGAAGGAATTATCTGGGGAGGTTAACATTTTTTTTTTTTTTTTTTTGGTAACAAGTGAATTTGCTTGGGTGGGGATACATATCACGTGTAATTAAGGAGTGGTTTTTATAATTAAAAGTGGATAATTATAATTACAAAATTTTATTTAGTAATTACCTCCAGTATTAATTTTTAAATTGTAATTAATTTTCGGATTTTCTAAACCAGGACCACAAAAATTTGGTTGCTTAAAAAGTTCAAGCAACCAACTTCAGGCCATGTATAGGTATTTTAATTGCTCCTGGGTTGCTTGGTCTAGCTATGAAGCAATCAGAATGAATTTGGAAGCTAAAAAACTTAAACAACCAACTTCAGGCCAAGTTGTTCCATGTATCTAGTAACTATGTATTTTAATTGCTCAAAGGGTAGTTGGTCTAGCTAGGAAGCGATCGGTATTTCACTTGCTCTAGTATGGTTGGTCTATCTATGAAGCGATCGGCGTTTCACTTGCTCTAGTATGGTTGGTCTAGATCTAAAGCGATGGTTATTTTGCTTGCTCTAGGGAGGTCGGTCTAGCTATGAAGCGATGATTATTTTGCTTGCTCTAGGTAGGTCGGTCTAGCTATGAAGCGATGAGGAAAGAAGACGCTACATGATACTTGGTTGATTACTAAAGCAATTGCCTAGCTGCTCTAGACCTATAGAAATCCCACCTTTTGCAACTCAAGAGCGAGAGCCAAATTAAGTCGCTACAAGGGTTGGAGCGACTCAATATGGGATTTTGCAACCAAAACTGCCTGTTCGCTTAATCCAGCTTTTCTTGTAGTAACTACTGTATTGCAAGGGTGGCCGCCGCCTACCTGTAATATTCAAAACCTTAATTAGTAGTAGTCAGTTTCCCCGATTTAGGGAAAAACTCCGATATCCGCTCCCCTAAATAGATTCTAAATGTATAAAAGGACAAGTGGAAGATATATGTTTGTTTGTAAGAAAAATCTTGGAGATATTTCTGCTAATTTGTTAAAATGTAGCGACATGGGGAGTGGGGCCCTAGTTAGCAATTCGGGATTCGGCAAACGTACGGAACGACAAACGTACGAGTATTATACGGTTTTGTAAAACCCAAATTCGGTCCAAAATTCGGTCAACGGGGACGTGATTAAGTCAAGAATTCGGAACGACATACGTGCGTATATAATTCGATTTATAAATGTGAGTTCGGCTCTGAAAATTTGGTATCTATTATAATAAATAATTATTATTTATAAGGACACAGACTAATTTTTATGCATATTTGAGAGTTTTTTAAAGAAAAAATAAACTTAATATGATGATATTAATAATATATACAATATTAGTCATCCAAGAGGACGTGGTATAATGGTTTAGATGCACCTTCAAATCTCTTCAGTCATTTTTGTTTCATAAAAGTTACAACAATGTCTAATATTGGGCTGTGTATGCTCGGAAGGCAGTAAAGCCAAAAAAGTGGGGCCTTTAAAAACGTAAAGGCTAAAGAATTTCTGGCGAATTAAGCGGACGTATTATTCGGGATACGTAAAGTTCGTGAACGATTCGCGAATAATCCGGGAATGCCATATAATACGCGTCTTGGGTTCGGAGTTGCAAACGTACGCGAATAAGACGGTAAAATTCGCGAATGATTCACGAATCATTCGCGAACTTACTAACTAGAGTGGGGCTATTTGAGTCTAACTCATCCCTTCTCCTAATAACACGTCTTGGGAGTTATGGTTAATAATCTAAACCGTTTTAGTGCTATGGTTTATTAAATCTGTTTTTCTTTTTAGTTCACTAAACCTTAACACTTACAATTATTCTGGCTTTTCATTTTCATGGTATTTGTCTAGACCAAAAAAGTGAATGCGTAAATGAAGGTATTCATCTTACTTGTTTCTATCGGTTTAGTTGTTAACTAATTGAATTGGCTGGTAAGATTTCTTATTATGAACTAGATTTATTTTTTCATTTTGAAATTTCGGATTTGCTTATTACTCTTTTAAATGAGTGATTTTTCGATTGATTAGTTGATTGTCTTAAATATATTTAGGGACAAAAAAGTTCTTAATTAATTTCGTTAGTAATGTATTAGGTTAGTTTTGTCCAAACAATTAGAGAAATCAATAAATTTTCTAAATATTTTTGACCTTGATCTGTAGTTAAAGTGAAAAAATAGTTTAAGTTCTACAGGTTTAATTCTTTCAAGTGGAAAACCACGGACGACTAAAAAATGCAGAATATATCAAATTTATGTGGATAGTTTGGTAAAATCGGAAAATTGACTGTGTTCTCTTGTTCTTCTGAGTGATTGAACTTGTGCTTGGCTTAATGGCTTCTATCACAACAAGAGTAGGACGAGTATTTAAATCGCTAGAAACTTTAGTATAGCTTTTTTGAGGATTTCCTTGACATAAAAGGATATCATGTAACATATAAAATTAAATAGTTCTAGTTTAATTTTGTTATAAGGGATAAAAAAAAAAAATTTAGCTTGCCCCTCTTATAAAAAAATCCTGGCTCCGTCCCTGTTCGAAGGTGAGATACGCCACCTTGTTGAATCAAATAGTCAAGGCCAATATTATGG